>BLSH010391432.1:58267-69704 GCA_018402905.1 Glandirana rugosa | reverse complement strand
CCGAATCGCAAAAAGGGCTCCGGTCCTAAAGCTGGAAATCCTTCCGGGGCTGAAGTGGTTAAAAGCATCTAAAACGTATGTAGCAAAAAATGCAAAAATACGGGGGTTTGGTCACACTGAATGGCCATGAAGTGCTTAAGCCCATTGACTGCTGCAAAGTACCCCGTTACCAATGGGAACCTACACTGACCTTAGAGTGAATGCTCATATCTCTTAAACCATGGAAGCTAACGCCTCTCTTTATGGGAGACCAGAGGACACATCCCATGGATCAGGTGGACACTGATTGGGGCTAATTAAGGAGGATGGGGTTCACCAACCCAAAAAGGTCTGGTCAGGACCCAAGCATAAAGCATACAACAAAACTAGATATTTGGGGGGAACACCCTGCCAAACGCATGGTGCTGCTCGTAACGACCAACAACGATAAGGTCGCACGGTGCCACAGCAGCCAATTTCTTTAATGAACAAATGTCTAAAAAGTGGCACACTTCCATCAAAGTTGTCCACCTACAAATGGTATCTTTTATGGAACAACGGTGACAACAGTTCCACACTATGTTGCCACTGCTACCCATGTAGTCTGGGCATTTGGGGGCTCCAATTGACTGACTTTCCCTTGTAAATTCTAAAATGATATGCATAGTCTGTAGCCCTCTTACAGAGCTTATAAAGTTTGACCCCCATATCAGGCACACTTGCTGCTTATTTGCAAGCCTGCCAGTAAATTGTACAAGGGATGCAAATGTTTTGTTGGGGTGTGTATACATCTGCAAATTTTAGGGAAAGGTAATTTACAAGGGGCCCAATTATGTGAAGCCAATCATAGTCAGGGTTACTACGAGGAAGACAGGGGGTATTGTCATTGAAATGAATAAAAGGCATTATTGTCTCGTATCTATGCCTTGCTATTGCAGCAGAGTACAGGGGCATATTATGAATCGGGTCTGAGGATCAATATGACTGCAATTTATTCTTTTTTATAATGCCTATGTTATGGGTTAGGCCCAAAAAGTTTTAAATTCAGAAACCGTGATAGGTTTCCACTCAAATGACCTGATAAGGAATGAATTTGGATTGGCAGCGATGTACTGTTGGGCATAAAGATTCGTTTCATCCACAATCAAATTGTAGAGGTCTTCCGTGAAAAAGAGCTAAAAAAAAAAATCAAGGGGCGTTGTTAAGTTTGCTGTTTTCACCTGAACTCCAGACGGGGCTGCGAATGGGGGTATAACGGGTGTTGCTGAATCTGGGGACAGCCAAATAGGGTTTGCAAGCACCTCTGGAAGGCTACTATGAGCTCTACAAGCTGGTGCCTTGGTGGCTGCAGTTGCATTACACTATAAGGCCTCATACACACGGGCGTATTGAAAAACGAGCAGTAACGCCAAACACGATTTTATCAGTGTTATGCGTTGACCCCAATGCACGTTTTTCCGCGCTAGCTTTCTGTGGCATTTCTCTGCCTCTATTCAAAATCAATGGTTCTCTATGGAAGCCCATTGATTTGAATAGAAGTCGCACCAGAAGTCGGTTCATGATGGTCCAACTTGCGGCGTGACTTGCGTGCCGAGGATCTTGAAAGGGAACCCCCGCAAAAATTTGCCCTGGCATGGATTTTAAGAGGAACCCACACGCCGAAAAAATGGTGTAGGGTTCCCCCCCAAAAGCCATACCAGACCCTTATCCGAGCACGCAGCCTGGCAGGCCAGGAAAGGGGGTGGGGACGAGTGAGTGCCCCCCCCCGGACCATACCAGGCGGCATGCCCTCAACATGGGGAATATG
The DNA here is from genome assembly GCA_018402905.1 of Glandirana rugosa. NCBI lineage: Eukaryota > Metazoa > Chordata > Amphibia > Anura > Ranidae > Glandirana > Glandirana rugosa. The sequence goes on along the minus strand of BLSH010391432.1, from coordinate 67,918 downwards.
GGTGCTTTGGGGCAGGGGGGGCTCTGCACACCCCACCCCAAAGCACCTTGTCCCCATGTTGATGAGGACCAGAGCCTCTTCCCGACAACCCTGGCCATTGGTTGTCGGGGTCTGGTTGTCGGGGTTTATCGGAATCTGGAAGCCCCCTTTAACAGCGTCAAAAACGGCATAACGCTGCAGCTTCGGAATGCACTGGTCCCACGTTCTAGTTACAGTTCACTAACGCCGACGCCCTCTACAGCTCAAAAACATCTGCGTTTTTAAGGGGACATTGAATAACATGAAGAGCTGTAAAAAACGCTCAAAAACGTGGCTGTAAAAAATGCTCAAAAACGTGGCTGTAAAAACACCTGTGTGTATGAGGCCTTAGCACTAGCCACCTCACCAGCTTGTACTGCACTTCTGGTGCTCACCACTACACCATTAAATGCTCCAGTGCTGGTGCCTAAAATGCCAGGATGTACTACGCCGCTGGTGGTTGCCAGACCACCAAATAGTAGTGCAGCGCTAGTACCTGTGCCCTGCTGCATTTGAGTATAACTATGCGTTTCTAGCACCTCAGAAACCTGGGGTCGAGTATGCCTGGTTTTAGCAGGAACCTTTTCTCTATTGTCTGAGCTACCTGTTGGGGTGCCGGTGCTTTTTACAGGTTCATATTCTGAATCAGATTCTGACAGTGAAGCTTCCCCTTTGCTCTCATCTGTCATGATCAAAATCTTGTAGGCCTCCTCACTAGTGTACCTTTTTTTGGGACATTTTTCAAGTACATAGTGGCGACTATGGAAAAAAGAGCTCCTGGCTAGCATTCAGGGACTGCTTGCATGCTAGAAGTAAAATTAACTGATAGAGCTAGCAGAGATCAGGCCTGATCTTGCCAACATTGCAGTTCTGTTTATAATGTATCAGAGGTCACAGTGATCAGAAAAATTACACTGACATAGCACTTGGTTGGGGGGTGGGGCTAAATTCAAGTGCTGGCAGTGATCGGAGCTGATCCTGCTAACACTGTATTTTTGGGCACACTATACTATTGGGAACACTAGTATAGTTCTGATCATGATCAAAGTACTGATCCGTTCAGACACTATACCACTAATGGCGGTGATCAGCAACTTATAGTGTTACTGTGATAGTGTGCCGGGCAATCTGGCACTACCTGACCCTGGCTGGGAGGGGCGCTAACTGACACTGACGCTATATAATGATCAATGAATAAATACTGTACTCTGTTGTAATGACACTGGTGACAGGGCAATCAAAGAGTTAAATGTGCCTAACAAGGTGTATGTAAGTGAAACGTTTCTACTCACACAGGTTCTGCTTTCTTCTCTCCCTGAACCAAAAAGAGCTCAGGAAGAGAAAGTGGGAGGCTGGTGCCAAAAGTCACTGTATGAGGATTATTGAATGAAGATACCACACAGGTGAAGATCAATGTCCTTTGGAATGGTCAATGTGGATGTAGGCTGGTGTACTGGCGAGGGATAAGCACAGAGGGCAGGCTTTTCTAAAGAATTACGCCCGCTCAGGCGAACCATGGAAAAAAAGGGAAAGGAAAAGCGCCTCTGAGTGCAAATTTTTAATAGTGCAGTACAACAGACAATAATCATTTACATTAAGGTAAGGATAGATGCATACGATCCAACAAGGGGAAGAGGGCGAGTCACGCGTGGCAGTCAATCGTGTCTCCAGTGGCGGTGAGGACGCTGCAATATCACAGAGGTCAGGTAGAGGCGGCAAGTCCAGGGAGGATATCCGGGTATGGTGGAACCAGCCTGGACCGTGACACATGTCGCGTATGATGTCACCAAGACAGGGAAGGGGTAGAAGGCACAACGCGTTTCAGAGCATGCCCGAAGGTCACACTGGGCATGCGCGCTCCTTTCTCAAGTAATACGGGGATAGGAGAAGGGGCGTTGTATAATTACTCAATGAAAAAAAGGCTGCAAAAGCTAGTTAAAAAGCGAGCTAGATGTTTACCAAACGAGTTTAAAAAACAGGTTTATATAGGATAAAACGGAACTAAACTAAATCCTAAAAAGAGACAGCAAGTGGGGGATATTATTAGGTGAACAGTTCTGACTAGATTCTACCTCTCCTAACAAACTCACTACAAAAACGCACCTATCACTATGGGGGCGCTACTCTCACCCCCCCTAAACATCAGCTGGTCCGCAGCTGAAAATTGACAAAAATAGCTCCTGGGCCCAGGAGCACGGGCATCCCATAATCAAAAAGTGGGAGGGGAAAAGGGAACAAACTTGGATGGGGAACTGTAGAAATCATTTATGTACAAAAATATATCAATACAGGCAGTCCCCTAGTTACAAACATCCGACTTACAAACGACTCCTACTTAAAAACGGAGGGAGGCAACAGGAAGTGAGAGGAAATCTACCCATAGGAAGGGAAATTCACTCCTGTAAGAGTTATTATGGGAAAAAGGTGTCTCCACAGAAGCTTTATCACCAATCCTTGTTTCCACAACAACCCAAAATGTTCAAAATTCAGTTATCATTGGGACAGGAAGTAAGGTGAAATCTTCTGAACAAAAACAAAGACAGCAAAACAAACATTACAGGGGTGTTACCCTTTCCCTATGCTATCCAAAAAGCTTAAAAATATTTTTTTTGGCTGAAGCTACAGTTAAAAAATGTACCTGTTCCGACTTACAAACAAATTCAACTCAGAACAAACCTACAGACCCTATCTTGTTTGTAACCCGGGGACTGACTGTACCATCTCTGTAAATTATTCACACTGTACAGTATTATACATTCCTAGCTACAGGTTTCCGCAACTAGCCATACACAAACACAATATACATTCCTGGACCAAAGCACTTTCCTTGGAAAGCAAAGTACTTCATGTGCATAATTTGTAGTAGCAAGTAGTTGTCTTGATTCTCCACGGATGAGGATGACCAGCCGGTCGATCTTTGGAATCCTAAGAGAAGATAAAACAACTAACTGCAACTATCTACAAACATGTCTATTGGGAGGGGGTTATGAGCCTCCAAAAGCCCAACAAACATCTGCTTTCAACTGCCTGCCCTGTCAGTGAGGGGTTATGATCCCACTGCAGGGACAGAAACTCAGTCAAAGCCATTGGTAGGGGTTCTTCTTTAAAGTTCCTGATGGGAAGGGCCCTTCCCCAGGCAACAAGTTTTAAAGAGGTTTTTAAAAAGGCAGAACACACCTCACCCCAGTATCCCTTCAATGAGCCAAGTCTCTGCCATTGGGCGCAGGGTGGAAGGCTGGCATATTCCTGGCAAGTGAGGAAGAAGCACACATCTGCAGTCCTCCAGCAGTCTTTGTGTGGTACATACATCACTAACTCAACTGTTCAGATGTAGTACTGAGGATCAGACAATCTCCGCTGACCCCTTTCTTCTGCCTCCCACTAAGGACTGAGTGACTCTCCATGACCCATCCTGGTCTCATGATAACCACTTGATCCTTGTAGATTGCCCTCCCTAGCCGCCATTTCTCCCAAATGTCTAAGATCTGGACCCACTCTGTACTACAGGGTCCTCTCTGCGGCAGGGAGACTTTCAGATAGTCCCAGACCAGGTCGCTCTTCCACTCCCTCCTGGAGTTCTCCACCATGTCCATAGTCTGGGAAGGGACATAAGGAAATTCCAGGCCCCACCCCAAAGCTACCCTCCTTTAGACCTCTTCCTGAAACCTGAAGAATTTAGGTAGTTCCCCAAGCTTCCCCCTCCCTGGAAGGACACATGCAGAAGGGGATCGAGTTACCTTTCTCCGATGGGTGGAAACCTTGGTCTGGGTGGTGAGAGGCCTGCATAAGGAGGATTACTGATTGGTGATGTTAATTCCTGCAGCTTGTTGTGGTTCTTGCCCCTGCACTCTGAGCTGAGTGTTCTGCACATCCGACCTTCCGTCTTCCCACTCCTCTTCGGAACTGAACTCTGGTGATGACCACTCCGCCAGCCAGTCCAGTGACCCAAGCTTGGCTAGCAGTCTGGTGGAACGTAACTCAATGACCTGGCCCCCACTCTCCTCCTCCAACTGGTCTGAGACTGAGTGAGCGAGGGGCTTAGGGTTGGCCGGCTCTTCGGGGAACTGAACTGGCTCTCGTCCGGTAGCATCGACAGTCATCAGGTCCCTGGCCAGGCCACAGGACTCAGCAGTCCCTCTTGTTCCCTTGTCCCCAGTTTCCGCAAGGGAGTCACTGGGCTGCAACTCTGCCCCGCCATCGGAAGATGATAGGCCCGCTCCGGCCCCCCGAGATCTCCGTTTCTGTGGGATACACACCCCAGAGCGTAAGTCCACACAAAAATACCTTGGATCTTGCCGGACATCCCTCTGCTTCATCGACGGCTCATAGCAGTGCCCGCATCGGATCCAGGCATCCAGAACCGCGGTGGGCAGCCGACACTCTGGGCAGTGGCGGCTGGTGAAGTTTTAGGATGGGGGCGCCAGGCCCCGCCCTTCCTTTTTGACACCTCCTACTTCTAATAAGCCCCACTCCTTATAGAATCCACCCACTCCGTCCCCTCTATTCCACATATTGTGTCAGGAGTATAGAGCTCAGCATCACAGGACACAGTATACAGCTCAGCATCACAGGACACAGTATACAGCTCAGCATCACAGGACACAGTATACAGCTCAGCATCACAGGACACAGTATACAGCTGAGCATCATAGGATACAGTATACAGCTGAGCATCACAGGACACAGTATACAGCTCAGCATCACAGGACACAGTATACAGCTCAGTACCACAGGACACAGTATACAGCTCCAGCATCACAGGACACAGTATACAGCTCCGGATCACAGGACACAGTATACAGCTCAGCATCACAGGACACAGTATACAGCTCCAGCATCACAGGACACAGTATACAGCTCAGCATCACAGGACACAGTATACAGCTCAGCATCACAGGGCACAGTATACAGCTCAGCATCACAGGACACAGTATACAGCTCAGTATCACAGGACACAGTATACAGCTCAGCATCACAGGACACAGTATACAGCTCAGCATCATAGGACACAGTATACAGCTCAGCATCATAGGACACAGATTACAGCTCAGCATCTCAGGTGGGGTAAATTGCAGCCAATATCACAGGTGGGGGTAAATTGCAGTCAATATCACAGGTGGGGGTAAGTTGCAGCCAGTATTACAGGTGGGGCACTTATGCAGGCAATAACACAGGTGGGGGCATTTATGCAGCCAGTGACACAGATGGGGGCAGTTTGCAGCCAGTGTCACAGGTGGGGGCAGTCTGCAGCCAGTATCACAGGTGGGGGCAGTTATGCAGCCAGTGACACGGTTGGGGGCAGCTATGCAGCCAGTATCACAGGTGGGGGAAGTTATTCAAGCCAGTGACACAGGTGGGGGCAGTTATGCAGCCAGTGACACAGGTGGGGCAGTTATGCAGCCAGTGACACGGGTGGGGGCAGTTTGCAGCCAGTGACACAGATGGAGACAGTTTGCAGCCGACATCACAGGTGGGGGCAGTCATGCAGCCAGTATCACAGATGGGGGCAGTTATGCAGCCAGTGACACAGGTGGGGGCAGTTATGCAGCCAGTGACACAGGTGGGGGCAGCTTGCAGGCAGTGACACAGGTGGGGGCAGTTATGCAGCGAGTGACACAGGTTGGGGCAGTTTGCAGCCAGTATCACAGGTGGGGGCAGTTATGCAGCCAGTGACACAGGTGGGGGCAGTTTGCAGCCAGTGACACAGGTGGGGGCAGTTATGCAGCGAGTGACACAGGTTGGGGCAGTTTGCAGCCAGTATCACAGGTGGGGGCAGTTATGCAGCCAGTGACACAGGTGGGGGCAGTTTGCAGCTAGTGACACAGATGGGAGCAGTTTGCAGCCAGTGACACAGGTGGGGTACGTTGCAGAGACACACTCCCCCCCCCCCCGAGGCACTTACCCCATCCAATAGGCAGGATGGCAGGATTTTTGCAGAGATCGGCATGCGGAAAGCAGCTGTCCCTCATGGTCGGGCGGTCACCGTGCAGTCAGGGTCTCTGTGGAGCGGGAGTCACATCCGTTGCCACAGTGACCCGCCCCCGGCCACCGCATCCAATCACATTGAGTTGGAGGCTCAGGGCAGCCAATCAAGCTATGCGTGTGTGGCTGTTCATCGCACCCACATAGCTTATAATGGCTGACCAATAGGCTCACTACTTAGCTGTCAAGTGACAGCCAAGGAGCCTAAAATAAATAAAGTCAATGTACCGGCACCACCTGCAGGGGGGCGGGGCTGACTTTTTTTTTTTTTATGCCACTGTCTCCAGGCATAGCAAGCAGAGTCTCTCTACCCCGTCCACCATTCCGAGGGCAATTCCCCTGCAATGCAGGCAGTTTTTCTTCTTTTTTCTATTTTTGTTTTTGGATATGTAACACCACTGTGTGGGGTCATCAAAACGCCGAGCTGCTCAATTGGATCGGTAGGTGTGTGGGCTTTACCCCAATCCTACTAATGGTTTTAACCTACTAGTCCCGGGAGGTTTTAAACTCTTTGAGTCCAGTGCATCTCCTATGGGATTTACACCGGTGATTCAGCTCACTGAGACACCATTTGATAATGATTAACTATGTGCATCTGTTTTGAATTATTGTCTACTATTTAAGTGTTTTAATGCTGTCTCAGTGTTAGGGTTGTGATTAAAGCGGTTGTCTACCCATTTGAAAAAAAAAAAAAAAAAAAAATGACAGCCTGCAAGACAAAAGCATAATGAGCTAGTATGCATACTAGCTCATTATGAAATACTTACCTTGAAACGAAGATCCGACCGGGCTGCCCGGTCCGCTCTGTGGGAGCAGACATCTTCCCCCAGATCTTGCTTCCGGGTACGCGGCTTCCGGTGCTGTGACTGGCCGGAGCCGCAAGACGTCACTCCCGCGCAATGCGCGCGGGACCCGTCTCCCCAGCACTGTCCGCCCCTACTGCAGGGCCTTTGCCGAGACATACACGGCGCATGCACCGTAACTCCAAAGCATTTTGTAGAGGGAATATCTCCTAAACCGTGCAGGTTTAGGGGATATTCATTTTACCTACAGGAAAGCCTTATTATAGGCTTACCTGTAGGTAAAAGTAGTAAATTTGGGTAGACAACCGCTTTAAGCAGACATATAGTCCGTGAAACGCGTCAACCTAGCTGTTTTTTGAGGTTCTGTTTCTTGTTGTCTGCAGCTATTTTTTTGGATTCCATGTTTTATGTACCACAATAAAACATTTTTTCACCTTTTTGAGATCCAGAGTGCGGTCATACTTTCAGGTTTTCTACACTGTTCGGATCACGGACCAGACCTGCACCTGTGGCATCTGGTCCAGCATTCACATACACACACCTGGAGCGGCTTAAATCTTCTTTGGATACGATTCCCCTGCGGGGCTCCAGTCGAACCACGGTGTTGACTAGGGTTGGCTCCGGCTCTTCCGACAATCATGCCAGCAATGGCAATAGACGACCACCTTCCGCCATCTTCCTCTGTCGCGTGGTGTCTACTACAGGTTGAAAGCACTAAAGCTCTTCCAGAGCGTGGCGCTGCCTCCACATTACCAGACAAACTGGCGCCAAAAGTCCTGATAAGCAGACTTGCAACATGTCATGTAGTGGTAACCCCTTGTGTATAGGATGAAACTTTGCAGGTACGCTGACACTAGCAGAACATGTCTCGACTTGCTGACCTTGCTGGTGGTTGCTGGTAGTAACAGTAATTAATAGTAGCCACTGCTTTGCTGACAAATCCACTTTTAACACAGTCTCCCCCTTTAACAACAAGAACAGTCACAGGCATACTTTACTGTGGACAGGAGTTGGAGCAAAAAGTTAGAGATGCCCAGCTTTTGCAGAGCGCTGGGCATATTTGTAATCCAGTGGGCAATGTCCAGGCTTAGCATAGCGTGGGACATGTTTGTAATCCATGGGCGCGATCGCCCAACGTGGTTTCCACAGGTAACAGCACATGGTAACAGTCACTGAATTCTAAAAATGATGCAAGTGTCCACACCAGCGCCGATTGCAGCGACTGAGTAATCGAGAGCGGCAATTGGCGACTGCTCCTGCCAGTTGCTATGGGCAAAGGCACACTTGTAAGAATTTACTGTTTAGCAGGCAAACACACAAGTCCTTTCCCCAAGTTCAGTCCACGTTGGCAATAAAACCATTACAGTTCCAGGCTCAGTTCTCTTGCGGGTGCTAGGGGCAACGACTGGAAACCTTGCAGGTGAATCCCGGAAACACAGCCAAGAAATAAGTTAAGGGAAGCCCGCGCCCACAAGATAAAATCCTCAAAATCCAATTATGGCCCTAGGCTGCTCGCGAAACAACTGATCCAATTGTCAATAAATATCCTAAAATAATCACAGCGCCTAAGATAGAAAAAATCAACTATGAGGAGCTAAAAACAGAGTATAAATATGTGTCCTGAAAAACCGTTAAAATCAAGTAAAGTTCATGTTAAAAACCAGTAATAGTTTTTCAGAAAAAAACATTGGGAGAAAAGGTTCAAATGGAACACCAAAAAAAGGTAAATGTCAGTCTATATGGTTCGTTCATTAAAGCTTATTCCCAAAGAAATTCAAATCCTTCATCGATGGAAGGGGTATCCAACCCCCAGAAATTGCTGATGTGGTCTACTAGACAAACGATATATGTAATGTGTGTGAGCTTACCAGATGTTGGTAGATCGTGCGCGGATGTCAGAAAATCCAACTCGAGTATCCACAGTATGGTGTCATCTGCCGGTAAGGGCTAAGGTATGGAGGGGAAGAGAGGTTCCGGGTCCCAAGCTGATGGCTCATACACTCCCGAACCGTCGTCTCCAGACAGATGTCAGCATTCACTACATAATTTATATGAGGAAAAAAGCCACAATAGTGTAATACTGATTGATGCGAGGTTTATTTTGAATAAGGGATTAAAAATACTCACAAAATTCCATATAAAAAAGAGCTCATAATAAAATCAACAAGACAGAAAGAGTCCAGGAACCCTTGGACTCCCCTTTTCTAGAGCTTTCCAACATCAAAGAGGAGGAATATCCAAGGGGTGTTCCTTCCTGCAATCTCCAGCCCTCCCTGAGCCACTCCCCAGCCCAGATCAAAGCAATCAGGCCTGCACTCACTGTCAGGCCTGACCAGATTGTACTTCTCCTAACAAACTCACTACAAAAACGCCCCTATTACTATGGGGGCGCTACAGAAATGTATGTTTAGGGTGTGCCCGCAAACCTTTGTTTGTTTGTGTTTGTAAACAAGACACAGGACCGTGCTGTATTTGGCTACAGCAAATCAGCAGGTTCATGGCCAAAATCATTGGCTGGGACCTGCTGACAAACTTTTTCTGTAGACAATGACAATACAGGTCAGCAAGGGATGCGCGCTTGTGTTCTCCAAACCCGGAAGATAGACGGCAACATCAGTGTTGCCAACCGTCCGTAAATTTACAGACAGCCAGTAAAAACAGGGCAGTTTTTTTGGTGTCCGTAAAAGTCCGTAGCAGCCGAAAAGTGCCAGTAAAAACAGTGGCCATCGGCTCCGGTCAGAGCTGTGCATGTGCAATTACGGAAATTCCTGAGCGGCGGCGAGTCCTTAAAGGCATTAACGTGTACGTGTCGAGACTGGCCTCGGCTACCGGTGACAAAAATGACCGT
>BLSH010391432.1:47171-58257 GCA_018402905.1 Glandirana rugosa | reverse complement strand
TGCCAGTAAAAACAGTGGCCATCGGCTCCGGTCAGAGCTGTGCATGTGCAATTACGGAAATTCCTGAGCGGCGAGTGAGAAGATCCGATCCTGACCCTGAGACGAGTGGGACTACCACTCCCTCCTGCTGCCAGCTAGTGCCTCTGCCCAGCCCATCCGCCCTCAAATGAGGTTACTGTATTTTCCCGCCACACCACCGCCAGCCAGCACCTGACCACCTGAGACACTCTGGATGGATGGATCCTAGAGATTCCTGCCTGCCTCCCTGTTCTGGCTGACACTGCAGCCCTCCTGGTGACAGTGGTGAGTGCAATACGCTTCCTCTTCAAGCCAGCCAAGAGGAGTCAGGACAGTGAGCGTGTGACTGCTTGACACCCACACTGTCTCTGCTCACTCTGACAGACAGCCGCGAGCCATGCTGCAGGAGTCTCTCTCTCTTAGTGTGAGTGTGCACTGTATGAGTGTAGTGTGCACTGGACAAGTGGCAGGAGGTAATGGAAGAATGGTGTAATGGAAACAGGAGGTGATGGGGATGGTGACAGGAAGTGATGGGGGGATTGTGTGATGGAGACAAGAGGTGATCGAGGGATGGAGACGGGGGGGATGGTGTGATGGAGATGAGGGGTGATGGAGGGATGGAGACTGGAGGGATAAAAACAGGAGGTGATGGAGACAGGAGGTCTTTAGAAGTGGGGACCTAAATTCTGGTGATCCTAGTGGCTACCAGGGATTTCACCTCACTTTCTGTGGTGGTTACAGAACAGAAATTAAGGGGAGATCTCTACATTTTGACATAGGTGACAAAACTGATAGACTAAATAATCTGCTCTTATTATATTGAAAATAACAGAAATATGTTTTTTTTACCTTGCTATCTACCCTAAATCACATTGTTATTTGCACAGTGTGCTTGCTTGTAGCCTAAATACTGAAATTTGAACTGAAAACTGTAATTTTGTAACTTTTGTAAAATGCCAGTAAAAACTTGGCTGTGCCAGTAAATTTTGGGTGTCATGTCAGTAAATTTCAATCTGGTAGGTTGGCAACACTGGGCAACATACAGGTATGTTGTTCGGCTTGCCTGTGCCGCTCGTCCACAGTAAAACTACTGCAAGCAGGTGGCAAGTGGTTCAACCCTGCTTTGTTTTTTTCAGTAAATGTAAAGCATTCTCTGATTGGACGAGATGGAAAGTGTGACATCACAGCCTCGCATCTAGACCTCTACCACTTTGCTTTCACCATGATGCAGCAGGGCAGCCACTCAACACTGGACTGGAAGTAAGTGGAGATCACTGGAGTAGCGGTGTCTACTTCAGTGATTGTCAGAATCCAGGGGGATGATATATGCATAGTTACATTTGTTTGTGCTGGACTAATTTAACTATGTAAAAAATGCCTCATTGGCTTATTTATGGGCCCTCCCACCTCAGGCCCCAAAGCAGTTGTGCCTATAATTATGTGACAAACATGATCGCATATGCTTCTCTGGTAGGTAATACCTCATTCTGCTAACAGAACACAGTATGAGTAAAAAAAAAGAGAAAACTGAGTACTGTCCGTGATACTTTTTTTATTTGCACTAACATAAAATTTTTCAGGACAAGCTTTCGGGGTATCTCCCCTTCTTCAAGGTCCAAGCAGTACCTTGAAGAAGGGGAGATACCCCGAAAGCTTGTCCTGAAAAATTTTATGTTAGTGCAAATAAAAAAAGTATCACGGACAGTACTCAGTTTTCTCTGGCACTATTGCACTAATACGGCTACAATCACTTCAAGTAAAAAAAAAAAAAGATATTTATAAGCTGTTTAACCACTTCAGCCCCGGAAGGATTTCCAGCTTTAGGACCGGAGCACTTTTTTCAATTTGGCACTGCGTCGCTTTAACTGGTAATTGCGCGGTCATGCAATGCAGTAACCAAACGAAATTTGCATCCTTTTTTTCCCACAAATAGAACTTTCTTTTGGTGGCATTTGTTCACCACTGCGCTTTTTAGTTTTTGTGATATAAACAAAAAAGGAACAGAAATTTTGAAAATAATTGATATTTTCAAATTTATGTTATTACAAAAATACAATAAACTAAATTTTAGTCATAAATTTTTACCAAAATGCATTCAGCCACATGTCTCGGGTAAAAAAAAAAAAGCCAATTAGCGTATATTTATTGCTTTGAGCAAAAGTTATAGTGTCTACAAACTAGGGTACATTTTCTGGAATTTCCGCAGCTTTTATTTTTTGATTGCCTATCTCATTTCTTGAGGTGCTAAAATGGAGGGGCAGTACAAAACCCTCCCAAATGACCCCATTTTGGAAAGTAGTCACCCCAAGGAATTTGCTGAGAGGCATGTTGAGGACAGTGAATATTTTCTTTTTTGTCATAAGTGATTGAAAAATGACCAAAAAAAATGACACAAAGTTGTTACTGAAATGATATATTGCTCACGTATGCCATGGGTATATGTGGAATTACACCCCAAAATACATTCTGCTGCTTCTCCTGAGTACGAGGATACCCCATGTGTGAGACTTATTGGGAGCCTATCGGCGTACGGGACCCCGAAAACCAATCACCTCCTTCAGGATTTCTAAGGGCAAAAATTTATGCCTTCACCCCACACCACCTATCTCAGTTTTGGAGGCCATGGAATACCCAGATAGCACAACCCCCCCCCCCCCCAACATGCCATGGATATGGGGATACCACATATGTGAGACTTTATGGCAGTCTAGCTGCGTACAGAACCCCAAAAACCAATCACCGCCTTCAAGCTTTCTAAGTGCGTAAAAAGGTGATTTTTACGCCCTTAGAAAGCCTGAAGGCGGTGATTGATTTTCAGGGTCCTGTACGCGGATAGGCTCCCAAAAAGTCTCACACATGGGGTATCCCCGTACTCAGGAGAAGCAGCAGAATGAATTTTGGGGTGTAATTCCACACATACCCATGGCATGTGTGAGCAATATATCATTTCAGTGACAACTTTGTGTAAAAAAAAAAAAGTAAATAAAAATTGTCATTTCCCGGAAACTTGTGGCAAAATATAAAATATTCCATGGACTCAACATGCCTCTCAGCAGATAGCTTGGGGTGCCTACTTTCTAAAATGGGGTCATTTGGGTTTTTTTTTTTTGCTATCTCTGCATTTCATGGCCTCCGAACCCTGGATAGGTAGTGTGGGATGAAGGCATACATTTTTGCCCTTAGAAATCCTGAAGGAGGTGATTGGTTTTCGGGTCCCATACGTGGATAGGCTTACAAAAAGTCTCACACATGGGGTATCCGCGTACTCAGGAGAAGCAGCAGAATGTATTTTGGGGTGTAATTCCACACATACCCATAGCATGTGTGAGCAATATATAATTTCAGTGACAACTTTGTGTATTTTTTTTGTCATTTTTCAATCACTAATGACAAAAAAATCGAATATTCCATGGACTCAACATGCCTCTCAGAAAATAGCTTGGGGTGTCTACTTTACAAAATTGTGGGATTTGGGGGGGGTTTGAACTGTCCTCGCATTTTATGCCCAACATCACCCACCCTTCTAACCACTTGATTCACCAAGTCTTTTCTGACACTTTTTGTTTACATGAAAAAAATACTTTTATTTGCTAGAAAATTACTTTGAACCCCCAAACATTATATATTTTTTTAAAGCAGAGGCCCTACAGATTAAAATAGTGGGTGTTACAATTTTTTTTTCAGAAAGTATTTGCACAGCAATTTTTCAAACACAATTTTTGGGGAAAAAAACACTTTTTTGAATTTTAATGCACAAAAACACACTATTTTGCCCAAATTTTTGGTGAAATAAAAAAGTTGATCTCATGCCAAGTGCATAGACACCAAACATGACATGCTTTAAAAATTATGCACACCCGCGAAGCGGCGACAAACTATATACATTTTTAATAGACTTAAAAAGCCTTTACAGGTTACCACTTCAGATCTGCAGAGGAGGTCTACTGCTAGAATTACTGCCCTCGATTTGATGTTCACGTTGATACCTCACATGCATGGTGAAATTGATGTTTACATACGACACGGGACTAACGCTTGCGTCCACCTTTGCGCGCGTGCACGGGGGGCAGGGGTGAATTTTTTTTTTTTTTTTAATTATTCATTTTGGCTTTTTTATTTTATATTTACACTGTCCCTTTCATCTTTTTTTGTTTTATCATTTTTATTTTTATCATAGGGATTTTAAATATCCCCTATGAAAAAAATAGGTATTGTCGCATATTTTTTTAAAAAATTTGTGGTCTACTAAACTCTAGATCTTTCCCCAGCCCTTAAAGCATCTGACCACACCAAAATCGGTGTGATAAGATGCTTCCCCAATTTCTCAATGGCGCTGTTTATATCTGGCGAAACCGAAGTCACAAAATGCTCGTAGCCTCCGGTTTCTTAGGCCATGGAGATGATTGGTGACATTCTAGTCTTCAATCGGCTCTATGATCAGCTGGCGGAACCACCAGCTGCATTCTCACATTCCCCGGTGGGACAGGATAGCCTGAGAAGACCAGCAACACACTACTACGTCGCTGGTCCTTGCTGGGCATATATTGTAATGTTCTTTTTTCATGCAGTCTGTGGGTTAAATGAAAAAAAGAATCAATCGGTGGGTATGCCCACCATTAGAAAACCTCCCTTCATCCTCCCACTTTGATGGGCATAGCCACTTTTTAAAAAAATATACCGGAGCATAGGGGCAATCCGCCCCAAATTCCACCCACTGCCCCTATGCTCCGGTATATTTGCTCTTTTTTTAACTGTGGTGGTGAAATCACGCCAACAGCGCTGGAGTCGCTGCTTTATGAATGGTGGGAGCAAATGCTTTTGCTGTCACCATTAAGAAATCAGTGCTGCAGCTGAATGGCGTACCTGAAAAGGAATAAACAATTAATAAAACACGGTAACTTAAAAAATTACATATCTGGTAAGAAGAAAAAAAAAATTATAAAACGCATTAACAATAAAACATTATAGGTAAGCAGTAACAAAAGAAATACATACCTGCAAAGAAAACATGATAAAAACAGTAACAAACAGGTATGCATGGAAAATATTAACAATAGAGAAAGAACAGAGAGGGATTAGAGAGAAAACAAGAGAGAGAGAGAAAAAAGAAACGTACAACTGTTTTTGTTTTTTTATTTTATATATTTTTTTTGTTTTTTTAACTTTTTATTTTTTTGGGGTTTTTTTTGGTACGCCTTTTTTTTTTGTAACTAAAAATCGGTTCCAGGTTTGGGTCTCTCAAAATGCATATCGCTGTGTCTGCTGCACCCTACGCTAATAATTCACTAATGTGTGATAGCGTTCAAAACAGTCATTGATGCAGAGACCAGGCTGGTCAGGACAGGTGTCTGCAGACACGACATGTCTTTTGGGATGTTCTGTGGCCTGGGGTACCACGGAGGAATGTGGAAAGTGCCTCCCATGCAGGCGGCTAACTGCATTCACATTGTGAAGTTGGGATGCAGCACCATCTGGAAACAGAAGGTCTGTGACAATCTCTTCCATGAATTTGAGGAAGGATCCTGTCCGTCCTGGCGCTCTGTATAAGACAGGAGCGTTCAGCAAAGCCAATTGAAAAAGGTATAGAGACACTTTTTTGTACCAGCGTCTAGCTTTACGGGCAATTAGGTACGGCGCCAGTAACTGATCATTGAGGTCCACCCCTCCCAGATTTAGGTTATATTCGTGGACACAGAGGGGTTTCTCCACAAGAACATTCGCCTTAGGAACTTGGACAGTCGTATCTGCATGAAGGGAGGTCAGAACGAAAACATTCAGATTGTCCCTCCACTTCATCACGAGCAAATTATTAAACTTCAAGCAGGCTCTCTCGCCCCAATTAAGACGGGAATCTACAAGCCGTTGGGGGAAGCCCCGGCGATTAGGTCGCACAGTGCCACATGCCCCAATCTGATGATCAAACAAGTGACTAAAAAGTGGCACGCTCGTGTAATTATTGTCCACGTACAAGTGGTACCCCTTTCCGAATAAGGGTGACACCAAGCTCCACACAATCTTGCCAGCGCTCCCTATGTAGTCTGGGCATCCTTCCGGCTCTACCTGACTATCTTTGCCCTCATAAACCATGAAACTGCATGTATAGCCTGTGGCCCTGTCAAAGAGCTTATACATCTTGACCCCGTATCTGGCACGCTTGCTGGGGACGTACTGCTTGAAAGCAAGACGGCCAGAAAATTTAACCAAGGACTCATCCACGCACACAACTTTGTTGGGAATAAAAAGTGTGGCGAACTTCTGGTTGAAATGGTTTATGAGGGGCCGAATTTTGTAGATCCGGTCAAATTCAGGGTCACCCCATGGACGACTGAGTTCATTGTCACTGAAGTGCATGAACTGCAAAATCTGCTCGTATCGTGCCCTGGACATCCAAGCAGAGAACACAGGCATATGGTGAATTGAGTGAGTGGACCAATATGACCGCAATTCAGTTTTTTTAGTTATGCCCATGAGGAAGGAAAGGCCCAGAAAGGTCTTAAATTCTGGACCGTGATTGGTTTCCAGTCTCTGGCAAGTATCAAATGGGGATTACTGGCAATGAATTGACCAGCATATAAATTGCTTTGGTCCACTATAGATCTATAGAGATCTTCCATGAAGTACAGCAAATAAAAATCAATGGCCGTAAAATCAGCTGTATTCACCATGATTCCGGGTTGGGCAGTGAATGGGGGAAGTACGGGCGCTGCATCAGTGGGGGGTTGCCAATCAGGGTTTGTAAGCGCGTCAGGAAGGGAACTAGGGGTTCTGCGGGCCTGTGTTCGTCTTCTTCGTGGCAGCGGGACATTACTCGTGCTAGCCACACCAGCTTGAACTGCACTTATGGGACTCGCCACTTCACCACCTGATACTGCAGTGCTGGTTCGACTACGTCCAGGGGGTACTAGGCCGCTGGTGCTTGCCAGGTCACCAGAACGGGTAGCGGCGCTAGTACTGCCTCTCTGCTGCATACAAGAGCCCTGCGGTTCATGCACATCAGCGACAGCAGACCGGGGTCTGGTACGCCTGGCTCTAGCAGGGACCACAACTCCGTCGTCAGAGCTATCTGTCAGGGTGCCGCTGCTGTCTACAGGTTCATATGCTGAGCCTGATTCTGACAGTGAGACTTCCCCATCGCTCTCATCTGTCAAACTCAGCATATTGTAGGCCTCTTCGCTAGTGTACGTGCGACCAGACATTTTGGACTTTCTAAATTTGATACGTACACTAGCGTGACTCACAGGAAAAAAAGCGCACCTGGTTGTCAGAGTCTGTTTCAAACGCTACCAAATTCACTGTCAGAATTCGCAGGGATCGGGCGTGATCCCTACAAAAGCTGCAGATATGTGTGTTGTGTTTGGTAAGTGACAGCGATCTATTGATCCTGTACTTGGGTGGGCTGGGCGGAGGGGCTAAACGCAGGTGCTAGCAGTTATCTGGGCTGATCCCGCTAACGCTGCGTTTTTTTTAGAACACTAGACTAGTGGGGACGCTAATATATATCTGATCAGATCGCAGATATTGATCTGATCAGATACTACAATAGTATCTAACACCTACCTAATGTGCGTGTGTGCGTGTCAGAGTACCTCACTAACTGGCCCTGCCTGGCGTTTACACTGACCCTAACGCACACTAAAACCTAACTGGGGTCACCGCCGGGCGATCGGGGGTTAAAACCTATAAAAGGTAAATAAAATAATATACGGCGGGTAATCTGATTGAAAAAAAAACTAGCTAGCTAGCTAGCGTCACCCGTGACACTTATACGGTGATCACAGGTGACAGGGGGCAATCAAGGGGTTAAAAACTTTATTGGGGGCAAGGGGGGGTATTTACACCTAACTAGGCCTAATACTACCTACCCTAACACTGATTTAGTGTCACAAGGGTCACAAGTACAGCGATCGGTAAAAATCAGATCACTGCACAATATGACACTATGACAGGGGGTGACAGGGATTGAAAGGGTTAACTGGGGGGAGATCAAGGGGTTAAATGTGCCTATGTGACCTGGTGTCAGTGTGGTGTTGGTGCAACTCACGTTTCTGATGCTCCTTCTTCCTTGCTGAAACCAAAAAGGGCTTCAGGGAGGAAGTGGAGCTTACTTCCTCTGCCTCTGTTTACATTACAAAGGCAGAGGAGCCCTATCATTGGCAGGACCGATTGGAAGGGCCAGGCCAAAAATCATTGGCCTGGCCCTGTAGAGTGATCGGTCCTGTGTGGAATGGCTCGTGATTGCGGCCGCCGTCATATGACGGTGGTTTGCGATATCGAACCACCTTGTCGCCGTCAACCTGCGTTTGGCGGTTGGGAAGTGGTTAAAGCAATATACCTTCTAACAGAGTAAAAAGAGGAATAAAGGAAACAGAAAATAGAGAGACCTTGCATGTAGTAATATTATCTTTTTTTATGTACCATAGTTGGGACAACACTGCACAGAAGGCAGAATATTCTGGGCAATAAGGAATATAAACAGTTATAATGAAGGCCATTTGCGCCCATAGGGAAAGGAAGCCTTGACTGATGGGAGCATGGCTCAGTAATTGGCTATGGACATAATCAACAAGTTAAAGCGGAGTTCCAGGCATTTTATCAACTCCATCTCCCTCCTCGCATTCATGACAAGTTCCTGTATTCTCGTTGGGTTTCTTTTTTCATTTTTTTTTCAAGCAGTGAAAATAGTTTTTTTTTTGTTACGCTCGCTTCCGCAGTACCTCATGGTCGTCCTGTCTGGCCACGCAATGGCTCCTGGAATATGATTGTCATCATTCCCAGGAGACAATGTTCCGCCGCTGCTTGTAGAATTGCTATGGTGTTTATGTGCATGCGCGCGATCGGGAGGTGCATGCTGGGTAGCCAGCAGCACCATATCCCGGAAGGACATACCAGTGGGCTTTGGCTACCCACATTCAATATGGGAACGCGCTCCGCGGGGACTGCTAAGTAATTTTTTAAAAATAAATAACATTTAAAAAACCTACATTAGATACTAATGCCACTTGATATAGGATTAAGTTCGAGCAACATGAGGGTGTTTTTAATGAAAAAAGTAAAAAAAAAAAAAATCTGGGTGTCCGCTTTAAAGCAGCAATAAGATGATTGGCTACATAAGCATAAGGTGAGTGGTAAATCTTCACTGACCTGAGGAACTGCAGTTTCAGAAGGGTTGCTCACCCACCCACCCTCTTGGAGGTCGATTGTCACCGCTTTCTCAACTGTTGACCTTGCCAGCGTTAAATGTTCCTTTAATGGGCTAAGCCCTTGAGTGGAAGTTTAGTCAGTCTAATGCAGTAGTTCTCAACTCCTATCCTCGGGACCCTCTAACAGGCCATGTTTGCAGGATAACTGAAATACATCACAGGTGATATAATTTGCTGCTCAGTGATTGCAGTATTCTAGTCTGCATCTCCCCAAGGTAATACCTAAAATCTGGCCTGTTAGTGGGTCCTGAGGACAGGAGTTGAGAAACATTGGTCTAATGTATGTCCTGGACTCATGGTAAGGGCAAGCCTTTTAGATTAGGTCAGATTAATGTTCAAGCTTGCTAAAAGTATAACTGTGACCGGCACTGGTTATGTTTATGTTGGAAATTTCAAATAGGGCCTTGCCCTTTCCAACTTAATCTGTCTATGTGTCGTCTTTGAGTAGGTTACTTGTTAATATAGGGGTGGCTTTAAGTCAATACTCCTCATTATTCATAGCAAATATAGACTTGTAGACAGAAGGGAACTTATTGCAAAAGCTTACTGCCAAAGCGAAAGGTAAAAAGAAAACACAAAGGGCCTTGTAGTATCACATAACATTTTGAATGAAACGTGGTGATGGTTGTTGTGTACACAGGTAATTGAAGCAGCTGTTTAAACAAAATCTCAGGTTTTGTGATTGTCTTGTGTAATGAAGATAGGCTTTCAATGGAAGGCTTGTGGAGGGAGAAATTTCATGGATCTGTGAGGGATATATGAAGATCAAGTAAACGATAGATCTCTGGCCTCATTCACATGGGTGCTAAGGCACACTGTACAGCATAAATGAGCCGTCTGTTTTTTACACACCTGGGCAGACTGCCTATGTTAGTGAATGGAGATGCAGTGGCTGTACAGATGCTGTCGCGCATTAGAGTTTGACAGGTGTGCAAGGTGGATGCCTAGCCCCGAATGAAGATAGTCTTCATGTGCCTGTGTGAACGAGACCCATATAACAGAGTATTTACAAATCAGATTTGTTTTTAAAGTTGCATTGCTGAGAGCTTGTAGCGCATTCTCCAACAGTTACACAAACAAAAGCTATCTAAATGGTTTAATACAAAACAATTAATGGGCAAGCCTTTTTTCAGTTTAGGCTGGGTTCACACTATCCGACATTTAAATGATTTTGATCCTACTTTGCTGTGCGATTTACGGTCCTACATTGGGTCAAAGTCGGTCCAATTTTCTTTGAACAGGGATACGACTTTGATCCTGACAATACCAGGCACCTTGTGCTCTGGGGATCTTGAAGGGGAACCTCCGCCAAATTAGAAAAAAAAAACGGCATGGGGCCCCCCTCCAAGAGCATACCAGGCCCTTTGGTCTGGTATGGGTTTTAAGGGGGTGCTCTGGGACAGGGGGGCTCTGCAGTCCCCACCCCAAAGCGCCTTGTCCCCATGTTGATCTTCTGTCTTCTGCTCTCTTCAGTTATTCCCACAAGGTCTAAGTCCTCCTTGTGTAACAGCAGCTCCAGTTCCTTCTTCTGAGGGGTCTTCTATCTTCTGCTCAATCTTCTGTCTTCTGCTCTTTTGCCGCTGTCTTCCCCTTCTGTTTTTCTTCCAATGTTGACATGATGCGATCTCCCGGACTAATGGACTATCCGTGCTCTGCAGTGACTTATATTGGCATGGGGCGGGACCAGCCGCTGATGCCACCTGGAAGCCCCGCACCTTATGTCACAGGGTGGGCTGTGATGTCATAAGGGGCGTGGCTTCTGAATTACATAGTTAGTCAGGTTGAAAAAAGACACAAGTCCATCCAGTTCAACCAAAAAAAAAAAAAAAACACAGAAAAAAGTTGGACTGATTGATACATTAAGTCTT
>BLSH010391432.1:29146-44078 GCA_018402905.1 Glandirana rugosa | reverse complement strand
CACCAGGTAAGGGCAATATTGTGCACTGTAGGGATGGCACTGTGCCCATGTATGATGGCTGCCAGTGCCATCCCTAACAGTGCTTGTTGCACCAGTGCCCACCACTGCCACCTATAAGTGCCCACCTGTGCCACCTATCAGTGCCCACCTGTGCCACCTAAAAGTGCCACCTATCAGTGCCCAGTGCCACTTATCAGTGTTGCCTATGAGTGTCCATCAGTGCCGCGTATCAGTGCCCGTTAGTGTTGCTTGTCAGTGCCGCCCATCAGTGCTGCATATGTGCCCCATCATCAGTGCAACCTTATCAGTGCCAATCTGTACTGCCTCATCAGTGCCCGTCAGTGTAGCCTCATCAGTGCCCATCAGTGTAGCCACATCAGTGCCCGTCAGTGAAGGAGAAAATGTACTTTATACAAACTTTTGTGACAGAAACGAAGAAAATTTTTTTTTTTTTCAAAATTTTCGTTCTTTATTTTTTATAGCGCAAAAAATAAAAACTGCAGGGGTGATCAAATACCACCAAAAGAAAGCTCTATTTGTGGGAACAAAATGATAAAACTTTGTTTGGGTACAACGTTGCACGACCGCACAATTCTCATTCAAATCGCAACAGCACTGAAAGCTGAAAATTGGTGTGGGCGGGAAGTGTTCTAAGTGCCCGGTATTGAAGTGGTTAAAGGCCCGTCATTTCATGAATGTCCTACAGGTCAACTTCATGTCCCAATTGGTGGATTCCCCAACTAGAAAGAATGCCCTGTTAGATCTATTAATTATGAACAATCCAAATCTGGTCGCACACATGGCGATACGCGATAACTTGGGATCTAGTGACCATAGAATGATAGCATTTAGTGTAAATCACAGAAAAAAACGGCAAGAGGGCAGCACTAAAACATTAAACTTTAAGCGGGCCAATTTTTCAAAACTGTGGTCATTACTGCAGGACATAAATTGGGACATAATCCTATAAAAAATTAACACAGAAGAAAAATGGGAATGCTTTAGGAGCATATTAAATAAGGGTATCACACAGTGAATTCCAGTGGGCAATAAATATAAAAGAGCGAAGGTAAAACCTGGGTGGTTAAACCATAATGTGAAAAGCCTCATTAAAGAGAAAAACTTGGCCTTTAAAAAATATAAAGGGGGTGGATCACCTTCTGAATTCAAAAACTACAAGGAATATAATAAGAAGTGCAAAAATGCAATCAGGGCAGCTAAAAAGGATTATGAGAAACACATAGCGGAGGAGAGTAAAAAAAAAAACAAAGAAATTCTATAAATATATTAATAATAAAAAGGCAAAATCAGAGCACATTGCACACATAAAAGACGATGATGGGAGGATGGTTACAGCTGACACAAAAAGGCAACTGTATTAAATACCTTCTTCTCCTCCTTTACGCAGGAAAAGGAGGGGTTTACCGACTGCAAATATACTGTTAGTGCCACAGCACAGGACATACCCTCGTGGCTAACAGAGGCCGGAGTCAAAGAAAGACTAGATAAACTATAAATAAATCACCAGGACCAGGTGGCTTACACCCGAGAGTCGTCAGTGAATTCAGTCAGGTTATAGCCAGGCCAGGCCATTGTTCGTAATCTTTGTGGATAGTATAATGACAGGATTGGTACCAGCCGATTGGAGGAAAGCCAATGTGGTGCCAATATTTAAAAAAAAGGGCAGAGACATATTCCTGGGAATTACAGGCCAGTCAGCCTAACATCAATAGTGGGTAAGTTATTGGAGGGGATGATTAGAGACTATAACAAACTATATCAAAAATTAACTGAGGAAGGTAACCTCATTAGCAGTAATCAGCATGGGTTTATGAGGGGTCGTTTCTGTCAGACAAACCTGCTAACATTCTACGAGGAAGTGAGCGGCCATCTAGATAGGGATAGGTCAGTGGATGTAGTGTACCTGGATTTTGCAAAAGCTTTTGACACAGTTCCTCATAAATGCTTGATTTACAAGCTGAGGTCTGCAGGCATGGACCATAAGGTTTGTTCTTGGGTAAATAACTGGTTACAGGGGTGTGTCAAAAGGGTGGTGATTAATAACATGTACTCAAACTGGTCTGGAGTGATGAGTGGGGTACCCCAAGGATCTGTCTTGGGACCAATTCTATTCAATTTATTCATTAATGATATAGGGGAAGGGATTAATAGCTCAGTCTCAGTTTTTGCTGATGATACAAATATAAGCAGGGCATTAACATCACAACATGATATTGACATTTTACAGAACAACCTGAACAAATTAACAGAGTGGGCAGGCAAATGGCAAATGAGGTTTAATGTAGAGAAATGTAAAGTAATGCACTTGGGGGCAAAGAACATAAATGCAAAAGTAGGGGGAAAGTCTCTGGGGGAATCAAGAATGGAGAAGAATCTGGGGGTCCTAGTAGATGACAGACTGAGCAATAGCATGCAATGTCAAGCTGCAGCAACCAGAGCAGGTAGAATATCAGCATGCATAAAAAAAGGGATATGCCCCAGGGATAAAACTATAATTCTGCCACTTTATAAAACACTGGTTAGGCCACATGTGGAGTATTCTGTCCAGTTCTGGTCACCGGTCCTCAGAAAGGATGTACTGGAAAGAGTCCAAAGGAGGGCAAATAAACTAATAAGGGGAGTAGAAGACCTTACTTATGAGGAACGACTGCGAGAGCTAAACTTATTTTCTCTGGAGAAGCGACGCTTGAGGGGGGACATGATTGGGATCTATAAATATCTCAATGGGGATCCAAGCATAAAAAAAACTGTTCAGTCTCAGGGAATGTAGGAGGACAAGGGGACACACATTGAGACTGGAAGAGAAGCGGTTTAATCTTAGAATTCGTAGGGGGTTCTTCACTGTCAGGGCAATAAGGATGTGGAACGCTCTTCCACAACTGGTAGTGACTGCGGGGAGTATGGATATATTTAAAAAACTCTTGGATGTATATCTCAATGAGTACAACATACAAGGATATGGGTACTGACAAGCGTACACCTACATAGGTTGAACTGGATGGACTGTTGTCTTTTTTCTGCCTTAACTACTATGCAACTATGTAAGAAAGAAGGCCCCGCAAAAGAGCAGAAGAAAGAAAATGCCAGAGAGGGAGAAGAGCCAGATAGGGCAGAGGATGCCAGAGCTGATTAAATAAAATATTTTAAAAACCTGTGTAGTGTTTTTTTTTTTTTTTACACTTTTTTTTCAGGTGAATGTGTAGGGGTACAATGTACCCCATACTCATTCACATAGGGTGGGGGCTGGAATCTGGGGGCCCCCTTTGGGGGCTTCCAGATTCCGATAAGCCCCCCACATGCAGACCCCGACAACCACCGGCAAGGTACCCATACGCCTGGTATGGTCCGGGGGGGGTTTCATTCCTCCCCACCCCCTTTCCTGGCCTGCCAGGCTGCATGCTCAGATAAGGGTCTGGTATGGATTTTGGGGGGAGCCCTACACCGTTTTTTTGGCATGGGGGTTCCCCTTAAAATCCACACCAGACCTAAGGGTCTGGTATGGATTTTGGGGGGGACCCTACACCGTTTTTTCAACATTGGTGTTCCCCTTAAAACCCATACCAGACCAAAGGGCCTGTGTTAGAAGAAGATTGTGCTGAGGACTTGTTTGCATTTTGTTGTTGTTTCCTCGCACTCCTGGAGGAGGCGGTGCCGGGCAGCTCTATTTAAACAGTGTGCTTCCTGTAGCAAGTGCTGTCCATTCTACAGCGTCTAGTGACCTGTGAGCCCCAGCTCTACCTCTGTTTCCTGTATCTGCCTGTTTCCTGTTTGACCCAGCTTGCCCGAACTGCTGTTTGCTGCCTGCACCGACCCCAGCTTCCTACGACCATCCGCTTGGTACTGCACAGCCTGCCCGTTGCCGAGCCGGCTTGCACGACCATCCCTCTGATCAGCACGACCTTCTGTATCTTCAAATCTCCATCAGTGATCCTCCAGCCCTCGTGCCATCCTGCACTCTCGGACTTCCTGTCTACTCTACCAGGGGTCCAGAAGCGGGTGTGTAAGAGCGGTCAATCCCTGCACAAGACAGACTCCACCGCCAGGACCGTGACAGCCTGTCTTGACTACTCCTGAACTCAGCCTGGATTGATCCCGGGTTGCCTCTGCCCATGCTTTTGCCTGTTCCCCTTGCTGCTGCTCCATTGATCTGTTACTGACTCGGCCTGCATCCTGACATTACTCCTGTCTACGTATCTGCACCTGATCCGTCTGCCTGCGCATGACCCGGTACGTCTGACTCTGCTTCTGTCTCCATCGCTGCTGGACTGCCTGCTGGGAGCCTCTGCCGATATTCCACTGGTGTCCATCCGGCACTCCTGCTCTGCTGTGGTCTACTGATGGTCTCAGCCTGCTCCTGTCTCCTGCTCACTGGTGTCCTTCTAGAACTCCTGCTCCACTGCGGTCTACTGACGGTCTTCCCCTGCTTGATCCTGAGAGTCCGCCCAGCCCTGCTGCTAGCAAGACCAATAGGCACTCATGTCACTCTGTACTCCTGCGATATCTGTCTACTCTATCAAGTGCCCTGAGTCAGAGGTGTAAGAGAGGCCTTCCTCATCGTGTCAGGCTCTTCCACCAGGTACGTGACAGTATATCAGGTCTGTTTTAAGACACTGGTGGGTCAAGGACAATATCTCACAGGTAGGGCAATCATTCGTATCATTGCATCCCTCCAACACAAAAAAAAATGTGAATACCAGTTAAAGACATGGAGAAGGAGAAAGTGATCAATCATTATACATTAGTCCAGTGTTTTTCTTAAAGCTGAATGGCTGGTATGGCAGTTTTACATACTGTAGTTACGTTGGTTCAGCTTGAACCAAAGTAAGTTTGTATCTACCATACCTGTGGGGTCCCTCTAGAAGCTGGAAAGCACTATAATAGGCAGTGCCACTTCAGTGATCTCCACTAGATTCCAGGTCTGGTGCCAAGCGGCTATCCTGCTGCATTGTGAAGACACAAGGTCTCTCACTTGGCATGGATGCATTTTCTTAATTAATGCAAAGCATTCTCTGGTTGGACAATTCAGTTTGTTCAAGTTGTATTTTCCACCAGGGCAACTGGCTCCTTCCCAATCAAACTGATCAATTAAATGTCAAAATGTTCACTTAGGGCTGGTCCACAGTAGCCCACCAGGTAAAAATGCAGTGTTTATTGGGCAGGTCACTGTCAATGTGATGTTCGGAAGAGAGCGATGCAATGCGTGTTTCATAAAGCCTTGCAGCAAAATAAAAATTATTGCTATGAGAGGGTCAGCAGCTACCTGCTGTAACTGATGACTTGAAACTGACAAAACAACAAAATTAAAAAGGCCCAAATAATAAGAAAAAAAGGGGTTTCCCAAAGAGCTAACAATCAGAATTAAAGTACAGTTTTCTAAGTGACCTAATCTCTCTGTACGTAGTTTGTCATCATTCCCTATCTTCTCCCAACAGGAGCTTCCAATACATTGACATTATGGCTGTCTTGTCCCCCCATTGCCCCCCCCCCCCCGCCTTCTATAGTGAGGGTACTGACATATCCAAAAGTTTGCTTTTGGCTCTCTAAGCCTGTTGGAAACTGCAGCAATATAAGCAAGGAGAGGCGCCTCTAAGTGTAATAGGCAAATGACAGTTTATTAAAAGATGTATAAAAGCACTCACAGAGGACGTTTCAGCGGCTTGGGACTCCCGGGACCTTGGAAGTGACGGCGGTCTGCTTTTCTTCCCAGTCGGTTCATGCCATTAATTGTTTTAACCATGTGAGTGCTTTTATACATCTTTTAATAAACTGTCATTTGCCTATTACACTTAGAGGCGCCTCTCCTTGCTTATATTGTTACAGTACTGGTGGACCGCGGGATACGGGTCCACCCTTCTTAGGCTGCCCTCAGTGTCTCCTCCTGGACTGATCATCCTTCTCCACCAACTTCACATCCATCAATTGTTTGGTTTGACCTTATCAATTGGTTGCTGCTCATTCCCTCTTCCCTGTTTTTTGGACGGTAACATTTTCTAAATACATATAAAAATATATATATATATATCACCATCATCAATTTCTTCCATTAACCTTATTATTATTATTGGTTCTATGTCTATTGATTTGCGCCCCAATACTTGTCTACTGTTGGAAACTGCAGGATTAATATTGAACCCATGGTTTAATGCATGGTCAGCATAAGCTAGCACAGTGCAATGCTACTGTGGAAAGTGCTGACAGAAGATTGGTTGCTTTGGGCTACCACTTTACCAGTGTTAATTTTAAAGTCAAATTTTGATTTACTTTTAGTCATTGCCTTTTGACCAAAATGCTATTTTAGTTTTAGCCATATTTTAGTAATATAAATAGTTTTAGTCTCCAGACTATTTTAGACTGCTAAAATCGAATGGGTTTAGGTAAATTGTAATGCATTATGCAAGCATTTCTCTAGTATTTCCAAACTCATTGTATACTCCTGTAAAAAGTAAAATCTTATAACATGTTATTATTTATAGTATTAAGGTTTGAACATGCACTACAGACACATATTTAGCGTTTGTGATACAGTATCTCACAAAAGTGAGTACACCCCTCACATTTTTGTAAATATTTTATTATATCTTTTCATGTGACAACACTGAAGAAATGGCACTTTGCTACAATGTAAAGTAGTGAGTGTACGAATAACAGTGTACATTTTCTGTCCCCTCAAATAACTCAACACACAGCCAATAATGTCTAAACTGCTGGCAACAAAAGTGAGTACACCCCTAAGTGAAAATGTCCAAATTGGTCCCAAAGTGTCAATATTTTGTGTGGCCACCATTATTTTCCAGCACTGCCTTAATCCTCTTGGGCATGGAGTTCACCCGAGCTTCGCAGGTTTCCACTGGAGTCATCTTCTACTCCTCCATTATGACATCACAGAACTGGTGGATGTTATTGACCTTGCGCTCCTCCACCTTCCATTTGAGGATGCCCCACATGTGCTCAATAGGGTTTAGGTCTGGAGACATGCTTGGCCAGTCCATTACCTTTACCATCAGCTTTTTTAGCAAAGCAGTGGTCATCTTGGAGGTGTGTTTGAGGTCATTGACATGTTGGAAAGCTTCCCTGTGGCCCAGTCTCCGAAGGGCGGAGATCACTGTCTGCTTCAGTATGTCACAGTACATGTTGGCATTCATATTTCCCTCAATGAACTGTAGCTCCTCAGTGCCAGCAGCACTCATGCAGCGGAAGGAACTCTCAGTGCCCTCTGCATCCTCCCCTTTATTTCTAATTTGTGTATTTAATTTCCTCAAGATTTGTGCACATAATTCCTTTAAGATTTGTGCATTTATCTGCGATCTTTTCAGCCATTCGTTCCACTGATTGATTGAAATTCATTTTTAACCACTTGCCGACCACCCGCCGCAGCGTGACGGCGGCAAGGTGGCTTGTTATCGTGAACTGCCATCACAGGACGGCGGCCTCGATAACTAGCATTGTGAGCGAGCGCGTGCCGCCGGAGGCGCGCTCGCGGGCTCCCTGTGTTCAGGGGGAGCCAGGGAGCGGGTAGGGCGGACTCGATCGCCGCCGGCTACCCGCGATGGCTCCCCCGCACTGAAAGAACGGAGGTCCGTGTATGTAAACACGGATCTCCGTTCTGTTGAAGGGAGAAGGGCGATGATCACAGCCTTCCTGTATATGGAAACTGTGATCATCCCCTTTCCCCAGCCAGGGCAGCCCACACACAGTTAGAACACACCCAGGGAACACAGTTAACCCTTAGAGCGCCTCCTGCAGGTTAACCCCTTCACTGCCAATGGCATTTACACAGTAATCAGTGCATTTTTATATCACTGATCGCTGTATAAATGCCAATGGTCCCAAAAAAGTGTCAAAATGGTCCGACATGTCTGCTGCAATATCGCAGTATCGCTAAAAATCGCAGATCGCCATTACTAGTAAAAAATAAAAATAAAAAAAAACCCCAGAAATGAATTCTCCTCATCTGTAAACGCGGCAACTTTTGCGCAAACCAATCAATAAACGGCGATTGCGATTTTTTTTTACCAAAAATATGAGGAAGAATATAAATCGGCCAAAACCGATGGAAAAAAAATGTTTTTTTATATTTTTTTTGGATTTGTATTTTATCAAAAAGTAATAAATTTGAGTTTTTTTGCAAAATTGTCGCTCTTCTTTTGTTTATAGCGGCAATCAGAAAACGACGCAGAGGTGATCGAATACCACCAAAAGAAAGCTCTATTTGTGGGAAAAAAAGGATGCAAATTTCGTTTGGGTACAACGTCGCGCGACCGCGCAATTGTCAGTTAAAGTGACGCAGTGCCGAATCGCAACAAGTGCTCTGGTCCTAAAGTGGGAAATCCTTCCGGGGCTGAAGTGGTTAAAGGTCTCTCCCAGCGATGTATTCTCTTGGGTCAAAGCCAGAATGAAACACTAAGGGGATGGAGAAATGTATCTCACCATCCTACCTGAGCATACAGACACCTGTTATGATGGCCATAAGAGTGTTTGTCCCGCTGTTGAGTGACTTATTTGAACAACCTTTTGAAATAATTTTAGTATTAAATTAATATATATTTATATTATGATTTTTAGGAGGAGAGGTCTAATTTAAACCTAATATTAACCTTGTTGATGAGCCATTCATGGATCACCTAAATTGGCCACCTGAATTTTATCATGCGAGGGTAACTACAATTTTTACTCTTCTCTTTGTTTTTAAATTGGTGTCTATTTTGTAATCAAATTCACATATGATTTCATGTTGTTGGGGTACATTGTACAATGTTTTGAAGGATTGACATTTGTGCTTTGGATGGTTTCACATTTAGATATGCATGGTCATGTAATTATATGGCTATATGTGTCATTGTTTGTTGTAAGCACTCTGTCCCTTATTATTTGTCAAATCAACATCTTATGTATTGCTGTTCCATATGTAACACCAGCCCTGTTATCTAATTGTGTCCAGATTCTCTTCAGCTGGACCTCTCACATTGTGAGGGTGGGCATTGTCTCTATCTAAGCGGCAGTGTGATATTTTATCTTCAGCTATGAGTAAGTGTCATATTAGGATGTGAAACGCGTTAGATGCTATGCCTGTGTTCGTTTCTGTTTTTGCCATGACTGTACCCATGTACACATGGACTTTGCACAATAAATGGTGATTATTTGGAGTGGGGCCATCTGAAGACTCTTCATTATTCTACTTAGCACTCATCAAGCCCCAGACCTTGGCACTCCCACCACCATGCTTGACGTTAGGCAAGTCACACTTGTCTTTGTACTCCTTATCTGGTTGCCGCCACACATGCTTGACACCATCTGAACAAAATAAGTTTATCTTGGTTTCATCAAACCACAGGACATGCCCTTAGTCTGCTTGTCTTCAGCAAACTGTTTCTTGTGCATCATCTTTAAAAGAGGCATCTTTAAAAGAGGCTTCCTTCTGGGACGACAGCCATGCAGACCAATTCGATGCAGTATGCGGCGTCTGAGCACTGACAGGCTGACCCCCCACCCCTTCAACCTCTGCAGCAATACTGGCAGCACTCATATGTCTATTTCACAAAGACAACCTCTGGATATGACGCTGAGCACGTGCACTCAACTTCTTTGGTCGACCATGGCGAGGCCTGTTCTGAGTGGAACCTGTCCTGTTAAACCGCTGTATGGTCTTAGCCACCGTGCTGCAGCTCAGTTTCAGGGTCTTGGCAATCTTCTTATAGCCTAGACCATATTTATGTAGAGCAGCAATTCTTTTTTTCAGAGCCCCAGAGAGTTATTTGCCATGAGGTGCCATGTTGAACTTCCAGTGACCAGTATGAGAGAGTGAGAGCGATAACACCAACTTTAACACACCTGCTCCCCATTCACACCTGAGACCTTGTAACACTAACAAGTCACATGACACCGGGGACCACGTCCTGTGGTCTGATGAGACGAAGACAAACTTATTTGGTTCAGATGGTGTCAAGCATGAGTGTCGGCAACCAGGTGAGGAGTACAAAGACAAGTGTGTCTTGACTACAGTCAAGCATGGTGGTTGGAGTGTCATGGTCTGGGGCTGCATGAGTGCTGCCGGCACTGGGGAGCAACAGTTCATTGAGGGAACCATTAATGACAACATGCACTGTGACATACTGAAGCAGAGCATGATCCCCTCCTTTCGGAGACTGGGCCGCAGGGCAGTATTCCAACATGATAACGACCCCAAACACACCTCCAAGATGACCACTGCCTTGCTAAAGGAGCTGAGGGTAAAAGTGATGGACTGGCCAAGCATGTCTCCAGACCTAAGCCCTATTGGGCATCTTTGGGGCATCCTCAAACATCCACCATCTCTGTAATTTCGTCATGGAGGAGTGGAAGAGGACTCCAGTGGTAATCTGTGAAGCTCTGGTGAACTCCATGCCCAAGAGGATTAAGGCAGTGCTGGAAAATAATGGTGGCCACACAAATATTGACACTTTGGTCACAATTGGGACATTTTCACTTAGGGGTGTACTCACTTTTGTTGCCAGCGGTTTAGACATTGTGGCTATGTGTTGAGTTATTTTAAGGGGACAGCAAATTTACATTGTTATACAAGCTGTACACTCACTACTTTACATTGTAGCAAAGTGTAATTTCTTCAGTTTTGTCACATGAAAAGATATCATAAAATATTTACAAGTTTGTGAGATACTGTATACATGAAAAAAGACTGAAAATTTTGAAAAAAAAAAACCCAATATTTTCTACTTTGTTATAAATCATATCCCATGAAAAAAATCTAATTTCTTCATAAATTTAGGCCAAAATGTATTCTACTACATGTCTTTGGTAAAAAAAAATCCCAATCAGTGTATATTAAAGTGTTACTAAACCCACAACAGTAAAATCAGTCTGTAAATGCAGTAAAGCATGCCTGTTATACTCACTGCGGAACCCAAGGGGTTAATCCTGCACATTGTGTAAAATGGCTTTTTGATCCTGTCTTCTCTGATCTTCCCCTTCTTCCGTAATCCCAAATTCATTCCCTGATAGAACAGAGCCTTGGGGGCACTCTGCACATACTCAGTTTGGTGTGTATTGCTAGAGAGTTTTTGTTCTTTTTGCGAGGGTGCATGTGAGGGTGTATGTGATCAGCACAGGGCCAATCAGCACTGTCCAGACAGGGGGTCAGGAGTCATGCAGCCTCATAGGACAGTCAGAGGAGAATTAAAACTCCTCCTACAAGTTTTAACCAGTGTTCGGCTGGACACTGATGGAAGTCACATGACTGCTATATACTGCTGATGAGAAAAGGTATTTAGTCATTTATATTTACTAAAATAATTGCATTTCCATGTTCTGTGTACTGTGGTAGACCAGATATAGTGAATGCAGGGTCCTGGGTTTAGTAACACTTTAATGGTTTGTGCAAAAGATATAGCGTCTACCAATGGCGTCGGGGGGAGGGGGGCTGACCGGGCTACAGCCCCAGGGGTGCCCCCGAAAAGCCCCGGGTCTCGGGCTTGGAGAATACTATTATTAGCCCTGAGGCTCCCCCACGGTCCCGGAGAATCACCAGAGCCGCCGCCCGCCGCTAGAGGTCCGGGACCGGCACTGGCGATGTCTCTGCCGCCATTTTAAAGAAGACCAACAGCTCTAGTGAAGCATTGTCACTCGCTGAAGGGAAGAAACAAGAGGCGCAGTTGGCGGGCAGTAGCTCCATTTCTATTGGCAGCTGGCTCCACCTTTTGTTTCTTTCCCTCGGCAAATGAACATGCATCATGAGAGCGGGTCTTTTGTAATGGCGACGGAGACTCCGCTGGGGACACCTGTGATGTATGTAAGGAGGCACTCTGCAGTGCTGGGGACACCTGTGATGTATGTAAAGAGGCACTCTGCAGTGCTGGGGACACCTGTGATGTATGTAAGGAGGCACTCTGCAGTTCTGGGGACACCTGTGATGTATATATAGAGGCACTCTGCAGTGCTGGGGACACCTGGGATGTATGTAAGGGGCACTCTGACCGCTGAGGACACTCAGATGTAAGGAGGCACTCTGATCGCTGGGGACACCCTGATGTAAGGAGCATTCTGACTGCTGGGCACACCCTGATGTAAGGAGGCACTCTGACTGCTGGGCACACCCTGATGTAAGGAGGCACTCTGACTGCTGGGGACACCTGATGTAAGGGGCACTCTGGCTGCTGGGGACACCCTGATGTAAGGGGCACTCTGACTGCTGGGGACACCCTGATGTAAGGAGGCACTCTGACTGCTGGGGACACCTGATGTAAGAGGCACTCTGACTGCTGGGGAAAACCTGATATCAGGAGGCACTCTGACTGCTCGGACACCTGATGGAAGGAGGCACTCTGCTGAGGACCCCTGATGGAAGGAAGCACTCTGCTGGGGACACCTGATGGCATCTGGTGGCAGGCAACGTGGCAAGTGACACGCTCAGGGCTTCCACTGATTCTGCATTATAGTAAGTTGAATGATTTCATTTTATATTAGAATGTAATAATAGAAATAATGTGCTTCAATCATCCTGACACCATACCAAACATGGTGCCGGGATGATTGAAGCGCTAACACCAGGTGTGTGGAGTATCTTTATCTGCTGATTGTTAAACTTTCTGGAATACACATATTACTATTGTGTATAGGATCTGGGCCTGCTGTCCCTCCATCCCTTTTTCTTTCTTCCTTTCTCCATCCCTCGTTCATCTCAGGAGTGAGCCATGCCCGCTTAAGCCACGCCCACTGTTTATTTTTAAACCACGCCCATTGTTTGCACTTCACGCAACACATTTCTCTGGGCTGCAGCCCCTGGTCTTTTTCCCACCTAGCAACGTCCCTGGCATCTACAAACTATGGTATATATACTGGAATTCACACAGCTATAGACACTATACTGTAATGCGTGGTGATCAGCGACTTATAGCGTGACTGTGATAGGGCGGCGGACAAGCTGGCGCAAACCATCTGGGAGGGTCACTAACTGACACTGACATGACTAGTAACACTAATACAATGAGCAGTGATAATACTGTACACCGAGACTGTACCAATGACACTGGCTGAGAAGGGGTTAACATCTAGGGGCAATCAAGGGGTTACCTATGTGCCTAACAATGTGTAATGTGTGTAATGTTTGCTGCTTTTACTTGCTAATCTAGCTGTTTTTTCTCCCTCCTTTGCAGTAAGTAAATCAATTTTATTTTCACACCGGCCATTTCAAAGCAATCTCATGTCTTAATTACTTAATAAAGCACCACTAATACTATCATAGTTATGTATGTTATATCCCTGTATTTTGGCACTGATAGGCAGCACTAATGGGTCCTGATTGGCACTGATTGGTCCTGATAGGCAGCACTGATTGGCCACATTTAATGGCACTGATTGGCAGCACTTATGGGCACAAATTGGCAGCACTGATAGGCAGCACTGATGGGCACTGATTGGTGGTACTGATGGGCATTGATAGGCAACACTGATGGGCACTGATAAGCAGCACTGATGGGCAATGATTGGCATTGATAAGTAGCAGTGATGGGCACTGATTGGCATTGATAGATGGCACTGATTGGCAGCACTGATTGGCACTGATTGACACTAATGATGGGCGCTGACAGGTGGCACTGATTGACAGCACTGATTGACACGCATAGGCAACATTGATGGGCACTGATAGGTGGCACTGATTGGCACTCATAGGTGGCATTTGTTGGCACTGATAGACAGCAGGTGGCAGTGATTGACAGCACTGATTGACATTCATAGGTGGCATTGGTTGGCACTCATAGGCAGCACTGATGGGCACTGACAGGTGGCACTGATTGGCACTGACAGGTGGCACTGAAAGGCACTGACAGGTGGCACTGACAGGTGGCACTAATGGGCACTGACAGGGTGGTGGAAAATTAACTTCAAGTGCAATAATTCACATTATAATAGTAACTAAACATATAGAATTAAGTGTAACAATCTAAAAAATAAAAATTCCAAAGCGCAATAATGATGTGAACCTCCCAACTTCCTCCCAAAGTTGCACTTGAAGTTAATTTGTATTGCAATTTTCTGTAGAGGGTTTTCCACCATCCCTGCTAAGTTTTTAAAAAAATATATGTTTTATTCTCCTTTTGATGTGTATTACATGTGAAATCACATAGCACTGGAATTATTGCACTTGAAGTTAATCTGTATGGCAAATATCTATAGAAGGAGTTTCCCCCATACATGCTAAGTTTCATTTTTGTGTCTTATTTTCAGTGTGATGTGTATTATATGTGATGTTACATATCACAGAGACCAGTACTGTGGTAATATTGAAGTTTATTGAGATGTCTATACTATAGAGGGTTCCACCATTATTGTTAAGTTATTGCTCAGTAAGTTAGCACTGCACCTTTTTTTTGTGGTGTGGAAAAACATAACAGTGCTTAGCAGCAAGACTTTTACTGACACTTATTTATTTTACCTCCAGTAGCTTATTGTAAATAGCAGTGTGGTAATTACCTATTATACTAAAGATCAGCATGTGGAATTAATAAACATCAACGGATTTCAGTTGTGCCCCACCAGCCCCCCCCCCCCCATGGGCAATGTGCCTGACTGCTGAAAATCATATTATCCATTAATGGTGTGACGATAAATGTTATTCGATGACCTCCATTTTATTTATTCACAGTCATTTTCAGAACGACGATTCGTGACAATACAAAAAGGTGTGGTGTTTTTTTTCCACGTCACGATTGAATGACTCGTTATTGAATTGTTATTACCACCTTGGGAGATATCATATCTGTAGAGTTATTTGAAGTTATAATGGTGTCATGACCAGAGACACTATACATTGTAGTGTATATTATGTGTAGTGTGACTTTTATTCTGTGTTTTTACTTTGAATCGTACATACCCCCTTTGAGGAAGATATCTATAAACGGTATGTCTAATTGAAGTTCAC
>BLSH010391395.1:1428174-1438440 GCA_018402905.1 Glandirana rugosa | reverse complement strand
TAAGTTTAACACACAGTTTCCAGATGATTTTAGAACAGTGATATGGGTTCTCTCGGTTTTAATTTAAGTTTCACACACAGTTTCCAGATGATTGTAGAACAGTGATATGGGTTCTCCCGGTTTTAATTTAAGTTTAACACACAGTTTCCAGATGATTGTAGAACAGTGATATGGGTTCTCCCGGCTAATTTATACTTTTTTTCACACAGTTTGAAGATGATTTTAGAACAGTGATATGGCTTCTATTGTTAATTAACACTTTTCACACACAGTTTGAAGATGGTCCACATCCACCTCCATTTTTGATTTTTTTATGTTTTTATTTTTTTTTAAATATTTAAAGTTATTTCCCTGTCCCCATTTCTTTGTAAGGCACTTGTCCCACCCTTACCCCCATTTTCCTTCCTTTTTGCAGACCTCTAGGACTTTCCAGGACTTTTTTACAGCAATTTTCAGAACTTTTAGTAAAATTACCAGAACCCCGGACCCGAACCCTGACTTTTTTTGAAAAGTCCGGGTTCGGGTCTGGGTACCGGACACCCAAAAGTTTGGTACGGACCCGAACTTTACAGTCCAGGTTCGCTCAACACTATCCAGCTGGTCTTGTAGATCTTATACACAGGCCGTGTTCTGGTTAGCCCTGGAAATCGTTTGTTCCACCTTGTTCTCCGTGTCCTCCAGCCTAGATGCGAAAATTCTGTAGCTCGGCCTGTATGGTGGATGTGATTTGGACAGCCATTTGTGCCAGGCCTCTGTGAAGCATTTTAGAAAAAGTGTTAATCATTGTGATAAAATCCATGGGGCCAGTAGGAGATTGTGGGCTAAATAGGACAGACATGGCGGGGCTGGCTGTGTGGTCTCTCATAGGGGTTGATAAGATATCATCCAGTGTTTTTTCTAGCAGGGATTCTGCGGATACAGGGGACAAAACATTGGGGAGGAGGCTAATCACTTGATCTGGCCCAGGGAGAGTGGTCTCCCATATTCCTATGGCCGAGATTGCTTCCATGGCCTCTGCTCTTTCATCAGCAGTGTGCTGTGCACCAGCCGCCATCTTGGAATCCTCCATGGGTTGTAGGCTGAATCCGAGTTGCAGGGAAGAGATGTCCCTTCTGGCTGAGCCCGAATGCATGGGAATGTTCCTGGGCTCCTCCATGATCGGCTGCCCCCCCAGGAGAGGAGGATCCAGGACTGGAGAGGCCGGAGATGGACAGAGCTCCGAGTTCAGACGGCCATCTCAGAACCAGTTAAAGTCCCTGATGTGCCGGTCGGTCCTGAGTACCTTGCCATCGCCATCCAAAGAGAGCCACTGCCAGAGAGAGATGCTGTTTCAGGTGAGCTGGATGGGGAAGGGGAGAACCTGGCCTTAGATCTGGGCTCTCCCAGACTGCAGCATGAGTTTGGGTCATTAGAAGAGCTGATAGAGTTAAGCTTAAATGAGGGAAGAAGAGTGGGGGACTGGGGAGTCAAGCATCCAGGGAACCCCTCTTATAACCGAGCCAGAACCCACAGTTAACCCACTGCAGGAGCCCTGATCCATGTACATCAGCTGTTTCTACACAGGCCATCCACTACCCAGACCAGGGCACCCGCCTACCAACAATGGGTAATGAGATCACCAGATACCGATGTTCTTCCCGGGAGAGGAAACCCCAGAGAGCTGCTGAGACTGTCTAGGTTTCAAAGGGAAGTACCACTGAGGGTAGCCCTGGAGTGGATCCTGGACTTCCCATATGTCCACCTCAAACAACGGTCATCGTGGAGAATTCAAGGGAGGAATGGGAAGATGATCTTGTTTGGGACTTCTTGCATGTTCCGAAGCCACAGAGAGGGCCAGATAGTATGTTGTGGGCCTGGTTCCTAGACATAAAGAAAGAGTGGTGGATCAGAAGATCAATCCATGGAGATAGAGTATGAAATCAAGAAAAAAATGCGCTCCCCTCATAGAATTAATAATCACAAATATGATCTTCGCACCAAGGCAAAGTGACATTGAAACCTTAAATACTAAAGTGCAAATGCTGAATCTCATATCAGTGCGATCTGCATAGGAGCTGGATATGCATCATGCTCCACGCAAATCACACAAAATGTGCAAAAATTAAAGTGAAATAACAAATATCACTATTTGTGCAAAAACGTGCAAGGATAAGATTGTGCAAATATGCTAGAAAAATAAAGTGCAGCAAAAGTCTCAATAAAGTGATAGCAATGAGCTAAAAAAATCAAAAACAGTCCCAAAATGGCAAATCTTCGGACAATTGATGAATGGTAAGTTCAACTTTTCAAAAGCCAATATTAGAATGGGCCGGTACTAGCTGCTGTAGCACTTTGATACTGTTGACGTCCCACCACCTGGCACACTGGTCACACAACCTACTTACCAGAAGTAGTAGATCCCCATTACAGAAATCATCCTCGCTTTGGTAGGTTGACAGTTCTTTCTCCTCAGGCATTAAGAATGGTACTGCTGGCAAAAAACATCCTGGTGCTCGATATGGGGAGAAGAACAAACAGACCCAGATGATCCAATCTGGTGTAGTACGTTCGTTTTATTTGTGCAGCTACATGCAGATACAATCAGGGGACGCCATAAAGCAATCCACCTACTTTGCAGACAGCGGAAGTGATGCAACCGGAAATTTCAGAGTGGACAGTCTGAGGGGGTCTCCAGAGCCAGTCAGGGAAGTGGTGTCACTGGGCAGTGGAGCAGGCCGGAGCAGCCAGGAGGGCTGAGGTTGCCCGGAAGAGGATGGGCTGGGAGCAGTAGTCCATCAACCCTAGCTAGCACAAACTTACTCAGCTACACTTTGAGGGCCTGTGGCCCCTGCCTATAATGGGTGGTCCGGAGATCCTGCCAGCAATAACGCAGGCCTCACCACATGCCAGCTAAGCCGGAACCAAGTGTGTGCAGAAGAGAACAACCTGGAGGAAAGTGAGAATTGAAGAAAGTCTGTGCTGGAGGAAGGAGTGTATATACGGAGGTGTATATAGAAGGCCCCGTGTTCTTGATCCATTGGGCATCCCACAGTCATCCCTACCTCATCCAAGTTTTATCCCCTAATAAAAAAAAAGTACCGGCCTGTTCCGTGACTCCGGATGAAAGGAAATGTGTGATTGAGGGCAGAGTGACAGGTAGACCACTACTGCCAGCCACCCCCAAGGGGGACATTGGCTACACTTGGTAAAGACTTTGATCCCTTTTTAAACATACTTTAGGCACTGCATTAGCCTTACAAAAGTCCAGTGGTACTATGTCAGTCAATAAAGAGTCCCTAAACATTAGAAACAATGGCTTTGAAATGACAGAACTCAATTCTTTAACCACTTCAGCCTTGGGAGGATTTACCCCCTTCCAGACCAGAGCACTTTTTGTGATTCGCCACTGCGTCGCTTTAACTGACTATTGCGCGGTCGTTCGACATTGTGCCCATACAAAATTGACGTCCTTTTTTCCCACAAATAGAGCTTTCTGTGTTATTTTTTGCTCTATAAACAAAAAAGCGACAATTGTGAAAAAAAAAACAATATTTTTTACTTTTTTCTATAACACATGTCCAAAAAAAATATAAAAAAACAAATTTCTTCCTCAGTTTAGGCCAAAATATATACTTCTACATACCTATGGTAAAAAAAAAAGCGCAATAGGCGTATCATAATTGGTTGTTTGCAAACTAATAGAATTAATTTATGATGTTTTTGCTATTTTTTTTTTACTAGTAATGGCGGTGATCTGTGATTTTTATCGTGACTGTGATATTGCCGCAGACAGATCGGACATTTTTGACACTTTTTTGGGACCATTGACATTTATACAGCGATCAGAGCTAAAAATAGCCACTGATTACTGTATAAATGTCACTGACAGGGAAGGAGTTAACCTGTAGGGGGCGATCAAGGGGTTAACTGTGTTCCCTATGTGTGTTCTAACTGTATGGGAACTGGGATGGCAGAGGCATGACAGATCTAACTGATCCCGATTACAGGGATCAGTAAATCACTGTCATGCTGTCTGTCAGAACGGGGAACTGCCGTGTTTACATCGTACTAGGCGATCACGGATCGAGTCCGTCTGACCGCAGCCCCAATCACGGAGCAAGCGAGGGACAACTGCGGCTGCGTGGATCGCCATTTATAGACAGTGATCTGCGCAGCGGAGCCACTTTGCCACCGTATAGCCACGCGATATGGTTGGCAAGTGATTAAGGACATGTGGGAGTATGCCATCTGGTCCAGGGGCTTATTCACCTTTGTGCTGTCTAAATATTTCAGGACCATATCAGTTTTGAGCCATAATGGTTCATTTGGGCTATGTCAATATCATCCCCATTATGGACTTGATCTTCCCCATGCTCCTTTGTACACACAGAGCTGAAAAATGTATTTAATAGGGATGGGCGAACGGTTCAGCCCGAACATTAGTTCGGCCTGGACGAACAACCTTTGGATTTATCTTACTCTCTTTTGCAATCTGTCGTTTGTTTTTTTTTTTTGCTGCCTTGAGTTACTTTTTATACATATTCTGTTATATTTTTTGTAACATTGAGATGATGATAGTGTTCCTTCATTTTCATATTTTTTAAAAGCTCTTTTCTTATTATTAATAGCTTTTGAAAATTTGGCTATGAGCCACATAAGTTTTATTTTTAGCCTTTTAAACGTATTGCCCATGGAAATATACTTTGCAGTATTTTCATATACAGTCTTTTTGAAGAATCCCCATTTTTGTTCATGGATGCCAATATACTCTCCCAGTCTTAGTCTTGGAGAGTAGCCCTCATCCTTGGAAAAATTTCTCTCCTAAAGTTACCGTATTTATCAGCATATAACACACACTTTTTTTACCCTGAATATAGAGGGCCAATTGTGTATGCGTGTTATATTGTACTTGCTTGCCTCGGAGGGGAAGGGGGGAAGTGAGCGCCGCCGCATTACACAGAGCCGGGATCTCTTGTGTAGTCGGCTCACAGTCACACACAGTCCTGCTTCCTGGACCAGCTCCTAGGATAGATGTCACGTGTCCTGGCATTGGACCAGTGTTCTGTCTATCATAAGAGTCAGCCAAGGAGGTGGGACTGTGTGTGACTGTGAGTGCTGAGTACACAGGAGATCCCTCTGTGTAATCTGGCACAGGTCAGGCTGGAATGATGGGCAATGGCAAGGCTGCATATGGGCACAGATCAGGCTGCAATGATGGGCAACGACGAGGCTGCATATGGGCACAGATCAGGCTGAAATGATGGGCGATGGTGAGGCTGCGGATGGGCACTGATCAGGCTGCATTAATGAGCAATGGTGAGTCTGCATATGGGCACTGATCAGGCTGCATTAATGGGCAATGGTGAGGCTGCATTGATGGGCACTGGTGAGCTTGCAGATGGGCACTGGTAAGCAGGCCTGTACTGGCCATCGGGACTACCGGGAGTTTCCCGGTGGGCCGATGGCTCAGTGGGCCAGCCTCGTCCTCACAAGGGTCCCCGCGATCTACCCGTCAATCACCGCCAGTCAGCTGACGCCTGACGGGTAGATTGCGATTCAACTGCAGAGAAGCGCAGGGAGCGGCTTTGTATGAAGTTCTCATTCATGTGTCACGCTGCTCCCTGCGGCCCGCCCCCTCCTCTCTCCTCATCCATTCCAATTGGCTTGTAACATCACCTGGGATGGACAAGGAGAGAGGAGGGGGCGGGGCCGCCAGGGAGCAGCGTGACACATGAATGAGAACTTCATACACAGCCGCTCCCTGCGCTTCTCTGCAAGAAAAAGAAGACTGGTAACACTTAACTGATGTGCCCTGGTGTACCCCCATGTGCCCTGATGTACCCTGATGTGCCCCCATGTGCCCTGATGTACCCCCATGTGCCCTGATGTGCCCCCATGTGCCCTGATGTGCCCTGATGTGCCCTGATGTGCTCCATGTGCCATGATGTGCCCCCATGTGCCCTAATGTGCCATGATGTTCCCTAATGTGCCTGATGTGCTCCATGTGCCCTAATGTGCCATGATGTGCCCTAATGTGCCATGATGTGCCCTAATGTGCTATTATGTGCCCTGATGTGCCCTAATGTGGCCTGATGTGCCATGATGTGCCCTAATGTGTCAGATGTGCCCTGATGTGCCATGATGTGCCTGATGTGCCATGATGTGCCCTGATGTGGCCTGATGGGCCCTAATGTGCCATGATGTGCCCTGATGTGCCATGATGTTCCCTGATGTGCCCTAATGGGCCCAAATGTACCCTGATTTGCCCTGATGTGCCCTAATATACTCTGATGTGCCCTGACATACCCTAATGTGCCTGTTGTGCCCTAATGTGTCCTGGTGTGCCCCCATGTGCCCTGATGTGCCCTAATGTGGTCTGATGTGCCCTGAGGGCCCTGATGTGCTCCATGTGCCCTGATGTACTGTACCCTGATGTACTGTACCCTGATGTGCTGGGCCCTGTAATCTGATGTGCTGTACCCTGATGTGATGTGTGCTGTGCCCTGATGTGTGCTGTACTCCGATGTGTGCTGTGCTCTGTACCCTGATGTGCTGTGCCCTGATGTGCCCTGTGCCCTTTGCCCTGATGTTCACTGTACCCTGATGTGCCCTGGGCCAGTCTGGATGAAGTCCAGGGCCAAATTTTTGTCCCAGTCCAGCCCTGTTGGTAAGGCTGCATTGATGGGCACTGGCCCTTATGTTGCTTCAAAGTTCTTTATTAAAAATGTATGTTTTTTTCCTGAAACTTCCTTCATAAAATGAAGGAGCGTGTTATTACGCCTGTAAGTTTCATACGCCGATAAATACGGTACATGTTTTTATCTTTCCAGTATGTGTTTGTTGCTTATAACTAGAGTTGGGCGAACTTCTAGAAGTTCAGGTTCTGCTGGTTCGGCCGAACTTCGGGACAAAGTCCGGGTTCGGGTCCAGACAGAACCCGAACTTTGCCCCGGACCCCGAACCCCATTGAAATCAATTAGGACCCAAACTTTTACGCACAAAAATGGCTGTAAAAAAGTCCTGGAAAGTCCTAGAGGTCTGCAAAAGGAAGGAAAATGGGGGTAAGGGTGGGACAAGTGCCATACAAAGAAATGGGGACAGGGAAATAACTTTAAATATTTTAAAAAAAATAAAAACATAAAAAAATCAAAAATGGAGGTGGATGTGGACCATCTTCAAACTGTGTGTGAAAAGTATTAATTAACGGTAGAAGCCATATCACTGTTCTAAAATCATCTTCAAACTGTGTGAAAAAAATATAAATTAGCCAGGAGAACCCATATCACTGTTCTACAATCATCTGGAAACTGTGTGTTAAGCTTAAATTAAAACCGGGAGAACCCATATCACTGTTCTAAAATCATCTGGAAACTGTGTGTTAAACGTAAACTAAAACCGGGAGAACCCATATCACTGTTCTAAAATCATCTGGAAACTGTGTGTTAAACTTAAACTAAAACCGGGAGAACCCATATCACTGTTCTACAATCATTCGGCTTCTACCGTTAATTAATACTTTTCTCACACAGTTTGAAGATGGTCCACATCCACCTCCATTTTTGATTTTTTTTTATGTTTTTATTTTTTTTTAAATATTTAAAGTTATTTCCCTGTCCCCATTTCTTTGTAGGGCACTTGTCCCACCTTTACCCCAATTTTCCTTCCTTTTGCAGACCTCTAGGACTTTCCAGGACTTTTTTACAGCAATTTTCAGAACTTTTAGTAAAATTACCAGAACCCCGGACCCGAACCTGGACTTTTTTTGAAAAGTCCGGGTTCGGGTCCGGGTCCTGGACACCCAAAAGTTCGGTACGGACCCGAACTTTACAGTCCGGGTTCGCTCAACACTACTTATAACTCATATTAACCACTTGCCGACCGCACAATGTATTTACACACCGCAAGGTGGACTCATTGTTCTGGGAGGGCGTACTCCCAGAACCGTGCTCCTGCGCGCCCCCTGGGGCATGCACCTGGGAGTATCCGTGACCGCCGGGTCTGCGAGACCCGGCACATCATGGATCGTGATAAACAGCCGCTCGCAGGGGCCCTTTACCATGTGATCGCTCCGTCAAATGAAGGAGCGATCAGATGTAAACAAGCCAGCGCATGTCCGGCTTGCCTCTCCCCTCTCTGTACTGATCATTGCAGTGTGAGAAGAGAGGGGGCGAGATCGGATGCAGCAGCGCTGGGGGTAGGATCTGTAGTGCCCAC
Source organism: Glandirana rugosa (assembly GCA_018402905.1). Taxonomy (NCBI): domain Eukaryota; kingdom Metazoa; phylum Chordata; class Amphibia; order Anura; family Ranidae; genus Glandirana; species Glandirana rugosa. The sequence goes on along the minus strand of BLSH010391395.1, from coordinate 1,430,247 downwards.
AGCGCTGCTCTGTGCCAGTCTGCACACACCCCATACACCCAGCCATGCTCACCTATCCATCCTCATCTATGCTCACCCATCCATCCTCATCCATACTCACCCATCCATCCTCATCCGTGCTCACCCATCCATCCGTGCTTACCCATCCATATGTGCTCAGCCAACCATCCGTACTCAGCCATGCATCCATGCTCAGCTATACATCTGTGCTCACCCATGCATCCGAGCTCAGCCATCCATCCGTGCACAGCCATGCATCCCTGCTCACCCTTCCATCCATGCTCAGCCATCCATCCGTGCTCATTCATCCGCCGTGCTCATCCGTGCTCAGCCATCCATCCATGCTCATCCATGCTCAGCCATCCATCAGTGCTCACCCATGCATCTGTGCTCACCCATGCATCTGTGCTCACCCATCCATACGTACTCACCCATGCATCCATGCTCAGCCATCCGTCTGTGCTCAGCCATCCATCTGTGCTCACCCATGCACCCGTGCTCAGCCATCCATCCGTGCCAATCCATGCATCCATGCTCACCCATGCATCTGTGCTCACCCATCCATCCGTGCTCAGCCAACCATCCATGCTCAGCCATGCATCCGTGCTCACCCATGCATCCGAGCTCAGCCATCCTTCTGTGCACAGCCATACATCCGTGCTCACCCATCCATCCGTGCTCAGCCATCCATCCGTTCTAACCCATGCATCTGTGCTCACCCTTCCATCCGTGCTCATCATTGCTTAGCCATCCATCCGTGCTCACCCATGCATCCATGCTCAGCCATCCATCCGTGCTCACCCATGCATCTGTGCTCACCCATGCATCTGTGCTCACCCATCCATCTGTGCTCACCCATGCATCCGTGCTCAGCCATGCATCCGGGCTCAGCCACTCATCTGTGTTCAGCCATCCATCCATGCTTACCCATGCATCCATGCTCAGCCATCCATCCTTGCTCACCCATGCATCTGTGCTCACCCATGCATCTGTGCTCACCCATCCATCTGTGCTCACCCATCCATCCGTGCTCAGCCATGCATCCGGGCTCAGCCACCCATCTGTGTTCAGCCATCCATCCATGCTCACCCATGCTCAGCCATCCATCCGTGCTCACCCATGCATCCATGCTCAGCCATCCATCCGTGCTCACCCATGCATACATGCTCACCCATGCATTCACGCTCAGCCATCAATCCATGCTCACCCATTCATCCGTGCTCAGCTATCCATCCTTGCTCACCCATGCATCCGTGCTCAGCCATCCATCAGTGCTCAGCCATCCATCTGTGCTCACCCATGCATCCATGCTCAGCCATCCATCCATGCTCACCCATCCACCCGTGCTCACCCATCCATCCATGCTCACCCATGCATCTGTGCTCACCCATGCATCCGTGCTCACCCATCCACCTGTGCTCACCCATCCATCCATGCTCACCCATGCATCTGTGCTCACCCATGCATCCGTGCTCAGCCATGCATCCATGCTCAGCCATCTATCCATGCTCAGCCATGCATCTGTGCTCACCCATGCACCCGTGCTCAGCCATCCATCCATGACCAGCCATCCATCCATGCTCAGCCATGCATCCGTGCTCAGCCATCCTTCCATGCTCAGCCATCCAACCGTGCTCAGCCATCCATCTGTGCTAAGCCATCCCCACCTGTGCTCAGCCATCCCCATCCCTGCTCAGTCATTCCCATCCATTTTCAGTAATCCCCATCCATGGCTCATCCACCCCATCCATGCTCATCTACAAGATCCCCGTATGTAAAGTGTAGATTAAACAAATGGATAATGTGATAACACTCCGTGACATCACCGTGCCAACCCGTCACATCACCGTGACTACCCGTGACATCACCGCACCTACACAGTGTCTACTCTTGACTACACCATACCTACTCGTACTTACTCCGTATTTACTCGTACCTACCCCACCTACTCGGTACCTACCCCTAATGACTTTTACCTACCCTTACTGACTCGTCCCTACCCCTACCGACTCGTGTCCACCCCTACCGAATCGTGTCTACCTACCGACTCGTGCCAACCTACCGACTCGTACC
>BLSH010391395.1:1417978-1428164 GCA_018402905.1 Glandirana rugosa | reverse complement strand
TGTGCTCACCCATCCATGCTCAGCCATGCATCCGGGCTCAGCCACCCATCTGTGTTCAGCCATCCATCCATGCTCACCCATGCATCCATGCTCAGCCATCCATCCGTGCTCACCCATGCATCCATGCTCAGCTATCCATCCATGCTCACCCATGCATACATGCTCACCCATGCATTCACGCTCAGCCATCCATCCATGCTCACCCATTCATCCGTGCTCAGCTATCCATCCTTGCTCACCCATGCATCCGTGCTCAGCCATCCATCAGTGCTCAGCCATCCATCTGTGCTCACCCATGCATCCATGCTCAGCCATCCATCCATGCTCACCCATCCACCCGTGCTCACCCATCCATCCATGCTCACCCATGCATCTGTGCTCACCCATGCATCCGTGCTCAGCCATGCATCCATGCTCAGCCATCCATCCATGCTCAGCCATGCATCTGTGCTCACCCATGCACCCGTGCTCAGCCATCCATCCATGACCAGCCATCCATCCATGCTCAGCCATGCATCCGTGCTCAGCCATCCATCCATGCTCAGCCATCCAACCGTGCTCAGCCATCCTCTGTGCTAAGCCATCCCCACCTGTGCTCAGCCATCCCCATCCCTGCTCAGTCATTCCCATCCATTTTCAGTAATCCCCATCCATGGCTCATCCACCCCATCCATGCTCATTTATGCCTCATTCATGCTCATCCATACCACATCAGTTCTCATCTGTGACACATCCACGCCACTACAGTGCCCATCAGTGCCACTACACTGCCCAACCGTGCCACTACAGTGCCTCACAATAGTGTAATAGGTAAACAAATTAGATGTGAAATGTATGCCCCTAGAACATCTGACGGTGCTCCCTGCATTTTGGGCCCCTGTATGTGGCCAGGCTGGGTATAAGTGTCCACATGTAGTATCGCCATACTCAGGAGGAGTAGCAAAATATATTTTGGGGTGTCATTTTTGCTATCTACATGCTGTGTGTTAGAAATATTGTATAAATGGACAACTTTGTGTAAAAAAAATGTGTTTTCATTGAGTTCAAAAGACTCATTATACCCCATAGAATATATGTTGGGGTGTTTACTTTCCTAAATAGGGTTTCTGGAAGAGTAGTAGAATGTGTTTAGGGGTGTAATTTGTGGTATGCATATGCTGGGTGTGAGAAATAACCTGTTAATATGACAATTTTGTGATTTTTTTTAAAAAAAACAAATCTTCATTTTGCACAGAATTGTGGGAAAAAATTACAACTTCAAAAAACTCACCATGCCTCTTACTAAATACTTTGGACTGTCTACTCTCTAAAATTGGGTAATTTGGGGGGTATTTGTACTTTTCTGGCTTGTTAAGCCTCGTACACACGGGGCGACGATCGTACGTACGATCGTCTCAAATCGTATGTTGGCTGTTGTATCTAGCATACTGACGTACACCCAACGGTCGTACAAGCAACGTGCGACCAAGCCGAATGTAATGACATGCAACGAGCGTATAAAGAGGAAGTGCTGCTATCGTGCGCCACCCTTTGGGCTCCTTAATCTAATTTGGTGTTAGTTGAAGTTTGGTGTTTGTTGATTCGCGACTTTCAGATCGTTCTTCAGTTCGTTCTTTGGATCGTTCTTTGGATTGTTTCTGGCCGTTCGTTTGTCAATGATGTTTCCTTCTAGAGATAGAAATCTCGCTATTGTTGGCCTAGGAGTCCTTGTTTGGACCCAAAACCAACGTAGGAGAAGGAGGGAGAGGAGTTGTTGGAACAAAAATTGGTTACTTAACTGTGATCAATTTGGTCATATGGCTTTAGTCAGGGAGCTCCAGGAGAATAATCCTGATGATTTCAGGAATTATCTTCGGATGACGGACCCCTGCTTTAACCACCTCTTGGCATTGGTGTCCCCCTATATCCAGAAGTAGGACACATGCATGCGCCTTGCTGTCACCCCTGAGCAAAGGCTCATTGCCACCTTGCGCTACCTGGCGACGGGAAGAAGTCTCCAGGACCTGAAGTTCACTACAGGCATCTCCCCCCCAGGCTCTTGGAGTCATTATTTTGGAGACATGCTCAGCCATCATTCAGGTGCTGCAGAAGGACTATATTAAGGTATGTTTCATGTTAATACCACATTTTATGTGTTTATGTTTGATAATATAGTATTTGCCCTTTTTGCCAATACCTAATTAGTAACATTACAATATGCTGTGAATGTCTTCTTTGGCCTCATGCATGCTCTAAGCTTTTTTCACCTCCTTTTTTTCCTCTACACCCCTCCCCAGCATGTTGTCCAGTGTCCATACACACTCAGAGGGCTGCCATCAGGGGGTACAGGCAGTACTGTTGTAAGGGGCCCCAGTGTCTCAAGGGGCCCTTACAACAAAGACTTTAGCAGTAGAGTTGAGCGAACCCAAACTGTAAAGTTCGGGTCCGTACTAAACTTTGGGGTGTCTGTGACCCGGACATTTGAAAAAAAGTTTGGATTCGGGTATTTTATTCCACCTGTTGAATAGCTGCAGGGCAGCCAATCAACAAGCATTTCACTGGTTTGCCCTTAGAAGCCATCACAGCCATGCCTACTAATGGCATGGCTGTGATTGGCCAGTGCATCATGTGACCCAGCCTCTGTATAAGCTGGAGTCACGTAGTGCTGCATGTCACATGCTCTCAGGCTAGTGTAGGGAGAGGATGCTGCCGGCGCTGTGAGGGACAGATTGCAGATATAATAACATCTCATCCTGCATTACAGAACGATCTGATTCTGGACAAGGTAGAGATTACTACTACTACTGCTTTGAGGGGCAGATTGCAGATCTAATAACATCTCATCCTGCATTAAAGAACGATCTGATACTGGACTAGGTAGAGTCTACTGCTTTGAGGGACAGATTATTGTTCTAAAATCATCTCCTAGTTCTATAGGGTCAGGTGTCTGCTGTTGCTGTAAGGGACAGATTATTGTTCTAAAATCATCTCCCAGTGCTATAGGGAGAGTTTCCTGCTGTTGCTGTAAGGGACAGATTATTGTTCTAAAATCATCTCCTACTGCTATAGGGTCAGGTTCCTGCCGTTGCTGTAAGGGACAGATTATTGTTCTAAAATCATTTCCCAGTGCTATAGGGAGAGGTTCCTGCTTTTGCTGTAAGGGACAGATTATTGTTCTAAAATCATCTCCTACTGCTATAGGGTCAGATTCCTGCTGTTGCTGTAAGGGACAGATTATTGTTCTAAAATCATAGCCTACTGCTATAGGGTCAGGTTCCTGCTGTTGCTGTAAGGGACAGATTATTGTTCTAAAATTGTCTCCTAGTTCTATAGGGAGAGGTTCCTGCTGTTGCTGTAAGGGACAGATTATTGTTCTAAAATCATCTCCCAGTGCTATAGGGAGAGGTTCCTGCTTTTGCTGTAAGGGACAGATTATTGTTCTAAAATCATCTCCTACTGCTATAGGGTCAGATTCCTGCTGTTGCTGTAAGGGACAGATTATTGTTCTAAAATCATAGCCTACTGCTATAGGGTCAGGTTCCTGCTGTTGCTGTAAGGGACAGATTATTGTTCTAAAATCGTCTCCTAGTTCTATAGGGAGAGATTCCTGCTGCTCCTGTAAGGGACAGATTATTGTTCTAAAATCATTGCCTACTGCTATAGGGTCAGGTTCCTGCTGCTCCTGTAAGGGACAGATTATTGTTCTATAATCATCTGCTAGTTCTATAGGGAGAGGTTCCTGCTGGTGCTGTAAGGGACAGATTATTGTTCTAAAATCACCTCACACAGCCATTGGTATACTTGTTTTTTTGAATATGCCTCAATATTTTTGGGGCTACCCCAATTAGAAAAAAACAAACAAACAACAAAAAGTGTTGGCTACCTCCTCCTCCTGCTCCTCCACCACCGCCACTTCCACCTATACTGCCACGGTCACGGCCTAGTCAACCTCTAGGCTCCTACTCCACATCCCCCTCCCCTTCCCATTTTTATTTTTTTATTTGATGTTAAGTTATTTTCCCTATCCCCATTTTTTTGTAGGGCACTTGTCCTACTCTTACCCCCATTTTATTTCCTTTTGCAGCCCTCTAGCACTTTCCAGGACTTTTTTACGGCCATTTTTGTGTCAAAAAGTTCGGGTCCCCATTGACTTCAATGGGGTTCGGGGTCCGGGGTCAAGTTCGGTACCGAACCCGAACTTTTTTGCAAAGTTTTTTTTCGACCGAACCCAAACATCCAGGTGTCCGGTCAACTCTATTTAGTAGTCTTTAACATTGGAGTCTATGGGAGGGGGGCATCCAGTTTGGGGAGACCATTCTCCTGAACCCTAGGCGACAAAAATAACAAACTTTGCCCACAAGGAGAGGACCCCCTTGACCACAACTGATTCAAGTTTGGGACCTGCAGCACCTATGCTTTGGCACGAGGTCTTATTGCAAGCATTTAGTGAGGCTGTGTTGCCTGTGCACTGCTTTTTGAAGCCCTTGGATTTCACGCTAGCATGCATTGCACACTTAACTGGGTCATGCTTGGCAGGCTACATCTCGTAAGTGTGACAGGGTGTATTGTTCCTACTGGGGCTGCAACATGTGTACACCCCTGGCCAGTGGGCAGATGTGGTGGAATGGCCCAGTGTGAAGGCCCTGGGCAAGGTTGGTGGTCAGAAGGTGGGGGGCAGGTTTAACCACTTTAAGACCGGGCCTCTTTTTGGAGTTCGGTGGTTACGAGTTAAAATCAGGGTTTTTTTTTGCTTGGAACCCCCAAACATTATATATATTTTTTTTCTAACACCCTAGAGAATAAAATTGCAGCCATTGCAAAGCTTTATGTCACACCATATTTGAACAGCGGTCTTACAAGCGCGATTGTTTTTAAAAAAATTCAGTAAAAAATAAGACAACAATAAAGTTAGGTCAATTTTTTTCCATATTGTGAAAGATAATGTTACGCCGAGTAAAATGATACCCAACATGTTATGCTTCATAATTGCGTCCGCGGAATGGCGACAAACTTTGCAACATAAAAATCTCCATTGGCAACGTTTAAAAAAGTTAGCAGTTTTGAGTTACAGAGGAGGTCTAGGGCTAGAATTATTGCTCTCCCTCCAACGATCATGGCAATACCTCACATGTGTGGTTTGAACACCGTTTTCATATGTGGGCGGGACTTACGTATGCGTTCGCTTCTGTTCGCGAGCTCGCAAGGACGGTGCGCTTTAAATTTAAATTTTTTTTTTAATTATTTATTTTACTTTTTAATTTTTATTTTTACACCTTTCTTTTTTTAACGAAAAATTTTGATCACTTTTTTTCCTATTACAAGAAATGTTAACATTCCTTGTAATAGAAAAAAGCATTCCAGGACCTCCAAAATATGAGATCTGGGGTCAAAAAGACCTCAGATGTCATATTTACACTAAAATGCATTAAAAATATTTTTTTTTTGAAAAAAACGGCATTAGAAAAAAAAAATGTCCCCTTTAAGACCATTGGGCGGAAGCGACTTGTGACGTAGCTTCCGCCCAGCCATGTTATGGAGCCGGGTGAACGGCTTCAGCCGCTCACTCGGCTCACGAACACTGGGGGAGGGGGCGGATCCGATCATCTCCGCCGCTGCCGGCGGGTCCGGTAAGCGGCGGAGATGACCGGAAAGCGGCGAGGGAGGCACCTCTCCCGCCGCTGATAAAAGTGATCTCGCGGCAAATACGCCGCTACGACCACTTTTATCAGACGCAGAATCGCCTGCTGAAAAAAAAGATACCGGGGTTATGGTAGCTATCTGCTACCATAACAACGGTATTCCACTTCAAACTGCCGCCGTATTATGACGGAGGGTGGTCTGGAAGTGGTTAAAGCTGTGTAAGGGGCCCCCAAATTTCTGATGGCTGCACTGCCCACTCAGCCTGGTAATGCCACAATTATTTATGTCAGATGCAGTTTAGGCGTCCCCCCCCCCCCCGCCTTGGCTTTCCAACCAGGCAGAGTGCTTGAGGTGTTCTTATTATGTGAAACCTAAGCCCCATGCTCCCAAAAAGTTATATCATTTAAAACTACTGTATCTCCAGAAATGTAATCTCCTATACACACTCTCCATCTTTTGCGGGTGACATTTCCCTACTATTTCCCCAAAACATGTAGTGCAAGGACCTGCTTGATTTGCTACTAATTTGACCTCATGTGATCTCTTTTGTTTGAATATTGTTAGAAAAGTGTAATTAGCCACATATATTTTCTGTAGGTTGTGCTTCTCCCATGTCTTACATCTTGACTGAGCTGGGAATGGAAGTGTAGCCTAATGTTGCCCTTGCATTTGTATGTTGAAGAACATTTTTATGTTTCTTGGCAAAGTATAATTTATTTTTTTTATTCACAGTTTCCTTCCAATCCCCAGCAGTGGCAGGAAGTTGCTGCTCAGTTTATGCAGCAATGGGATTTTCCCAACTGTGGGGGTGCCATTGATGGCAAGCATGTTCGGATTGTACCACCACCCAACTCGGGCTCCTATTATTTTAACTACAAGGGGTTTTGCAGAATTGTGATGCTTGAGTTCTTATACCTGGACGTGGGGAAGAATGGCCACAACTCCGATGGAGGCGTCATCATGCAGACAGAGTTTTATAGGCGGCTTCAAAATGGCACCCTGAACTTGCCACCTGCAGAGCAAAACATGGAGGGTCTGAACTTTGTGTTTGTTGCAGATGCGGCGTTTGGGCTTGGTGAACATATTATGAAGCCATTTCCGCAACGAAACCCGACCCCTGACCAGGGGATTTTCAATTATAGACTTTCGCGTGCTAGAAGGATGGTGGAAAATGCCTTCGGCATTTTGGCCAACAGGTTCCGTCTCTTTTTGACGCCAATCAACCTGGCCTTATATAAGATTAATCACGTGGTACTGTGCTGCTGCATCCTGAATAATTTTTTACGCAGGAATGTGACCAATTATCTACAAACTGTGCCCATGGATGTTGATGCAGCCCTGCCAGGCCTAAGTACATCCACTGAAGGTTGTCCATCTTTGGATGCAATGGCAGTCCTTCAAAGTAGACATGCTACCTTGGCCTCCCAGAATGCGAGGGAATTGCATAACAAATATATGCAATATTTTGTGGGGAGAGGGGCTGTGTCCTGGCAAAACATGATTCCTGATCTTTAATGTTTTATTACCCTTATAAACGAATCCTTCAGTTTAACTACTCTTGTCTGTGGTTTTTAGATGTGTAAAAGAAATGTTCTATATGTGCTTTATTTTTGCACTTGCTCCAAGAGGGAAATCTAACCTTCATTTCTCCATGAGATCAAAATTTCAGCTTCAGCAAAGTATTTTGGTGTGCAGGGGTTGTGCTACATATACACAAACACACAATGTTGTTGGTGTTCATGCATTCCATTCTTGAAGAACAAAAACATGATGCATTAACAACTAGTTTAAATGTTTCGAGATGAACTACATCTGTGTTGACCACATAGAAGAGCACATTTGCTCTGTAAAGACTTAAACTTTATGGAACTCACAGGCATACATAAAGTAAAGAAGAAGCCACACACTGTTAGTATCAAACCTTTACATTGGTTGCACATTCTGAGGTGCTTTGCAACATTTTAAAAACAGATATCAAACATATTAACCCCTTACTTACCCGGCACTTAAACCCCCCTCCTACCCAGACCAATTTTTGGCTTTCAGCGCTGTCGCATTTTGAATGACAATTACACGGTCGTGCGACGTTGTACCCAAATAAAATTTGCGTCCTTTTTTTCCCACGAATAGAGCTTTCTTTTGGTGGTATGTGACCCCCTCTGCGTCATTTCTGATCGCAGCTATAAACAAAATATGAGCGACAATTTTGCAAAAAAGAACAATATTTTTTACTTTTTGCTAAAGTACAAATCCATTAAAAAATTATTCATCAGTTTTGGCCGATATATATTCTTCTACATATTTTTGTTAAAAAAAAAAATCGCAATCGGCGTATATTGATTGGTTTGCGCAAAAGTTATCGCGTCTACAATCTGGGAAGTGATTTATGGCGTTTTTATTATTTTATTTTTTTTACTAGTAATGGCGGCGATCTGCGATTTTTATCGGGACTGCGATATTGGGGTGGACATGTCGGACATTTTTTACACATTTTTGGGACCAATGACATTTATTCAGCGATCAGAAATTTAAATGTCCACTGATTACTGTATAAATGTCATTGGCATTGAAGGGGTTAACCTGCAGGGGGCAGTGAAGGGGTTAACAAATGTTCCCTGGGTGTGTTCTAACTGTGGGGGGGGCGGGGCTGGCCGGGACATAACAGATCTAACTGATCCCTGTGACAGGGATCAGTAGATCTGCTTGTCCCCTGTCACAGAACGGGGAACCGCCGTGTTTTACAACGGCGGTTCCCCGTTCTGAGGCTCCTAAATGTGATCGGCGGGTCTCGGGCGGACATCGATTCCGCCCGACCAACGGGCACGCTCGCGCAGCGTGCGGCGCGCGCGTGCGTGCGCCGCCGCTGCCTCCAGGGGGCGCGCCTGGAGCGTGCGCAGTGGAGGACATCCATGGACGTCCTCCGGGCATTTCAGGTCCGCGCTGGAGCCGTACTTCGGCAATAGCGCGGACCTGGAGTGGTTAAAACTGGTCAACTGGACAAACCCCCCTTCCTCCAAACTGGAGTTTCTTGGAGAAAGGGGTGTTGCATCTGAGAAATGTGTGAGTTGATCCCATCATGGGTTCTGAGCCGACCCGTTTTGGGGGTGGCCACCTTTAGCCAAACTCCACTAGCTTGGATAAAGGGGGGCAACCCCGAAACGTGTCAACTTCGAACCCCTGATGTGATCAACTCACAGATTTTGCAGATGTACCAATAGACATGTCAATACACAAGAAACAATATTAGAACAGTACTTACTGGGCAAATGACAGGTTCCCGACAGGGAACTCGGGATGTTGGGGCAGCTCCAAGCAATCCGGTTCTTCTAAAAAAAAAAAAACAAATGCATTCATTGAGCATCCCAAAGTCACTACAGGTTCAACACATACATTGTGGGATATGTTTCAAGTGTACCAACCTTGCCATTGGGCTGGCCTGGGTGCATCTGGTGAACTTGCACCGGCTTGGAGGGCCTCTGTAGTATTTTCTGAAACAAAACAACAACAAACGGACAATGATGCCATTTGCCAAGCCAAAATGCTTGACAAGTGGCAACATTCGTCAACTCCTACAGCTGCTCCTCCCCCCCTCGCTCCTATGGGATGTGGGCTGTCTGCTATCCATCATATGCATTTGTGTGCTTTCCAGCACTGGGGGCTATCCTCTCACCATATCTGCACTAGCAAGGCTGGATTAATGAGCACTGATGAATCAGTCAGCAGCCAGTAAAGTGATACGTATGCTTTAATTTAGGCCTGAAACCCCCGCCATTTTGTCCACCTAGCAGCACCCCTGTCTGTGGCACAATTTGTATAGTTGTCATTTAGCACTTACCTTCTGGGCATGAAGGTGGGCTGGATTCCACCTCTGCTGAGGCCAGGGGTGGTAGCATCCGTTGGTCCCTTGGGGGGGGGGGGGTGGAGCCTTTGTATTTTCTGTTTCCCTGTTGCAAAATACAACAAGAACATAAGTGCAAAAGCTAAAGGAATGTCTGAAAACAGTCTAAAATGGTATTCTTCATATACAGTATGCTTGATTTGGAAATTAAATTTGGGAACCCCAAGGCATACCAAGAGTTAAAAAATTCACAGATAATTCTTTCTAGTTACTTTGACCAAGAATCAAATCCAGACACAGAATTTACACATCTACATATTGTTTCCAAAAAAATATTGCTCACTGTTATGCTTGGATTGCATTGGGAAGAATGGCTTATACAGGACCTAATTTCCCTACTACACCGTTGGGATTCGTCATATTCGGTAAGAAGGGTTACGTTAGGTTCGTATTGTCACTCGTTATAAAAAAACCTTTGTTATACATCTACACATTTAAGACACAGACCTAAACTAAGAACCAGTTTCATTGATCTTTCTTAATAGACACTTAAAAAATTGAGAACCATACGGAACCCCAAGGGTTTAAATTAAAGGTTTAGTTCGTATGACATATACTTCTTATGGTAAAATCTGACAAAAGTCTGTAAGGAAATCGAAAACGTGAATACAAGAACAACATAAAACGTTGTCCCTTTGTCTTTTATGTTTCCGAGGTGGGGGGGGGGGG
>BLSH010391395.1:1365567-1382589 GCA_018402905.1 Glandirana rugosa | reverse complement strand
CCCTACCAGACCAATTTTCAGCTTTCAGTGCTGTTGCGATTTGAATGAGAATTGCGCGGTCGAGCGACGCTGTACCCAAACAAACTTTTTGTCATTTTGTTCCCACAAATAAAGCTTTCTTTTGGTGGTATTTGATCACCCCTGCGGTTTTTATTTTTTGCGCTATAGAAAAAAAAAAAGACCAAAAATTTTGAAAAAAAACATTTTTCTTTGTTTCTGTCACAAAAGTTTGTATAAAGTACATTTTCTCCTTCACTGATGGGCACTGATGTGGCTACACTGATGGGCACTGATGAGGCTACACTGACGGGCACTGATAAGGCAGTACAGATTGGCACTGATGAGGTGGCATTGATAAGGTTGCACTGATGATGGGGCACATATACAGCACTGATGGGCGGCACTGACAAGCAACACTTACGGGCACTGATACGTGGCACTGATGGACACTCATAGGCGGCACTGATAAGTGGCACTGGGCACTGATGGGCACTGACAGGTGGCACTTTTAGGTGGCACAGGTGGGCACTTTTAGGTGGCACAGGTGGGCACTTTTAGGTGGCACAGGTGGGCACTGACAGGTGACACGGGTGGGCACTGATAGGTGACAAGGGTGGGCACAGGTGGGCACTTATAGGTGGCAGGGGTGGGCACAGGTACAACAAGCACTGTTAGGGATGGCACTGGCAGGCATCATACATGGGCACAGTGCCATCCCTACAGTGCACAATAATGCCCTTACCTGGTGGTCTAGTGGGGGCTCCCTGGTGGTCCTGGGCGGCCTCTGATTTTATTCCCTGGTGGTCCTGGGCGGCCTGGGTGTGCTGTCCGGCGGGGGGGCTCCCTGGTGGCCCTGATCCGGCTCCCTGGTGGTCCAGTAGGGTGATCCTGAGGGTGGCTGCGCTGATAAACGTTCAGCGCAGCCCCCCCTGTCAGGAGAGCAGCCGATCGGCTCTCCGCTGCTCAGGTCTGCAGACCTGAGCAGAGGAAAAGCCGATCAACGGCTCTTCCTATTTACACTGTGATCAGCCGTGATTGGTCACGGCTGATCACATGGTAAAAGGCTTCGGATCGAAGCCTTTTACCTCGGTTGGTAATGCGGTGGGTCAGCCTGACCCACGGCACCACCGATCGCCGCGATGCGTGCCCCCAGGGGCGCGCGATCGTGCATTATCCTGAGGACGTCAATAGACGTCCAGTCAGGATAATGAACCCCCGCCCGGACGTCATTTGTCAATGCGCCGGGCGGGAAGTGGTTAATGGCTGTGTGTTGAGTTATTTTGAGGGGATAGCAAATGTACACTGTTATACAAGCTGTGCACTCACTACTTTACATTGTAACAAAGTGTCATTTCTTCATTGTTCTCACATGAAAAGATAGAATAAAATATTTACAAAAATGTGAGGGGTGTACTGACTTTTGTGAGGTACTGTATGTGATTCCTCCTGTGTTCTGAGCTTAGTAATGCATGTAACCTATAGAGTGAAAAGCATAGATTTCAGGAAGCTAAGCTCCAGCCAAAATTGATTTCCTTTCACTCTCAATCCCGCTGACAATGGTCACCAGGAAAAATAAGTGAGTGAATGTACCCAGAGCACAGACAACAATAAACATCTGAAGAGGTTCTAATCTTTCCCCTTTCTATAAAAAAATTGCTTTAATACATTTTAAAGTCAACTAGATTATTTCAGACACACTGATCTTTGGGCTGTGTAAGGTCAGATGTCTTTTCAATGGGTTAGGGGTGGTTCTTTGTGAACAGATGTTCCGCCTTAGTACTAACTTTTAGTTATTACTGCCAAGGTCAGCTGCATCAACCTAATCTGCAAATGTGTATGGCAGCTTAATGGATTCTAAATAATGAAGGAAGAAAAAATATAGTTAATAAAATATAATTAAAAATACCTTTTTTTAAAGGGCCACAGGGAAAGGCCAAGGGGCAGTTGGGTATCAGTGATTTGATTTGTATAAATTCGGAAAATTGTTTTATTTTCATTGCAAGCAATGCAGACGCAACACCGGCACATATTGTAAATTTAGAGGAATTAAGGGAAAAAGGAGAAATCAATTGCAGACTTTCTGGAACCTATTTAAAACGATCTGTGCTTGGCGTGTTTGTGTTAAATTCCTTTGGTTTAGTTTCTATATCATTTTACATCTTAGTACAATTATTATAGTATTATATTCTGTTTTGTGTGATTAATGATGTACAAAAGATTCCGGCATTTAAAATATTATATCCAAATTCTTTTTTTATGTTTGTTCTAGCAGACTGCTGTTCAAGCTGTCACAATGCATTAAATACTACTTCATGCAGTACTTAGCACAGTAGCATACATGAAGAATTCTGCGGTTATTTTAGCATGTACAGAAACCATACCATGTATTACTCACCAGTCTGTCAAATGCTGCAAAAAAAGACCACCAATTGTATGTTTATTGCAGTTCATTTTATTTTTGTACTTCTTTTTTTGTTTTCCTTGGGTTCCTCTTTCCCCATGTAAGTATCAGCCAATGACCTTGCGTCTAATTTTAAATTATCTATTTAAACTTCATTTTCTTAGTAGATCATAGTTTTTCATAGTCATAGTTCTTCATAGTAGATGATTTTGTAAAACAATTTTTAAGGGATAAAAACGCCTGTAGTTTGTTTTTTTGTTGTTGTTGTCACAGGAATTTTCAACAATGTGTCACCACAACAAGCTGGTGACAATTTTAAATTTCCTATCACTTTTGGTGCATGTGAAAATTGTCTCTAGGACAAATAGAAAGGGTGAACCTTTCCAGCAGAGACATAAGTCCAAATATCTGTTTTGCCTAGGCAGTTCAGAAGTTGTGTGCCAAGACCAAGAAGTAAATTGTTCACACAGTTGGGTAGATTTAATAAATAAGTAGAGGATCCAGTTAGCACTGTGTTTGCTTTAATTGTTTATGTGCATGGGAAATACTATTTTTTTAAATTCCTTTGCCTGTGTTGGTGTATTTGGCCCACTGAGATAAGTGACATTTAAACAAATTTAGTAGATCAATGCTAACATCTCCTTGCGGCTTCTGGTGTCCTGGCACCTGATAATTATTTAATAAATTTGCAAGACTTTAAAACCACTTCCTTAAAAACATGACAACACCTAGAATGGTGATATAGGCAAAATGGTAACTAGTTATTCTTACTTATCTAAACTCACTACATTGTGTTTCTTTGATACAGTAGAAAAGGATCCAATGCTGCTAGTGGATATTGCTTGCTGCCACCTACACCTCAACGTTGCCTCGCTGCTAATTCCAATGAAAGGAAAAGAAAGATGCGTGCATGCACCGATTGGCTTTGTTTAAATAAAGACGCTATTTTCATATACGGAATATAAATGTATAATATTAACCTCAGCTCTGGAAGATTTACCCCTCTTCATGATCAGGCCATTTTTGTGATAGAGCATTGCATTAATTTAACTGACAATTGTGCGGTCATGCGACACTGTACCCAAATAAAATCGATGCCCTTTTTTACCCACAAATAGAGGTTTCTTTTGGTGGTATTTGATCACTTCTGCATTCTTTATTTTTGCTCTATAAACAAAAAATGACCAACAATTTTGAAAAAACAAAACACATTTTTTTTACTTTCTGCTATAAAACACGTCCAAATAAAAAAAAAATGAAAAAATCCAATTTCTTTATCAATCTAGGCCAATATACAGTATATTGTGATACATATTTTTGCTACAAAAATGCCAATAAGAGTATATTGATTGGTTTGTGCAAAAGCTATAGCATCTGCAAACTATGGGACATATTTATGGAATTTTTTTTTCACTAGTAATGGTGGTGATCAACAACTTATAGCGGAACTGAGATATTGTGACACTGACATTTTTGACACTTTTTTGGGAACCAGTGACACTAATACAGTGATCAGTGCTAAAATATGCACTGTCACTGTTCTAATGACACTGGCTGGGAAGTAAATAAAGGGTGTATAAAATATGTGTCTAGCCTGTGTTTTTTAACAGTGTGGGAGGTGCTTTTCCTAGAGGAAGACATGGATCCTTGTCCCTGCTTTGCAGGAACACAGGGTTCATGCCTTCCCTCTGACAGAATGACAATCTGCCTTGTTTACATAGGCAGACTGTTTTTCTGCCTCTGTACTGAATGATCGGCGATGAGAGTGAGGCAGCGGCGGAACACATTCACGCCAGCTATCCGGAAGTTCAGGATCACATATACAGTATCTCACAAAAGTGAAGAAATGGCATTTTGCTACAATGTAAAGTAGTGAGTGTACAGCTTGTATAACTGTAAATTTGCTGTACCCTTAAAATAACTCAACACACAGCCATTAATGTCTAAACCGCTGGCAACAAAAGTGAGTACACCCCTACATGAAAATGTCCAAATTGGGCCCAATGTGTAAATATTTTGTGTGGCCACCATTATTTTCCAGTACTGCCTTAACCCACTTGTGCATGGAGTTCACCAGAGCTTCACAGGTTGCCACTGGAGTCCTCTTCCACTCCTCCATGATGACATCACGGAGCTGGTGGATCTTAGAGACCTTGCGCTCCTCCACCTTCCGCTTGAAGATGCCCCACAGATGCTCAATAGGGTTTAGGTCTGGAGACATGCTTGGCCAATCCATCACCTTTACCCTCGGCTTCTTTAGCAAGGAAGTGGTCATCTAGAAGGTGTGTTTGGGGTCATTATCATGTTGGAATACTGGCCTGTGGCCCAGTCTCTGAAGAGAGGGAATCATGCTCTGCTTCAGTATGTCACAGTACATGTTGGCATTCATTGTTGCCTCAATGAACTGTAGCTCCCCAGCATTCATGCAGCCTCAGACCTTGACACTCCCACCGCCATGCTTGACTGTAGGCAAGACAAACTTGTCTTTGTACTCCTCACTTGGTTGCCGCTACCATCTGAACCAAATTAGTTTATCTTGGTCTCATCAGACCACAGGACATGGGTCCAGTAATCCATGTCCTTAGTCTGCTTGTCTGCAACAAACTGTTTGAGGACTTTCTTGTGAATCATCTCTAGAAGAGGCTTCCTTCTGGGATGATAGCCATGCAGACAAATTTGATGCAGTGTTCTGAGCACTGACAGGCTGGCCCCCATCCCTTCAACCTCTACAGCAATGTTGGCAGCACTCATACGTCTATTTCCCAAAGACAACCTCTGAATATGACGCAGAGCATGTGCACTCAATTTACTTAAGTTGAATTAAATTGCTATATGGTCTTGGCCACTGTACTGCAGCTCAGTTTCAGAGTCTTGGCAATCTTCATATAGCGTAGGCCATCTTTATGTACAGCAACAATTCTTTTTTTCAGATCCTCAGAGAGTTCTTTGCCATGAGGTGACATGTTGAACCTCCAGTGACCAGGATGAGAGAGTGAGAGTGTTAACACCAAATTTAACACACCTGCTCCCCGTTCACACCTGAGACCTTGTAACACTAACGAGTCACATGGCCCCGGAGAGGGAAAATGGCTAATTGGGGCCAATTTGGACATTTTCACGTAGGGGTGTACTCACTTTTGTTGCCAGCAGTTTAGACATTTATGAGTTATTTTGAGGGGACAGCAAATGTACACTGTTATACAAGATGCACACTCACTACTTTACATTGTAGCAAAGTGTAATTTCTTCAGTGTTGTCACATGAAAAGATATAATAAAATATTTACAAAAATGTGAGCGGTGTACTCACTTTTGTGAGTTGCTGTGTATACGTGATCCTGCGAACAGCGGCCACCGGTGGCTGTTAAGTGGATATTAAGAGGTGATAATAATTGTTCTGTGTATGGTTTCACAAAAATATCCAGCCTCGTACAGCTCTTGAGTTTGCAAGGAGCTATAATATCTGATGTTATTTGTAGTGGTTCTAGCGGATAAAGCTTTCTATTACAACCATTGTATCTAGATGTTTATACTTCATTCAAATTTAGTTTTATTGACTTTTGCACTCCTTATCTTGACCATAACTGTTACTGATTATACAGACATGGAAATACTGTAGCCTAATGTATAATTGTGTATATACTATCATAAACATTTGTATGTGATCCTTTAAAAATGGGTGTTAGAACATATGGAAACACATATGTAAAATGGCTATAGTCTTAATATTTGGCTTGTTTGTACAGCATACAATGAAGTATAACAAGGCATTTAAATTTCATACATATGCAGACCCCAGCAAGCAGTACATGTATTTATAAAGTTGCTTTGAAAGGTATGGATTAATGCATATAAATTCTATATTAACCTAAATTGTTAGCTGTTCAAAAAGAAATCTTGTACAAAATGAGATATTGATTTAATAGAACCACTTCTTGCTGGACTGGATGAGTGACACAAATTTTTATTAGGAACAATACTTGGCCCCTTGGTGATATAACAAAAAAAGCTAAACAAAAACAGAAATAAGGCATGCTCCGAATGACAATAATGATGTTGGTGCATGGAGCACACAGCAGATGGGGTGTGTGTTCATATATGTTTCAAAAAAAGATAGTTTGAAGCAAGCAAATGAAAAAAATTACCACTGTTTTTTTCTTATGATTGGGATATTTAGTTTAAAGTGCTAATTGTTTAGGTGCAACCAATCAGAAATCACTTTTCAAAAGTCAGACCAGTATGTGATGGATTCTGATTGGTTGCTATGGTCATAATGCACCTAAGAAATAGCACTGTTTTTTGAATAAGGTTGGTAATGTAATGACTAAGCTTTTAATATTTTTGCTTTACTGATTCAGCAGTATTTCTAAGAATGAGCTGGTATGTGAATTAACTATTAAAAAAACAATATCCAAAGGTCCCTCCTACAGAGAAAGCCTGTATTTAAAAGATCACTGGCTTGCTCCCTCTGGATGATCTCTAGTCATGTATCAGACCCAAAGAGGGACCCCCGTTTAATGCCACAGGAGGTTATATATGAGCACTGAACTTATTCTCTCTGCACTGAACTTATTCTCTCTGGAGAAAAGACGCTTGAGAGGGGATATGATTTCAATGTACAAATACTGTACTGGTGACCCCGCTATAGGGGCAAAACTATTCAGTGCAAGGGAAAACACGAAGGCACGCGGCCATTCGCTGAGAATGAAAGAAAGGCGGTTTAACCTTAAGATGCGTAGGGTTTTCTTTATGGTAAGAGTGGTGTGAATGTGGAATTCTCTTCCAAAAACAGTGGTTTCTGCTGGTAGTATAGATAATTTCAAAAAATTATTAGATGCACACCTAAGGGACCACAACATTGGGGGATATACAATGCAATACTGACATAAAAAACACACACATGGGTTGGACTTGATGGACTTGTGTCTTTTTCCAGCCTCAGTAACTATGTAACTATGAGAAACCTTCTGTGATGTATATGGCTTAAGGAAGTAGGGCACTTCTTTTAGGTGCTGTCCTTATAGTATAGTACTTCCTTATCAAGACAATCAATAATTCCACAAAGAGGAAGCTGTTATTCCATCTGGTTCCCAAGGCTACAGAGTGTGCTACAGTAGAGATGGTCAAAAGTTGAACAGGACCTCTCAAAGTAATGTAAGAGAAGCCAAATGTGCAAGGAGGGTCCTCTTTTCTATTAGTGTTCTAAGTCCTCTGAAGAATACCCAGATCACGAAAAGACACTTACTTGTGTACAGACCATGGCTTGAGATTGGGTCCATTGGTGGTTGTGCATCAAATAGAAGGATTTTTTTTGAAGGTTGGGATGTCAATGAGCGTGGAACTTAGATAGACTTGGCAGGGAACAGAATTAAAATGATCAGAAATACTTGCAGACACAAAATACCATATATGTCCAGTCCCAAAGGAGTCATATTTTGACATGCATGTTGGCACCATGGCAGGAGGGCGTTCCATATGAGTAACTGCAAAGAAGATGGGCTCAGACTGTTTTTTTGCACAACAATGATCTGTATTCTATGCGGTTATGGTACAACCAGCAACATATGACATTTGTCTACGTGACATGTCTTTACTTTTCCTATGCAGGGCATTTGCTGTGCTGGGACTGTTCACTTTGCCAGACACGTGGGTAGTTGCTAGTAATACCTTAATACTCTCATAATTTTCCATCTGTTTTACTGCAGCCTGTGAGCATAATGTCTGTTTTCTATGCTAAGGTGGTTTGTGTCATAACTATTTCTTTCTTATGTGTTGCAGTAATGATATTTCTATACAGTCATTCCTGTTCCCTAAAATAGGCAGTTTCTTAAGAATGGAATAGCTGCGTAATGTTTGTGGATGATCCTTCAGAATCATTCTCTTGCTGAAAATCTACATTCAATTAACTTCTTAGAAAATCACTGTAATTTTCTGTTGTGTGTTTTCCTTGTTTCCAGCTCTCTCTCTCTTTGCCTGGCATAATATTAATTTATAATAACAGGTCCAAGTGCTCCTTTTCAGGATTTTCTAAAGAGATGTAATGCTAAATACGTATATTATATACAGTTTTCAAGTTTTTTTTATTATTCAATATATATGTAATATTCCATTTTTCTAAGAGAACATTATCCTTTCATACAGAATTATTAGTTTTCACAGCTACATGTACTTACTTGTTATATAGAATAAAGAAGTCACTTGCCTTGTCATTATGTGTACTGAAAAAATATACTTTATGGATTACTATATATATATATATATATATATATATATATATATATATATATATATCTTAAAGGGAAACTTCCAGCAATTGGGAAATCAATTAGTGGCCTTCATGTGCCATCCAGTACAAATTGTAGCTCCCCTCCAATGTGACTTTTTTTTTTATTCTTTATTTAAAGGAAGGCATGGGTTGACATAAATAATTGTGGCTCAGCACATCTCAGGAGCAGCTGAGTGAAGCGTTTGGAGATAAACACACATGCAGCAACTGTTACAGTATTATCACAAGATCAATAACCTCCAATAGTATATACAAAACATAATGCAAGAAAAGCATATAACAGAAAAAAAAGAAAGAATAGGCTTACAACCAGTTATGTATGATAAACCTCCAAGGTCTGCTTGCCAACCAGAGTCTGCACCCAAACGCCTTCCAGCAGTTAAATTTTATTTCTATTAAAATATAAAGAATTGAGAAGGAGGAAGAGATAAAAAAGAGGGGCAGGGAGGGGGTGCACCAGGGGGAGAAGGTCAAGCACAGCAGACATTTTAGCAAAGATTATGATAGATAAGCAGCAATAGCTTTTCAACATTTAGCCATTTACTCAGATTCATGAGATAGACCAGAACTACTTGGGGTTTGTCCTACAGAAGAAGGATGTAAAAACTCTGATATGCAGAAGAACAGGAGAAAATAGACCATGAATTTTATGTGTTATGAAATTTTTCATCTCTGTATTGAAAGGAGGCCATAAGGCTTTTCATATGTTCAATGCTGTTGATTTTGGTCACCCACGGGGAGATTGGAGGGGTAGTAGGTTGCTTCCATAGAGCTGGGATACAGGCATGGGTTGCGTTTAAAAGGTATACCGTATGTAATAAAAGAATAAGAAGTAAGAAAAGGTGAGAAAAAAATATTTTAAGCAACAGACAGCATGGATTCACGAAAGACAGAAGATGTCAAACAAACCTGATTTCTTTTTATGAGGAGGTAAGTAAAACCTTGGACACAGGGGTGGCTGTGGACGGGAATCCTTGCAATTTGCAAAAGCATTTGACACCGTTCCTCACACAAGGCTAATGTGTAAGGTAAAGTCTACGGGCTTGGAAAGATCAGTTTTTAAATGGATAGAAAACTGGCTAAAAGACCAAGAGTAGTGGTTAATAGTTCTTACTCTGAATGGTCTAAGGTAGGGATCAGCCGAACCCCCCTCCCCCCCCCCCCCCGGTTCGGTTCCATCAGAACACCACGAACAGGCAATAAGTTTGAGCGAATACACAAACCCTATTAAAATCAATGGGACTCAAACAGGAAAAATCATAAGTGCTCATTTTAAAAGCTTATACGCAAGTTATTGCCATAAAAAGTGTATGCAGACCTGGGTACTGCCCTGGGGGACATGTATCAATGCAAAAAAAGTTTTTAAAACCATCCTTTTTTTCAGGAGCAGTAATTTTAATAATGCTTCAAGTGATAAGATAAAAATGAAATATTAATTTAAATATTGTGCTTGGGGGGTTCCCTTAGTCTGCCTGTGAAGTGGCACATCTGTGTGACGTTTAGAACAGTGACACAGCAAAAGGACATTTTTAAAGTCATTCAAACTTGCTTGCGGCTGTAATGTATTGCCGGCTCATGGCAATATAGATCAAAAATTACTGAAAAAAATTGTGTGGGGGTCCCCCCCCCCAAATCAAAACCGGGTTCTTTTTTTAAAATTTTGGTTTGGTACAATCATGCCCCGACATGTTTCATCATGATCATACCCTATGAGGAAATCTTTATGTTGAAACATGTCGGGCGTGACTTTACGGCAACCAGCTGAGTCGGCAGAACACGAGAAAGCTGATGAGACGCATGCACTGCAGGCAGTGTCGGGTGAGATCGATTACAGCTTGTCATAAGCCGCTCTATCTCCAGCTATTTTTATGTGACTACATGCTTCTGTTTTAATTGCTTTGTGTAGGTGTGATGGCTTAAGGATTTTTAACAAAATAAAAGTTTTTGATGGTTCTTCTGACATTATTGCACTAGTGGAGATTTGTTCTCTTTTTCACATGTACCACCTACTCAAGTATTTGTTCAAACCACTGAGAGCTGCCAAGCATGAATTCAATGACTTTTAAATGCTGTTCCAGCCAGGCATGAGAATATTTGGCCATTGGCTTTGGTGAGTGCAATCCCTATGGGAGCGGGACTTCGTGACACATCGCGGGTGTTGTTTTTTTCCTTTCCAAACACTTCACAGCTGATCCAGCTACACTCCCCTGATTCATCTCTTGGGATCTTGTGTGATTTGGACTATGGACTGTGTTCTCATGTTTTAAAAGCAATTACTTGAAATAAGTGCATCTCTTTTTTAGTGCTGCCTTGCCATTTATGTTCTTCCTACATGTATGGTATTTGAATTATGAAGCCTGGGCACCTGGTCAAGAAATGCTGCACCACCAAATTCAGGATGTGTGCCAAGCATGGAACATGTGTCAAGTGTCCCTGTCGGAGGGCAGAGAGAAAGTTGGTGCCATTGTTACATACAACCATTCCTGGCTCAAGCTGCTGTGGTGTCAATCACCTCTGAGCCTGCCCCACAGAGCTGACAGAATCTCTGCCTGTGTGTGGCTACTGTCCCCTAGACAGACCAACTGAAGCACCACATGGCATCTTTTAGCCTGACTGCTTACGTAGCCCCTAAACACTTTATGAGCACTGCTGGTTCAGAAGACACTGCTGCAGAAGAGGCCACAGAGGAAGAAGAAGAGGAGGGGGTGGAAGAAGCAGATGTGGAAGAATCACCACCATTTTTTTGGAGGAGTGGTGGCGGAACTAGATCCAACACTGAACCCTGTCCTGCATCCTTCCCAGCTGCCAGCAGAGTTACCCAGTGTGCCATGAAGGAAAGGTAACATCCCTGACCATGTCTGCTGGATCATGAGTCAGCGGTAATATAAACTTTGTTGCTGACAGCCCTGTCCAAGGAGGCCAAAACATTGCATTCCACATGACGGTAGAGAGCTGTAATGGCCTTACATGAAAAGAAATGTCTTTTTGGAACCTGCCACTGTGGTAAAGTACATTCCACAGATTCATGAATGGGGCACAGAGTCTACCAGCTGAAAATGCAGCAGTTGGAGTGCTAGCAATTTGGCCAGCTAGCATTTAAATGCTGAGCATGTGGATGGCTGGGGCAGTATGTTTTTTATGGTTCAGCAACTGGGGTAGGGAAATGTGCCTGCTGAAATCAACTGGTGGTGTACTGCTAGCAGATTGGCTGCAAGACCTTCATTCCTCCACTTCAGACATAGATTGCAAACAGCAACGATGCCATCTACTGCACAAGTGTTGAAAAAAGCCCACATCACTGAACTTTTGGAAGTCAGCAGGGAGTCAGCAGTGCCCTGCACCTATGGAGCTCTGCGGTGTGATGCAGTAGGGTGGCTGCCCTTAAGCTTGCCCCTGGAGGACATCATGCCTCATTGGAGTTGTGCCTCCTCCTCCTCCTCCTCACTTTCCTCCTCTCTTCTCTCAGGCACCCAAGTACAGTCAGTGACCTCATCATCCCCTCCCTCCTCGTCTCTGTAGCAAACTTGGCAGTATGCTCCAGCTGGGGGAACATGACTGCTAGTTGCTTGTCCTTCTGTAGCACCCCCTCTCTCTAGGCTCATGTTACTCCCTTCCTCAACCTGGGAAACAACATTGGAGCCTTCAAATTGCTGCACATCCCCCATCAGCATGTAACCAACACTATGGTCAAATAAATCTGGTGACTCCTTGGTGCATGATGGTGGGGCTATGGAAGGAGTAACTGTGGACAAGGAGCGGGTGGAATAGGCCGCTTTGGCAGCCGTGTTGTAATACAAACTAGTATGAGCCTGGGTGACAGAGGATAAGGAGGATGAGGACGGCTTAGTTATCCACTTCACCACCTATTCTGCATGTTGTGGCTCAATAACACAGCCAACAACATAAGAAGAGGACAAGTGTGACCCACCTACAGAGGATGCATCATATCCGCCACCACTACTTTTCACTGTAGACACAGAGGCTGCTTGCCCTCTTTTAGTGGCCCCGGAGCATCTGCCTCTCCTTGGAGGCCTTCTGGACATGATGGGGATTTTTTTCAAAAACGTACTAGACTGTACTATATACTGTACACCTCCGAATGCACTGTATATATAGTCTACACTGAATGCAGTGTATATATATATACTTGTAGCGCCCCTATAGTGAATAGGTGCTTAGGTGATAGATTTTTGTTAGAAGAGGCAAACATGGAGGGAACATGGCTAACTGGGCCCAATTTGGACATTTTCACTTAGGGATGTACTCACTTTTGTTGCCAGTGGTTTAGACATTAATGGCTGTGTGTTGAGGTATTTTGAGGGGACAGAAAATTTACACTGTTATACAATCTGTACACTCACTACTTTACATTATCGCAAAATGTAATTTCTTCAGTGTTGTCACATGAAAAGATAGAATAAAATATTTACAAAAAGGTGAGAGGTGTACTAACAACTAGCTTCCTGACACTACTACTCAACAGCACACGGTGTTCACAGCACACGGGTACTCACAATACTCAGGTACTCACAGCACACGTGTACTCACAATACTCACGTGCTTTCAGGTATGTACATACATAGGTGCTCACATACAAAGTCAGTTCTTTCATATTTGTGTTTCTCTATACAGCCGCCTCTTGTAATCTCACACTCGCAGATGTCAGTCAGTGAACTTTAGTCCTGCTGCTTCCCTAGCCTGTCTGTCACACTGCCCCTCACACTCTCCCTCCGCTCTGCAGCTTTACTCACCCGCCACCCGTTGTCTCACCCGGTCAGCCTGTCTGCTGTTACCAGCTACTCCCGCTCCTCACCACAATGTTCCGCTCCTGCCACTGCTCTCAGTGCCCTGCTTCCTCTCTTGGTCACAGGGGAGGGGGGTTCGGTCTGCTGTTACCAGCTACTCCTGCTCCTCACATTGATGGCCCTCTCCTGCCGCCGCTTTTCGGTCCCTCGGGTCGCCCACTGCCTTTCTCGGTCACAGTCTGTTGCTATTACATTCCCTATCCTTCTGTCCCTTTCACACCTGTCACACGTTTCCTTTTGCGCCAAAAGTTCTGTAACAGAACCACCTACTGGCCTGCAACAGCAGCATTGGTTTACTTAAACCAATAAAAAAATAATCACTTTGGTGAAAAATATGCATAAATGCCATAACTGATAGGTTTAGTATTGTACGCTCCACAGTACTAGATTCTATTTTTTGCAGCTGCTGCTGTAGCCTATGTGCACTGATGTTATGTGTACTATAGGAAAAATTGATATTTATGTGTTTTGAACAGCGCTTGCTTTTTACCACTATTTACCTTCTGCAACGTGTGTGACTTCTATATATTACTGTACATAATTAATGATATGACAAATAATCAAAGTGCAAATTGTGCCAGTATTGTGCCAAAATATTGTGCGTAAATCATTCAATATTCAATAAACAATCTCTACAAATAAAGTGCATGTGCAAACAGTGCAAACATGTACTGAGCCATGCTCTGTGTGTTCTCAGTGCGTGATTGTTTTTGCCGTTGAGGGGGGTGGAGGTGTCCTCCATGTAGCCAAAGAGCAACAGAGCTGGGTCGTTAGATGGGAGAAGTCCCGTGACTTTATTAGCCAGAGCTTCTGAGCGCTCCCAAAGGATCTTGACATGTGGGAAATTAAAATCCTTTGGCCAGGCCGATCCAGGGCTTATGTGCGTTGCGTCCGTTGCGCCAGGGGAAATTGCCTTGTAAATGTCCGACACCTTGTAATGGACCTTTTCTAGAAGCTTGTCTATGAAGGATAGTTTAAATCTGTTGTGCCTCTCAGGGTGCAGGGAGACGGCGAAGCTTATTGCTTGTTGAGTATGAATAAAATGATGGTTAGGGAGATTGAATTGTGTCTTTAGGTCAGCAAAGGGTAGTGCCTTTCCATTTTCATGGTTGAACAGTTGTGCCCATCTAGTGAGCCCATGGGAGGCCCAGGTGGAGAAAGCCGCGTACTGTTTATGAAGGTTGAAAGACGGGTGTCCCATGATGGGGAGGTGGTGGGATATATTGATTGGGAGATGCAGAGACTTCCTGATTTCCCTCCAAGCTATAACAGTATCCCTTATCAAGAGGTTCTGCTTGAGATGGGGTGGGAGAGAGTTAAATTTGCAGTGTAGGATCGCGGCTAATCCATCTGGACCTACCATTTTCGACTCCAAATCATAATTTGAGTAGTTGGACGATCCCGCCAGCCAATCCAGACATACCCTCAAGAGGCGTGCCAAATTATACTTTCTGATATTTGGTAGGTTGATACCTCCAAGCTGTTTGGGTTGGTGGAGTTTTTTCAACCCTTCCAGAGGAAGGTCGCAAGGGATTTCTGCAAGGTTTGTATGTCCTTGTGTTTTAACAGCAAGGGAATGGTTTGGAGGGGGTATAAAAGTCTGGGAAAGCTCATAATTTTAAAAATATGACATCTACCCAGGAGTGATAGGGGAAGAGATGACCAGTGGGATAATTCATTCGCAATTTTTGGGAGTAGGGGAGGATAATTTAGCTGATACACGGAGGCTGGGGTTCTGCCAATCTTTATGCCTAGGTATGTGATATGGCTTTTTGCTATTTGGAAGATAGACTGTGACGCCCAGTGCGGCGTCCTTGATTGGAATAGTGGCAAGATCTCGATTTTCCCGAAATTGATCTTAAGGCCCGCGCAGCGTCTGAATTGGGTGAAGATTTCCTCGATGTGAGGGATATCTGATTGGGGGGACGATGAGAAAATTAGGATATCGTCCACGAAAAGCGCTGAGCGGATCTCATGGTCGCCAATTATTACCCCATGTATATTAGAGTTAAACAGTATAAAGCGTGAGAGGAGCTCGGTTAAATAGGAGAGGGGAGAGAGGGCATCCCTGGCGTGTGCCTTTGTGAAGCATAATTTTGTTGGAGATTTGACCCGCAGCCACCACATTTGCATATGGTGCTCTATACATGGCGCTAATCAAGTGGGAGAAGGGGCCAGATATACCCATCCTCTGAAGGACCAGCCCTAACCAGCGGAAACTGATATTGTCAAACGCTTTTTCAGCGTCAAGGGTGACAATAACAGAGTCCCTGGCCGTGCCAGCCCTGGCCGCCTCCAACACAGCCAACACCTTGCGAATGTTAGAGGCCGCCGACCTCCCTGTGGTGAAGCCTGCTTGTGCGGGGTGTAGCAATACGGGCATGATTCGTGCTAATCTTTTGGCCATAATCTTGGAGAGCAGTTTAGAATCAAGATTTAGTAGGGAAATGGGCCTGTAGGAGCCCAGGTCCAAGGGGTCTTTGTCTTTTTTAGGGATTAACTTTATGTACGCCTGAAACCCTGATGGGAGATACGGGCCTCCATCTAGTATGCTCTGGTAGAGGGAGACAAGCGTTGGAGTAATTAGGTCTTTCGTTGTTTTGAAAAATTCTGCCGTGTAGCCATCAGGGCCGGGGGCTTTGTCTGGGGCGAGTGAGGAATTGGCTAGTTTGACTTCGTCTGCAGTTATAGGGGCGTTGAGGGCAGCTAGGTCGTTTGAGTGGACTGATGGAAGATTGATTTTGTCGAGGAGCGAAGTCGCCAAAGGTTCGTCTATGGGGTCGCCACTGTATAGGTTGGAATAGAATTCCTCTAGGATGGAGATGAGATCCTTTGAGTTATGTGTCAACGAGCCGTCTGATCGTTTTTTTTTTTTATTTTAAAGTTTTATTATTCATTGGCATGAACAAAACATTGCAATACAGAGTATAATCACTTTTTTGGTTACAAGTATTTCCAAGAGCATTTTGGTCAGATGACGTGGCTAGCTAGTCAAAAGGGTGGGTGTAAAGAGAAGAGAATAAGAGCTTTGAGAGAAAGGTGATAAGCAGGGAGGGCAGGGAGAGGGGGGGAGGGAGAATTACTCAGGGAGTATTCCGCAAGCCGAGCCGCCTAGAAAGTGACTTACGAATTTGTTGGGGGAATGGTGTACCTGGATGGATGAGGGAGACCTTGTGCAACCGCGCGGCCCCTCCACCCCCCGTGATCGAGCATTCTAAACAAACAGAATCTCAATATTGGTATCATTAATTCAAATGGTTAGTATGGGGAGTCCCCTAAAGACGTTGGGCTGTTCGGTTCGTTAATGGTCTATTAGTCAAGGAAATACATGTAACTGAAGGTCAGTGTGATGGTATGTCGGGGACCTTCGTCTGAAGCGAGGGCCGCCGAAGAGGCGGATGGGCCTAGAACCCCCCACCTCCCCGGCGCGCCAACGTGTTCCAGAGGGAGTAGGTAGGTCCATGTGGTAAGGGGGTTGTTTAAGCATTCAGTGAAAGATCCGCCGAGCCGAACGCCTTATGAGGGACTCAT
>BLSH010391395.1:1340393-1358857 GCA_018402905.1 Glandirana rugosa | reverse complement strand
TCTTATACACATCTGGGCCTTTTTGGAGAGTCTTTCCGAGGGCTGCGTAAGTCCCTGCTTCCAGGTGATGGGGTGAGGTTGCCCGCCTGTTGTGTTTCCATAGGAATATGTAGCTGAGATTGAAGGTAGTTTTCGGCCTCAGCAGGGAGGGTAAAGGATTTTGCTTAGCCTGCTTGATCAGTGAAGCGCAGAATGGCTGGGTAGGATAGGGTAAACTTGATACCTTTTTGAAAGAGTGCTGAGCATTTTGGCTGAAAGGCTTTACGCCGTTTTGACACTTCCTGCGAATAGTCCGCAAATACAAGAATTTTATGTCCCTCAATTTGCAGAGACTTGGCGTTTCTAAATGACTTCAGAATAGCCACTCTATCTGCGTAATTCAGAAACCTTGCTATCACTGGGCGGGGAGAGCGGCGATCGTTTGAGGGAGAGCCTAGGCGGTGCGCTCTTTCAATGGTGCAGCTCCCGGAAATGCCCAGGGTTTGAGGGATACGATTGGCACACATGTCTACCAGTGCATTGTTGTTGACGGTTTCAGGGAGGCCAATAAATCTTAAATTGTTCCTTCTGGTTCTATTCTCGAGATCATCAAATTTTTCTAATATATACTGCTGAGTGTGCACAAGCTGTTGTTCTGTGGCTTGGGAGGATTGCACCTCCTCCTCTAGATCTGCAGTGCGGTGCTCCAGCTCCCCCAGTCTTTTAGTGTGTTCTCCTATCTCCCTTCTAAGCTGCTCCATGCCTGCCTGCACTGCTCTCTCCACTGCCTCCGCTATTGTGGGAGAGAGGAGCGCAGCCACAGTCTGTGCCAGCTTAGCAAACTGTGCCTCAGAAGCGTCCCAGGGAGGGGCGGGCGAGGCAGTAAGGGGTGCTGTGCCCGTAGTGGTGTTCTGGCCGTCCGCCATATTGGCCGCGCAGAAGGATCGGCTCTGGCCGGTGCGCTGGCGGGAGCTCCGCCGTGCAGCACGAATCGGTCCATCTGCACCTTACCCGGGATGCAGCGGGGGGGTGTGAACCGTGCGGGGGTCGCTCGTGGCAGATTTGTAGCCGAATTTGTATGCCTGTGGTCCGGAGCTGCCGCTTCTCACTCCCTCGTCATGTGGCGCCAGAACCGGAAGTATACTTTCCCTTTTTAAAGCGGTTCTAAAGCCTAAACAATTTTTTACCCTAATGCATTCCCTGCATTACGGTAAAAAACATTTAGGCATTAGTATCACCCCCTCAAACTTTCCTGAGTCCTTTCCTGATCTGGCCCTGTGCCTGTCTGCACTGGTTCTCTCTTCTCTCCCTGCTCTCAGAGGACAGACTGCTGTCAGTCAAATCATTTGACGAGGGAGTGGGAATCTGTGCGGTTCGGGATCAAGGCCACACAAGTTCCTATGGGGGCACTCATCAAACAGGAGGAGGTGGGGTTTAGGTAGGGGACCCGAGAAGAGAAGATTTGGAGCCACTCTTTTTCTATGTCATGTTTGTTATTAGCAAAAAAAAGACTTAACAGTCACTTTAACCATAGGCGTGCGCACATGGGGTGGGAGGTGTGCCTGAGCACACCCTAATCACCCTGCACTGTGCAGATTCCCTCTGCTGCCTGGCTGCAGAGAAAGGGACAGGAGATCTCTGTCCTCAGTCCCTTTCTCTGTCTCAAATGTGAGACATCAGGGGTCTGTTTAAACCCCTGATATTTCACCAAAGGCAGAAGCAGGGCTCCTAATTAAAATTGTAAAAAAAATCATAAAATATAATATTGTAAAAAATAATAAAAAAACTAAATTGTAAAAAAAAAAAATAATAAAATAAAAATAAACTTCTGACACTGATCTCTGCTCTTCTGACATATACACACACACACTGGTGTTTGTTTGTGCTTTGTGGTGCACATCCTAATGCAATAGGCCAAAAGTATGCAATGTGCTCTTCAGTGCTAAGTCTTGATATGTTGTTCCACGTGAACAATGTGGGAAATATTGACATATACCACCACTTCATGTTCCTTTCCAACTTAAAAATAAGATGGACTCTTACTTTAAACCATAAGACATGGTTGCAATAAGTGCATACTGCTCCGTTCCCCTTTAAGGAATATATGTAATAGCACCACCTTGTCCCTCCACTGCACAGTAGAACCTATTAGTGCCTATTTCCTTTGAAGGATGCCTCCAATAACTCCACTCTGTTTCCTCCATACCACAGATGGGCACAGATGTATTCTTCAAAGATAAAATGAAAACTATTAGTCCTTTCCATTTAAAATGTATAGTTAGGATAACATTTTAAAAGATACAGCTCTCGCAGTGCTTCCTAGTTGCAATGTAATGACATTTGGGTTGATTTACTAAAGCTAGAGATTTTTTTGTCAAAGCGTAATTGAACAAGTTGAAGTTAGAAGCTAAAGGGCTACCATGCACAGCTGCAACATGTTATGCTGGTGGTACTGTGGTACTGTGGTGGTCTGGGCCAATTGCTGTAGTTCCAGTGTCCACCATCAGGTGTCTCCCAGCAGCCAGCAAGTTCCAGCAATCAGCTCCTCCTGGCCACACCCGCTGGGATGGTAACAAAGAGTAAAGCGGGATACACACTATACAATTTTCCGTAGAATTTTTTTCCTTCAGATTTACCAAAACCATATAATATGAGGTAAAACCTTAAGAGTTTCAATTTGTATGCAATCAGGCAGGCCCTTGCATCATGGTTTTAAGTATATCTAAAGGAAATCTGACAACAAAAGTAGGATAGTGTGTATGAGGTCATAAGGCCCATACACACGGTACAATTATTGGCCTAAAATTTTCGTATGACAGCCTGTCGTGCGATAATTTGACCGTTAGTACGCTCCAATCGACAGCCTTATCATCCAACAAAAGCTGTATGAACCGACTAGAAAATGTTTTCCTGCCGACAAGGCGTCGTCTGATTTTCGGCTCATCTGTCCATAAGTTGGACAAACAAAAGTTGAAAGTGAAAACGCGTGTTTGGAACCCAGGAACGAGCCAGAAGTGTTTGGTCGTGTAAACACAAAATTAGTGGAAGGGGCCCAAAGGATGATGCATGAAAACTGAACTTCATCTTTAAAGCACTTAGAAACATGGAACAAAGTACCTATGTGCTCTTTGTCCCATAAGGACAAAACTGTAAGGCTCCATTCACACGGGCATTTTGTTTTGTTTTGTAAGCGGAATCTCCCCGATTCTGCCCGCAATTCGGAAATGCTGCAAATTGCGGGGCGCCCTTGCAATCCCTGCTATTTTAAATGGCACCAAATCGTAGTGAGATTTTGCTGCAATTTCGCCCGGTGAATTACGGTAAAATCACGGCACAAATGCACAAACATAATCGCTGGGCGCCCGACGCCCAAAAAAAGTACAAGATTTTCTTTTGGGCATCGGGCGCCCCGTGATTTTGTTTGCACATTTTTACAGCGATTTTACCGCAATTCGGCGGGTGAAATTGCAGCAATATCACTCTGTGATTTGATGCCATTCAAAATAGCAGGGATCGCAAGGGTGTCCCGAAGTTTGCAGCATTTCCGAATTGCGCCGATTCCGCCCACAAAACGGAACATCATAGTGTGAATGGAGTCTCAAATAAAAATTATAATGATAGATCTTCATTAAGCAACACAGTTGGGGGCGTGACGGGAAGTGAGATGTGAGCGGACGCTTTTCGCTTGAGCTCCGGGGAGAACTCCTAACAATCCTGCCTAATCCTGCGAATCTGCTTGCCCTACAAAAGATTCTCAATTACCCTGTTGCAGCCTGGACGGAGGGGCAACTAAACCAACCCATATTGTGTCCCACAGTGGATGGGTCAGAGGAGAAAGAAGCAACCACCACCCAGACCATCCGGCATGACCACGAGATCCCGCGCCCTGCTCCTGCTTCCACTCCTGAGTTGTTCGGGGATGAGACGGAGCCTTCCCAGCCCTCTGGTTTAATGGGTCGGGACCCACCAGTGACCCCATCTCGAGCGGCATCAGCGGTCCGAGCACAGGAGGAGCAGCGGGACCTCACGCTGGCGAATGTGATGGCCGCCATTAAGGTAAACCATGCGGTCCTGCTGGGGAAGGTGGAGGAGATAAAATTGGACTTTGCTATACTAAGACAAGATGTCCGTAAGATCAGAGAGAGGGTGGGGGAGATGGAGAATCGGATCAGCACCTTAGAGGACACGATTAACCCTTTACCCCCCAAAATGGCGGCCTACCACAATAAACTCCAGACTCTGGAAGAAAAAACGGATGACATTGAAAATAGACTCCGCAGGAATAACCTGCGTGTGGTAGGCCTACCGGAAAAAGTAGCCTGCGGCCTTCCTAGAAAGTTGGCTGGTACAGGAGTTTGGAAGAGAATGTTTTTCTCCCTGCTTTGTTATAGAGCAGGCCCATAGGATCCCGGGCAAGCCTCTACCCCCGGGGCTCCCTCCGCGCCCAATGATCCTGCGTCTTCTAAACTACAGGGACAGGGATGCGGCCCTCCGGGCGGCCAGAAACAAAGACTGTCTTCGTATCAATAATGCGGTGGTCTACCTGTTTCTGGATTACTCGGCGCCAGTCAGGAAACAGCGGGCGCAGTTCCAGACAGTCAAGCAGAAGCTGAGGGAACATGCTGTCCCGTACGCCATGCTGTTCCCGGCACTCCTGAGAGTTACTCATCAAGGACAGACACACTTTTTTACTATACCGGAGAACATCCGTAGGGGCCTCCCCTTTGTGTGTGAGCAGGTTATCTCTGACCCACAGGGGAAATATGTCATCTTGCTGGCAACTATACATGCTACACTAATTGTGCTGGTAGGGATTTATGCCCCCCCAGCCATGGCGCAGGTAACCCTGACAGAGGTCTCGCTTGGTCTGGCCGGGCTCCCTCACTGCCCAATTCTCCTATTTGGGGACTTTAATGCGGTGATGGACCCTGTGCTAGATAGGATGAGGCCCGTTCAGGGGGACAGCAAGGTCTTGCGTGAATGGTGTGCTGCTTACAATTGCTTAGATATATGGAGTCTGAAGTTTCCTGGAGTTAGGGAATACTCATGTCAATCTCTGTCATATAGAGCTATGTCCCGTATGGACTATATGTTCACCTCACCCGGGGCCTTGCCCTGGATGGGGGAAATCTGTTACTTACCTCAGGCTATATCAGACCATACCCCCATGAAATTGGATTTATTCTTAGGGCATAGGCCCACTTTCAGAACCTGGAGGCTGAGCCCGTTATGGGCCTCTACAGAAATCATAGGAGACAGGGTTAAATGTGACCTGCTGGAATATTGGAAACATAATCTGGGGGACCCAACGGATGGGACCTCGGTGACGCTTGCCTAGGATGCTTTTAAAGCAGTGACCCGAGGCTCGTATATTAACCATATAGCGACCCACCGAGTGGAGACCCATAGGCTTACACTGATGTTGGAACAGGCTCTAAGTACAGCAAAAGCGGAGTATATAAAATCCCCTTCCCCCTCCTCCCAGTCAGCGGTGGTGACGGCTCACAGGGCCCTCCAACTGCACTTAGTGGAGGAGACAAAAAAAACAATTGTATTTGGCTGCCCAACTTCATGACTATGGGGGGAAAATGGGAAAATGTTAGCGTATTTGGCTCGTATAGTCTCCCTCGATGCTGCAATACCGGCCATAAAACGACAGAATGGAGATGTTTCTACTGACCCTATTTCTATTAAGAAAGCATTTGCCAAGTACTACCAGGATCTCTATGCGGATGATGGGGACCCACCGGGGGATTCTTATGTCTCACCTGACAGATGAGAAAAGACAACTTTTAGACAAACCCCTGTCGACAGAGGAGATTGCGGTCTCTATTCGCTCACTCCCACCTAATAAAACACCGGGTTTAAATGGGCTCCCAGCGGAGTGGTATCAAATATATGAGGAACTACTGACTCCCTACTTACTAAAATTATATAATGGTGCTAAGGAACAGGGAAGCCTCCCCCCGTCCCTGATGGAAGCACTTATTGTGGTAATTCCGAAACCAGGGAAGGGCTTAACACTATGTGACTCGTAGCGCCCTATTTCCTTGTTGTCTTGTGACATCAAGATACTAGCTAAATTGCTGGCTCTTAGATTGAATAAGGTAATTCAGTCTGTGGTGGGACCTGACCAATCAGGTTTTATGCCTGGTAGAAGCACTTTTGATAATATCAGACGCCTATATTTACATATTAATGGGGCGGCACACCATGAACACAGTGGTCTAGTCCTGGCCTTAGATATTAGAAAGGCCTTTGATACGGTTAAATGGTCTTTTTTTGTGGGAGACACTGTCCAGGTTTGGATTTGGAGAAACTTTTATCCAATGGGTCCGCCTCCTGTATACCAACCCTTGTGCTAGAGTTCGCACAAATAAGGATGTGTCTCCGATTTTTTTCCTCCGGCGGGGTACTCGCCAGGTATGCCCCCTCTCTCCCCTCCTTTTTGCTCTGGTAGTGGAGATGCTAGCCATCTCCATTAGACAGACCACGGAGGTGGGGGGGATACGGTGGGGCCCACTGGAAGAAAAGATATTATTATATGCGGACGATGCCTTAGTATACCTAGATGGGACGGAGGCCTCGTTCCGGGGCCTCATGAGGGTGGTGGAGGGATTCGGAGTAGTCTCGGGTCTCAAGGTCGGCTGGGACAAGTCTGTGGCCTTCCCTGTAGGCCCCCCAAGAGTTTATACCTTTTTACAATCCTCCCGCCTACAGATCCCCCAGACCTTCAAGTATTTCGGTATCAATATTGCTGCAGACTTTTCACGGTACGAGCACCTCAATATCTCCCCAGTTGTGTCTCAGATGGAATTGCGACTCCGCACCTGGATGTCCTTGCCCCTAAACTTAATTGGCAGAATTAACATATTAAAGATGATTTTTCTTCCCAAATTATTATATCTCTTACGTGCCTCCCCAATCTTCCCCCTAAACATTTATTTCAGCAGATTGACACCTTGATGTTCCATTTTATTTGGAATAACGTACACCCGTGGATGGCCATATTGTCTCTCCAGGCTTCGGCCGCGAGGGGTGGTCTGGCCTGCCCGGATTTCTATAATTATTTTCTGGCCTCCCAATTAGCATATATACACAACTGGTTTTAGCTGGAGGCTCCTGCTCCCTCTACTGCCCTCTTGGGGGCCCTGATGGAGGGCCCGTTTGGGCTTAAGGATGTGGTGTTTTGCCGGAAACCATCCTCCTGCAACAGGTTCTCCCCCATGGATGTGGGGTTCTTGACATGAATGGAGGTGGGGAAAAAATTATCGGATGCTGATACATCCTTCCCAAAAAATGCCCCATTGTGGCACAACGCTAACTTTGGGGAGCTGTACCAACATCCTGATACCTCGTGGTGGATAACTAAGGAAATTTAAATATCTCTTACTGCGACACGCAGTCCAAGCGCAATTTGGGGGACAGAGAGTGGAGCTGGTGGTGACCCCTCTGGAGAGGGTAATGGCCGATCCATATGTGGATAAGCTGGTAACCACGTTGTATGGTGTTCTCCAGGCGGCTGGCTCCCATCTTTCAGCGGCCTCGTGCATGAGATGGCAGGAATCTATCCCTGATCTTGCGGATGAGAGTTGGGAGGAGGTCACAGATTCATGCATGCAGGACATCATTAGCACGGCAGATAAACTCATACACTTCAAATGTATTCATCAACTGCACTATACTCCTGCCAAATTGAATAAGATGGGAGTCACGGAGTCTGCTTCATGCCCTAGGTGTGGAGAGGTCTCTGCCAATGTAATGCATATGTTCTGGTCATGCCCGGGCTTAGTACAGTTCTGGTCTGAACTATTTGACATGCTCACGACAAATTTTGACCTGGCGGCCCCTAGGACCCCGGATGTGGCCCTTTTGGGGGTGATGGATGACTATGTACCCAGGGTACATAAATGCATTATGTTTCATTTGATCTTTTTTTATGCAAAAAAGATGTTATTACTCCACTGGAAGACACAGACCCCCCACCCTCGCTTATCTATGTCGATTGATAAATCAAGCACTATCGATCTATAAAGTTATTTACAAGAGTAGGGGATGTGTTAAAAAATTTGCCAAAGTCTGGCAAGCATGGCTTGACAGCTCTATTACAGGGTCAGCAGACCTGATACCTTCGCAGGTATCCTCTTAGGTGGCGGTTCGTTATTCCTCCTTAGATCTGCAGAGAGTATACTAGTGTGCATGATTGTGTGATTGGGTGAATGTATGGATGTATGAATATTGTATGAGGTTGCTATGGTCTTTTGGAGCTGGAGCTGGGTTGAAAGGGACTGAGGGAATGGGAGGGAGGGGGAGTTTGGTTGTTTGGTTTTGTTTTGTTTGTTTAATTTTGCTGTTTTCAGAATGCGTATTCATGATGTGTCGAGCCTTACCGATGTGCTAATTACTTTGACAATGGATATTACGGGCTCTGCGTAGCCTACCATTATGCCATGACTGTTAATGGCACCTGTATACATAGATCTATATAATTGCTTTGTGTAGTATTGGAAAAATGCAAAAATAAACACCTTTAAAAAAAAAAAGCAACACAGTTTGTTCACTGGCCTCCCCCAACTTACAGACTGGACGATGATGGAGCAGCAGCACAAGTAAAGGCATTGCTCTCCCTGCTTAGAAGTAAGTTAATAGTGTTGTATTAACAGCAATGCATTAGAGTCAGATTGGCTCACAACTGGCTCTCCTTCCTTCCCCACTCCTGTGCAATGGATTGTAGGAAACTAAGATATAGGCATATTCTGCCTGGGGTTCACCCTAAAGCCCTTCAATCTGTAGCTGCACCCCACATTACCTTTTCTTGGCCACATGATTTCTTTTGATTTATAGAAAAGATAGTACTTGAAGTCATGCCTGGGCTTCACTATATATTCCATGTTAATTGAAACTATCCTGTCCTCCTAATGAGCACAGCACTGTGTTACACACATTTATTTATACTTTTGGATTCTCCAGAAGCCCTGCCAGCCACTAGTGGCAACACCCCACACCACACCCAGGAGATGCCATTTCATTGACATCTACGTCCCCAGTTGATACCCTCCATGGGTCGCATCATGTGTCATGCCACCACAGCTTCCGAACATGATGCCCTCTCCAGGGAGGATTCCAGGTTTGGTGCCGCACCCTCTTCACCTTGCAATGTTTGTGAGTACTTGCATCCATTGAGGCAGTTACTTTTCTCCTTTCTCCCCTTCCTTCCCCCCTTTTGATCTCTGTCATAGGACAGTAAGAAAGAGAAGTATGGGTTTGGGCTTTTTTTAAATTAATACTTACCTAGGTGGATACAGCATGGGGTCTGATGCTGCATCTGTCCCCGGGCACCTCTGCACTGAGAACCGAGCGATCGAACATCGCTGAACGCTCAGTTCTTCCAGCTCCCCAAGCAGAGAGCAGCAGACTGTCAGTCACAGCTCTCTGATCTGCCCCGTCCTCGCTCATTGGAGTGCTGGGCTGTGGAGGGGGTGGGGCAGTCATCTCAGGTTCTCAGCATCTCGGCGGTGTTGGTTCAGGCACTGGACCGATCCAGACTCCATTGTCGCGATGACGTGGTGCCTGGACTGACTTCTGTAATGTCAGCAGAGAGCCGACTTCAGCCCGCTCTCTGCTGAAAACTGATCATAGGAGTGCAAAACTAATTGCACTCCTGTGATCCATAGGAGAAGTACAGCCAAACGAGCTTTGGCTATACCTCTCCTTTAAGGCAATATTACCATTGAGGTGCCATGTGCTGTATTGTAGCTACACATATCAGTGAACTAACTAGTTTGATATTTTCCTTTTTGTAGAAGGAAATGTTGAAATTACAAAGGCTCAGCCTGTTAATGCCAAACTTGTGAACATTTTCTTTAAATGTCTTCTCCATCTGGAAAGATATACTTTTGATGTTTAAAATTTCTGTTAGAGACTGGAACAAACATTGGCAGCTAAATAAATATTAACTCACCTACTCCATGTCTGCTGGAAAAAAACTGGACGTGACATGCTAAATTGTCATCCAGCATGTGTCACCTCTGCATGCAGAGTTATGGGATTTTCCAGTGGCTTGCACTGTTCCAGTACAGTTTGCCGTGGTCTACATTGAAATGTGCCACAAGTATTTATCCACCAGCTGATAAGGGCCAGTAGCTTGCCAGATGGAAAAGAAGCGTAGTAGATAAGCAGAAATTAACTTTTTCAATGAGACCGGCCATAGTCCTAGATTGTAAGCTCGAAGGAGCAGGGTCCTCTGATACCTCCTGTATTAAATTGTATTGTAACTGTACTGTCTGCCCTCATGTTATAAAGTGCTGCACAAACTGTTGGCGCTATATAAATCCTGTATAATTAATAATAATATAAGGCAGGATGTTTTTTCAGAAGAATGTTGAATATTTTTTCTTAAATCAATTTTTAATGATTGTAAATGACAGCACTGTAGGTATGAAAACAACCAAAGAGGGCAGATAAAATGGGAAATATTTATCAAAATGATTTTCCAGTTTCATTCTTTGCATGTGTTATCAATACAAACTATCTTTTAGCACACAGGGCATGTACAGTCTAAAAAATATCTGCCATTGTTCAAAGCACAAACAGGCAGAAAGAATGACCAATAACCTCAAATCTGTATGCGCTGTACAAAAGAATCACTAAATAGATTTATGTTGTTAATTCACTTAATCATTTTTGATTATTGTCCAATAATTGTCCTGCCTGTGACCAACCAATGCAATGCAGAGCACAACAAACAGTCATTTTAAACCCTTGAGGACCATACACACGGGCCGAATATTGGGCAGCATTGGCCAGTGCAATAGAAACCTGACAACATTCGGCCATTGAGTACGGCAGCCGGTCTGATAGAAGCCGGCCATTTGGCTGGCTTCTGTGGAAGGGGCATGACCGAAAAAGCTCTGTCGATCTGCATCCGATCAGCGCTCTCAGCCGGTGGCTGTGAGTGCTGACTGGTGTGTTCTGGCGGGGGGTGTCCCCCTGTCAGAACATAATAGCTCAGCGGGGGAGAATGCTGGACTAACATTGCATAGTTAGCACAGCGGCTTCTCCCGAGCTCTTCAGTTTTTTTGTTCAGCCCTCTGGGTTGAATGAAAAAACAACTATTCGTGTGTACT
Source organism: Glandirana rugosa (assembly GCA_018402905.1). NCBI lineage: Eukaryota > Metazoa > Chordata > Amphibia > Anura > Ranidae > Glandirana > Glandirana rugosa. The sequence goes on along the minus strand of BLSH010391395.1, from coordinate 1,347,752 downwards.
AGGCTTTAGCTGATCTGACTATAGCTAAAACAAAGATTTCTATGGGTAACCACGCTTTTTAGAAAATGATTGCACTTTCTATACTTAGGCTTGTTGGGTTCCATCTTGGCATGGAGTTTTTTTTGCTTACCACATCCAAGTAGCAGTTTATCTTTCTCACCAAATAGTTGTGATTATAGATGTCAACATACTATACCCTGGCTACAATAAATTTGCTGAAAAGTTATATTTAGTGAAGACAGCCTCAGAGGTGTGCTTAGTCAGAGCAATACTGCAAATTTGTACTGACGGGAACAGTATAGGTAGACCTCAGTTATGCTGCAAATGTGTAATATGTACAGACTCAAGCTGTATAAGAAGCAGCACACACGCTTCATCAAGTGTGTAAAGGGGTTGGATGCAAAAAGTGAGGAGTAAAGAAATGAAAAGAAGTGAAGTTGTAGCAGATTTTTTCAGGGTTCGTGTTTTATCCTATGTGTAAATGATCTAAGGAATTTAGTTTTTCCACCATGGGCACCACCAACTCCACTTTGGTAATATAAAGGAAAAAACTTGTGGTCCACCCATCCTTTTCAACATGTAGCCCTGCCCCCAATTTTCCATTTTGGGCCTTTTTCCCCCTCACAGCACCCACAGCCAGGCAAAAGGGATTTTCTCCACACTCTTCCAAATGGCTCAATAAACAGTCTAAGGGTTTTGTTTTTTTTTGTTTATTTATTTAAAAACAATTAACTTGGATGGGGATTGGGGTTCATGGGACACCCAGAACTGAAGAAAAACTGTAAACTCCTAACAAACGGTTGAGTCCCTAAGCTAAGTCTCTGGCTGCTCTAATCCAAACTGTGAACTATGTTTCACAACAGTGAGAGTTATAGTGCAGCAGCAACATGGAAAAACATTTCTAAACGGTTACTTTTAAGACACTGCACCTGGCTGTATTGCACGACACCTGGCTGCTCTCATCCCAAGGTTAGAGATTTAGCGTGCCCCTGGGTGTCTTGCACTGCACTTGATCTACACTTGGTCACAGACATGTGAGGTATTGCACTTCACTGTCCCCTCCTTCCCTTGGAGGTGATGGCTGGTTTGTACTCTCTCAATCTCTTTAAGAAGCTTCCAAGATCCAGAGAACTGTGGCCTTAGCCTTTTGCTGGACAGGCTGCTTCTTGCTTGACTAGGGGTCTGCAGCTAAGCCTAGCTGAGACTAAAGCTGGGTGAGTTCCCAGAGATATCTGCTCTTCCTCCTCTCTCTCCTTCTTCTTCTATCTGCTCCAAGGGGCAGAGCCCTCTGGCATAGGCTCCCAAACTACCTGATCACAGAGTATTTGTTGTTTCCCCACCTTCTGGGCCAACCTCCCCAGGAATTTGTGGAAATTCCCTTAATATAAAGGCTGCAACCTCTGTCCCCCCCCCCCCACTATGTTCTGGAAACATCCAGAAAGTTCCAGAAGACAGGGGGAGGTAACAGAGCCAGAGCCTGTGAAGCATTGCACAGCCTCCTAAACACAATAAACCCCTACTCCTCTGCCTACAGATGAGCCAACTAAAATTGCCTAACAACTAGCAAACTAGGAGGGTGCTACAGTCATAGTTGAACTAAAAGCAGTATTGTAGTGTAGGGAGTGACTGTAATAGCAATGATAAGTGTGAACCACATACATTACTGTAAAGTCCCCTGCCATAAAAGCTTTTTGCTCTTCCTCATCACTCAACCGCAACTGGTGCCATCTTTGAAGAAGCTTACCCCACACCCAAAGTCTTACTCCTTTGACCATAGGGTGTCCAGTGATGATACAACTCCCAATCATGCACAATGGAATTGTACCACCAAAACCGGTTTCTTGTTGCTCTTTTTTTTTTTTTTTTTCATGACATAATTCTGTATTGTGTTTCTTGATCTTTTTCTCAAGCACTGATAGCAATTATTTTGCAGTTTTGGACAGAGTGGCGATGGATTAGAACACCTGTCAGGTTTTTATTGTTGTCTGTGTCCCCCTATTAGGGAGATTCACCTTCTCTTTTTGTCCCAATCACTGCAAATGAAAGAACATCCTAAGTTTTGGATTGTGACTTGAACAGCAATAGAGAGGAAATTTTCCAATAGGGACACTGGCTCTAGTGACCCCGGTGACAACCAAAAATTCCCAAACTTTGGAGGGATTTCCTCTTACTAACTGTTTTAGTTATGGGACAGGAAGTGAAGGGAAATCTCCCCAATGTGACAAAGATGGCAAAAAAAACTGGCCATAACCCTCCCTTACTCTATACAAAATGAAAAAGTTTTGCTTTTAGTTGCATTTTAAAGGTAAATTCCAAGCAAGGAAATCAGTAACAGCTAATACTGCAACTATGCTAAAGACAGAAAAACGATTTAGCATAAATTCATATACTTTACCCAGTAGAATTTATTAATTGTTTTATCTTTGCTTCTGGACAGGCTTGCATTCTCATGTCACTTGATTCTCTCTCATTCAACAAACATATGTAGGAGCAGCAGAGTAAAAAATCAGTGAACCATGAAGTACTTGATTTGCATATTCCAAGGTTCAGATTCAGGCTCTTTTACGAGACTAAGGGTACTAGAAGCTATAACATTTTTCAAAAAAGTCCAACCACGTGCCAAGGATGAATCCCTGGATTAAAGCAAAAATGTATTTTTTTCTAGAAAGTCAGAAGGTACATTTTATTATTAAATATACAAAAGAAAAATGTATGATTTCCCCTGTGATTTACTACATAGAACTAGAGGAAGTATAGTGTAATTTGCATATCAGAGTACAAATTTGGAGAACATTTATTCCAATTGACTATGTAATTCCATTTATGGTTCATACATCTCCAAAATCTCTGATTATTATGATGTAAAAAACTACACAAAGCAGACAATGTAACAATGTATACAGTTATGCTCATAAGTTTACATACCCTGGAAGAATTTATGATTTCTTGGCCATTTTTCAGAGAATATGAATGATAGCACAAAAACATTTCTTTCACTCATGGTTAGTGTTTGACTGAAGCCATTCATTATCAATCAACTGTATTTACTCTTTTTAAATCATAATAGAAACAGAAACTGCCCAAATGACCCTGATCAAAAGTTTACATACCCTGGTGATTTTGACCTGATAACATGCACACAAGTTGACACAGAGGGGTTTGAATGGCTATTAAAGGTAACCATCCTCACCTGTGATCTGTTTGTTTGTGATTAGTGTGTGTGTATAAAAGGTCAATGAGTTTCTGGACTCCTGACAGACCATTGCATCTTTCATCCAGTGCTGCACTGACGTTTCTGGATTCTGAGTCACGGGGTAAGCAAAGGAATGGTCAAAGGATCTGCAAGAAAAAGTAGCTGAACTGTATAAAACAGGAAAGGGATATAAAGATATCAGATGATGAATGCAGCGCTTTCAGGATGCACAACAGCAAGGGAGATTAGACCCTTCAGGGTCCTAGGAAGCGAAGTAGGAGCAAGGTTGGAGAGTAGGATAGGACCGTGGGGCAGCCTGCCAGCGGAGCAGAAGCAGCTCTGTCAAGGTAGGAAGAAAAGAAGAGAAGCGGCGCTCCACTAAGTGTAGTAATTGGTTAAAAACAGGTTTTATTAAAAATGCACTTACAAGAAAATGCTGATAAAGTGCATGTAGAGTAGCTGGGTCCAAGGGATCTCCTCTGGGATGTGGCTGGTGCTTGCATTCCTGCAGCTCTGATACCCTAGCCGCACCGGTGGTGTCCGGAGCTCTGGGGGTTCAGGTGGGCGGGGGAGCCATCGCAAGTGTCCAGGATCCACGTGGAGGAGAGGAAGAGAGCTGTCACTGCTGACTATTGGCTTATAAAAGATATCTAAGGAATCGAGAATGCCAATCAGCAGTGTTCAAACTCTAATCAAGAAGTGGAAAATGAGGGGTTCTGTTGAAACCAAACCACATAATTTCAGCCACAACTGCCAGGAAAATTGTTTGGGATGCAAAAAAAAACCCCTACAAATAACTTCAGGTGAAATACAGGACTCTCTGAAAACATGTAGTGTGACTGTTTCAAGATGCACAATAAGGAGGCACTTGAAGAAAGATTGTAAAATTGTGCATCATAAAAAAAGTAATCTGGGGTTGGCAACATTTCATGGGAGTAAAGGGCCCTGGGATCAGTGGAAAGGTCCCCAGGCTCGTGGTGGTGGGGGGGCCCTTCATAGTTTTTTGCACTGGGGCCCTGAAGGTTCTAGTTACACCTCTGGCAGGAACCTTTTCTAAAGTTGGATCGGTAAAGACGGCTCTCATAGGGAAACATTTATTTTGACATATCATGCAACTTATGCTCTCACAAGTCAGACCCCATGTCGCATCAGTGTGAAAAGGGCCTAAGACAGGAAAAGTGTTATTGATAGGATCACAAGCTGAATAAAGGAAAAAAGCCTTAGAAAAAAGAAAACCACCACATTTAAGGATTAATAAGCAGCAGTATATTACAATTTTGTTCTTGGATTTAATACTGCTTTAAGAAATAAAGTTGTGCCAGTAGAATTCCACTCCTATGCATCTTATCTATTTAAAAGTTACCTTTCTGTGTTTGATTGGGGTATACTTTTAAATTAAGCATATGGTAATCATTCATTTAAAACACATTACCCTTAAAATTTTTTATAAACTCACAAAAGAAACAACACGTTTACGAACCCCAGACAAAATCTCCCACAGATAAATAAAGTTGGCGCCAGCAAAATTTATGACACACAGCTCTGGCCCACTCTGTTTAATCAATGAGTTAAAATGACTGAGAAACAGTCCTTTAAGAGCATGTACAAACAAAACTACTATTAGGCGCTTGGCAGTAACATTCGGTGTCAAATATGACCTCCCGATACTTGAAAAATACATTAAGAAATATTCCAAAACAAGCCAGCGTATTAGCAAAAGATGACATCAGAGGGCTTGGGTGATCTTTTCTTTCATATGGACAAGGGGAACTGTCCACAGGACCTCTTGTGATGAAGGGAGGTTAGAGGGAGGTGAATTTCTTCTAACGATTGGTGGTAAATGCTTGTCACAGAGCTTAGTGTGTTTGTACAAGAGAGACGAGAGTGTGGAGGAATCAGCATGAAGCATCACACCTGGAAGAAAAGACAACTCGCCTCAGCCCATATTCCATAAGACTGGCTCCACAAAGTCTAGCCAACATCTGGAAGAAATATCAGGAGACATAGAGCAGCCCTGACTGGCTTTCCCTGCTACCTTTGTACTTTCAATGCAAATTGAAAAGCAAAACAGACATCTAGGATATATTTATATAGCTGTGTTCAAGCTGTATATTCCATTGCATCTGCTGCGCATGATAACTTTCAAGTGTTTATTGAAAAAAAAAAAGACCAAGATGTTGAAGTTCTTGATTGTAGAGCTACTTCACATTCTTTTCTTAAGGACGGATTATAGGCTGATCTTTATTTATTTGGTCAAATCTTTTAGCAAATGATGGGCTCTTCACAAGAGCATTGTAGCAATAACCCTTTTTGACTTTTCTGCGACTCATTCCTCAAATTAAAAGTTGAACCTTTGTTTCTGTCCAGGGTGTGGTGTTATCTCATTGGTGCTTATTTAAATCCCCACAGGGTTTGTGTTAATGACTGCCTGGTGATAGATACGTTCAAACAGGATCAAAGTATCCAAAAACAGAAAAAATACCAAGTTGAATATTTTTAGCATTCCAGTCCACAGGATAGTTGATCTGTGAAACTCCATAATATATAGTTGAGGACCAAACTGGGGCTATCACAATGGTCAGAGAGTATCCTCTGTATTGAGTTGTATTGTAACTGTACTGTCTGCCCTCATGTTGTAAAGAGCTGTGCAAACTGTTGATGCTATATAAATCCTGTATAATAATAATTATAAAAACATAAGCCAGTATAGGTCCTCAAATTTAGTCCATCAGGCTAAAGCAGTGCTGTTTTAGCTTGATGGGCTAAATTCGAGGACCTATACTGTCTTATATATATATATTTTTTTAACAACTTTTATTTTGAATTTTAAAGAGAAATACAGATGAACATACATAACTAGTTGTATTGGTATATTGGTATAATAGGTTTAGATAAAACATCATACTGGTATGCTATTGCGACTTCAAAAGATTATAGAGAGTGCAGTGAACATCAAGGGGAATAAATAGGAGGGGTGATGGATAGTACCAAATTGCAGGAATGATCATGGTTGACCGAGCCACCTTCCGGACACCCCTAATGGGGACTCACTGTGTCGCAGAAGGTGGGGGTCTGAGGATATTACTGAAAAGGAAAGTTACTGAGGGGGGTGGACGTCACAGTTGCATTAGTCGCAAAGAGAGGTATTTGAATTAGCACATTGGCGATGTTATTGTGCTGGAGAGTTAACTGTAGAGAAGGAAAGAGAGAAGAAAGAAAAGAAGGAGCTGTAGGGGAAACAAGAAAAGGAAAGTTGGAGAGGGGGGGGAGAGGGGAGGGAAAGTGAATAGAAAGGAGGAGTAGTATAAGACTCTGGGAGCAGTCCGAGCAGTCACACCAAGGGCCAGATTGGTGTTGGGGAGAGGGAATCTCACCATGGCCGAAGAACTTCTTTCTGGAAGGCATGGGGGAGGAATTTGTTAATCCAGGGTTCCCATAGCAATTCAAATTTGGGGAGACGGTCTTTGTCAATGGCGTCGATTTTTGCGTGGATCATATATGTGGTTACTCTGTGTTTTACTTCCGGGATCGAAAGAGAGGAAGATTTCCATGACTTAGCGATGGTTTGTTTAGGAGAGGTATTAAGCGGGAAAATTGTTTGTGTGGGAGGCCGTCTGGTTTTAAAAGTAGGAGGGCTGTTGCAGGGTTAGGATCTATAGGGTAGTCAGTTAATTGTGATGCCATGCTAAATATGGTGGTCCAAAAGGTGCGGGCTAAGGGACAGGCCCACCATATATGAAAAAAGGTTCCCGGTTCGTTACAACCTCGAAAACAGTGTGGGGAGTATGAGGGGACGTATTTCGCTATTCTCGATGGAACTAGGTACCATCTGGTTAGAACTTTATAGTTGCACCCGGACAGGGAATCGGGCGTGGAAAACCTGGTGGTATAAATCGTACCGTAGTGTTAATTGACTGATGGGATATCTAGGATTGGGACGTTGTCGGGAGGATGAAAATTTTGGTCTGCCGGAGGGTGTGTTTGTTAAAAGGGCGAATTATGGAGAGGATTTGTTTGGTAGCGATTCAGTACCTTTAGAAGGAGAGAAAGCTAGGGCCTTCATTTTGTGTCTCATTGGTGTATATACTAGGTGCGTTTTTAGCTGCGGTAACTGTTTCTGGCAGAGGGGTTTAAACTTAACGATACCCTTGGGACCTAATTGTTTA
>BLSH010391395.1:1317412-1327955 GCA_018402905.1 Glandirana rugosa | reverse complement strand
AGCAGCCCTGACTGGCTTTCCCTGCTACCTTTGTACTTTCAATGCAAATTGAAAAGCAAAACAGACATCTACGATATATTTATATAGCTGTGTTCAAGCTGTATATTCCATTGCATCTGCTGCGCATGATAACTTTCAAGTGTTTATTGAAAAAAAAAAGACCAAGATGTTGAAGTTCTTGATTGTAGAGCTACTTCACATTCTTTTCTTAAGGACAGATTATAGGCTGATCTTTATTTATTTGGTCAAATCTTTTAGCAAATGATGGGCTCTTCACAAGAGCATTGTAGCAATAACCCTTTTTGACTTTTCTGCGACTCATTCCTCAAATTAAAAGTTGAACCTTTGTTTCTGTCCAGGGTGTGGTGTTATCTCATTGGTGCTTATTTAAATCCCCACAGGGTTTGTGTTAATTACTGCCTGGTGATAGATACGTTCAAACAGGATCAAAGTATCCAAAAACAGTTGAATATTTTTAGCATTCCAGTCCACAGGATAGTTGATCTGTGAAACTCCATAATATATAGTTGAGGACCAAACTAGGGTTATCACAATGGTCAGAGAGTATCCTCCTGTATTGAGTTGTATTGTAACTGTACTGTCTGCCCTCATGTTGTAAAGAGCTGTGCAAACTGTTGATGCTATATAAATCCTGTATAATAATAATTATAAAAATATAAGCCAGTATAGGTCCTCAAATTTAGTCCATCAGGCTAAAGCAGTGCTGTTTTAGCTTGATGGGCTAAATTCGAGGACCTATACTGTCTTATATTTTTATGACTTTTATTATTATAGCAGCTGCTTAGGGGCCAGTTATCGTTTTCTGTTCCTAAGTGGTGGATAAATGATATTATTTACTTCTAGGCTGATAAATAATAATAATTAGATGTAGATAGCCTAGAAACATAGATCCAAGGCTGAATTTATATGCCCTCTTGGGCCAATTGTCTGGTGTAACCCACTCTAATTTCCCATTTTGACAGGCTAGCCTTAACCCTAGTACACATGACGAGATTATCGGACGAATGATCATCTGTTTTTTTGGGGGTTTTTTTTGGCATGCTAGTCTTCATATTGGAAATGAATAGGTTACTAAAGTACAAAAATTCTCGTACGGCAGAATAAAAATTCTGAAGTGATATAATATATTTAATGTTGTATTTTCAGACAAAAACTGTACTGATTAAACCAAATCAACCTTGAATACAGAATTACCATCTTGCATGTATTTTTATTCTTTGCATCTAATGCATTCAAATTCTTTTTTTTTTTTTTTTTGCAAATTCTTTATTTATTGAGTCAGCATACAGAGAATGGGTTATAACATCGTGCAAACATCTGTGGAGCATAACACATTAAGCTCTGCTTCGTTGGTGTTAACAACTAGGTTACTACGGTTAAAGAGGGTGCAGATATACCTGGGATCAATTCCCCATGTTCCCATAACCTCCCCAGTTGCATATAGAACATATTATCTCCATATCCTGGTTGTGTAAACTTTTCTCGGATGCTGAATCCCTTTTTATGTTTAACCATAAGCAAAAAAGAAAAATGGAGGAAAGGAAAGAACTATAGAAGAAAAGGATTGGGCGTAGAAAGTGGAAAATAGACAGGGAGATGGGGTAATGAAAGGGTAGATAACAAGCGGAGGGGGGGGAAGGAGGAAGGGGGGGTTTCCCCCACCCGCTGACCCTATGCCAGACTATCTAGTAGGGACCTGCCTTCATCTGAATAAATATACATATTCCAAGTTTGCCATGTTTTCTTATAGTGATCGTGTTTGTTCAAAGAGGAAAGAACCAGGTCTTCCATCTTGTTTATCTCCTCAACTTTTCTAAGCCACATTTGCACTGTGGGTGCATCCACTCGCTTCCAGTTCATTGTTATACAGTATTTGGCTGCGTTTAACAGGTGGCGTAGTACCGACTTTTTGTATACCCTGTTAGGGCTCTCCAAGCCATGCAGTAGAAAGACGGCTGGATCGGTCGGGATCGGGCGGTCCGTAAATTTTTGGGAGATTTCCTGCACCTCTTTCCAAAAGCGTTCTAATTTGGGGCAGCTCCAGAAAATATGGAGCAACGTTTCCCTCTCCTTCCCGCATCTCCAGCACCTGTCAGATGCTTCTGGGAAGAGGCGATGAACCGTATGATGCGTTCCGTTTGTTCAGGGGTAAACGTGCGTCCCAAAGCAGTTTCCCACTTTGTTATTTCCGGGAGCTTAAAGCCGGCGGGCGGTGAGGATAGCAGGCCGTAAATCGCCGATAAGGTATGCTTCATCGGGTCTGTCTCCATGCAAAGCGACTCAAAAGGTGTCGGTGTACCTGTGTATTCCGTTGGGGACCCTAATTTGTGAAGGAAATGGTGTATTTGAATAGCACTCCAGAAATCTAAAGTAAAGGTCCCCTCTTGCCGGGTGAGGGCCTCGATAGAGGGCCATTTATTTGAGGACACGAAGTGGGAAGCCTGAAAGCAGCCCTTGTCCTTCAGAGCCCGAAATGGGCCTTTGCCTAGCCCCGGTGTAAATCTCGGATTACCCAATATGGGGTACAAGGGGGATTTGATGGAGGCGATTGCCAGTTTCCCTCTCAGACTATGGAAAGTCTTGAGCGTGGGCCCTATAGTGGGATGTGTTTTAATTGATTGAGGTAGTTCTCCAAAGCACCAACCCGCTCTCTTAAGTGGGATATCGCTAAATTGTCGTTGTTCTATTTGTGTCCACAGCTTCTGATCTGTGTGTCTGCACCAATCCAAGATCCGTGCTAGAAGTGCCGCCTGTTGGGATTTACGGATGTCTGGTAATGCAATACCCCCGTAGAATTTTGGTAGGGCTAGTAGACTCGTCCTGAGTCTAGGCCGTTTGTTCGCCCAGAGGAATCTAATAATGAGGCTGGTTGCTTGTTTAAAGTACCTCTGTGGGATACAAACAGGGAGGGCCTGAAATAGCATTCAAATTCTTAATCCAAAAAAATAAATACATTTTGATGTTTTCTTTCCCTGCACATACTGTATATGTTCCACATAGAATAGCAATAGCAATAGAATATTTCAAAATATGTTATTATACAATGGAGGAATAACATTTCAAAACTTGTCTGATTAACCATTTATCAGAATAGCGTGCTCCAAACAGATATTTGCAAATATATACACTATATATAGTTACCGTATATACTTGTGTATAAGTTGACCCGTGTATAAGCCGACCCCCTACTTTTGCCCAAAAAATATGGGAAAACTTATTGACCCGCGTATAAGCCTAGGGTGGGAAATGCAGCAGCCAGAACACAGGGAAGGGAGCCAGAACACAGGGATTTTAGCCAGGACACAGGGATATTAGCCAGGACACAGGGATATTAGCCAGAACACAGGGATATTAGCCAGGACACAGGGATTTTAGCCAGAACACAGAGACTGTAGCCAGAACACATAAGGGATGAGTAAGGTAGTTTCACATTAAACAGAGCTGTGCTGCTTCTAAGAGCCGTTCTGTGCATGAAACTGTGACTAATCACATTGGAATGTAGAGAATGCTGAGAGAGAGCTGCAGCTCTTCACTGAGATCAGGAGGTGGGCAGGACTGAACAGCTAACATCAGCTTGTCCCGCCCACCTGCCGATATCAATCTGAAAATCTGACAACTCTCTCAGCATTCTCTACATTCCAATGTGATTAGTCACAGTTACAAGCACAGAACGGCTCTTAGAAGCAGCACGGCTCTGTTTAATGTGAAACTACTGATCACCCACAGACACTGACTCGGGTATAAGCCTAGGGGGGTCTTTTTCAGCACAAAAAATGTGCTGAAAAACTCGGCTTATACCCGAGTATATACGGTATATATAGTGTATAGTTATATATAGTTAAAATATGCAAAGTGGTCCTTTAAAAAAATGTCCACATAGTTCTCTTTACAATGTCCTCTATTATAGTACCCTTATGACTATAAATTAAACATATTCTGAAAGCCCTGTTAAGTGCTCCCTTCACCACCAGTATGTTGGAAACTCTCACCCTTGAGGATGGATTTCTAAGTTATAAGAGATCATGTACAGCTCAATCAAGGATATTCCAAGTGCTGTGAAGATATTCTTCTTTCAACCTCTCTCCACCCTCACCTCTCCTCCGATGTCCTTATACCCTCAATGGAATATGAAATTAAAAAAAAAAAACACATAGCGCTCTCTGCTTAATCATTTATTAAAATTACAAACAAGATTAAAGCCATAGTAAACTGATGGGTTTTTTTTTGTAAACCTGCAAGGCATTGCATACTAGCAAATTATGTGAAACTTATCTTAAAACAAAGCCTTCCAGAGGTGCGCTGTCCCCACTGACATGGCTTCCATCTTCACCCGGTCTTCCTTCCAGGTTGGCAGGCTCCGGTCCTTTGATTGGATGAGCTGCGATGAGGTCATTCCCGTGCATGCGTGTGGAAGCCCATGTTCACGGCACAAGGCTCTGAAGGAACAGCACAGTATGCCATTCCTTCAGAGTACATGTGCTAGTGACATCACTGGCAGCTTCACAAGTAAATATCTCCTAAACAGTGCACATTTAGGAGATATTAATGTACCTATAGGTAAGTCTTACTATATGCTTACTTATAGGTAAAAATGGTCCACAGGAGTTTACTTCCACTTTAAGAACTCGCATTAGGTTAGTAGCAGCCAGGCACCAGTGAATCCTCCATGTCACAGTTTGTAAACACAATGTCCAGCTAGCTATCAGCTCTCCTGAAACACTTTGGTCTGTTTGAGCCAGCTAGCTTTAGCTAACATGCACCATTCAGTGTACACAGGTTTGCCTAAGCTCTGCTCAGTGCTATGGAGGAGGAGGTAGAGCAATTAGTCATTCCCAAACCCTATCGTCGGATGGTATTAGATTTGGCCCATGGTCATATATTGTGTGGACATCTGGGTATAGAGAAAACTAAGGAGAGTATAACCCAGAGATTCTTTTGGCCTGGGTTACATGCAGAAGTCAAAGAATATTGTCAAAGAATATTGTGAGTCATGCCCAGAGTGTCAGTATTTTGCACCATCTCCCCATTTTCACAGTCTGCTGGTACCGTTACCAATAATTGAACTGCCTTTTGAAAGAACTGGCATGGATCTGGTGGGACAAGTAGCAAAGTCTGCCCGGGGCCATAATCACATACTGGTAATACTGGACTATGCCACATGGTATCCTGAAGCTATTCCCTTGCATAATACCTCAGCTAAGGTTATTGCCAAAGGGCTTGTCCAGGTTTTTATTGCAAAAGAGATATTAATGGATCAAGGCACACCATTTATGTCCAGAGTCACTAAAGAATTGTGTAAGTTGTACAAAATCTCCCATCTCCGTACCTCTGTCTACCACCCCAAAATGATGGTCTTGTGGAGAGATTTAACAAAACGCTCAAAAGCATGTTACAAAAGGTGATGGATAGGGATGGGTGAACACCCCCCGGTTCGGTTCGCACCAGAACATGCGAACAGGCAAAAAATTAGTGTGAACATTTGAACACCATTAAAGTCTATGGGACCCGAACATGAATTTAAAGGTTTATATGCAGGTTATTGCCCTAAAAAGTGTATGGGGGCCCTGGTCCTGCCCTAGGGGACATGTATCAATGCAAACAAGAAGTTTTTAAAATCAATCGTTTTTCAGGAGCAATGATATTAATAATGCTTAAAGTGAAACAATAAAAATGAAATATTTCTTTAAATATCGTGCCTGGGGGGGGTCCCTAGTTTGCCTGTAAAAGGGCGGTGTGATGTTTAGAACAGTGCCTGAGCAAAATTACATTTGTGAAGGAAAAATTTACATTTATTATCGTGGCTGTAATGTATTGCCAGCTCCCGGCAATATACAGTAAATCACTGAAAAAATTTGTGTAGGGTCCCCCCCCAGTCCAAACCAGGCCCTTCGGGTCTGGTATGGATTTTAAGGGGAACTCCATGCCAAAATTTTTAAAAAAATGTGACGTGGGGTCTCCTCTAAAATCCATACCAGATGCTTATCCGAGCATGCAGCCTGGCCAGCCAGGATGGGGGGGACGAGCGAGCACCCCCCCACTCCTGAACTGTACCAGGCTACATGCCCTCAACATGGGGAGTATGGGTACTTTGGGGCGGGGGGGCTCTGCGCTCCCGCACCCCATAGCACCTTGTCCCCATGTTGATGGGGACAAGAGCCTCTTACGCACAACCCTGAGCTGTAGTTGTGGGGGTCTGCGGGCTGGGAGCTTATCAGAATCTGGAAGCCCCTTTAATAAGGGGGCTCCCAGATCCCACCCCCCCATGTGAATTAGTATCTAGTACACAGGAGACAATTAGGGACAAGTCCTTTATTAAAAAATAAAAAATAAAAGAAAGTGTCCCCCTGTTGTGATTCATCGCCAATCACGGTTTAGACATAAATGGCTGTGTGTTGAGTTATTTTGAGGGGACAGCAAATTTACACTGTTATACAAGCTGCACACTCACTACTTTACATTGTAGCAAAGTGTCATTTCTTCAGTGTTGTCATATGAAAAGATATAATAAAATATTTACAAAAATGTGAGGGGTGTACTCACTTTTATGAGATACTGTATATATATAAATACATATATATATATATATATATATATATATATATATATATATATATATATAAAGTTATTGGCAAATCTGATTCAAATCCAGCATAACAGACCCTCTAACACGTTTCAGCCACACTGACCTTAGTCATAGCTATCTTGATAGCTATAGCTAAGGCAAGTGTGGCTTAAATGCTTTAACAGGTTGTCAAAGTATGAAATTCCTACTATTTCACACATCTCCTAGGCATTCTATACAATGCCAAAAAGCAAACTGGCAAAGTATAAAATGCTCCTGCTAATGACCTTTTTTATTGTACTGTGGCGAGACACGTGACTTTCGATGTTCACCTCAACCGGAGAGTACTGAGTACTTCCGCGATTTGCACTTCAGTCTTTGTTTGGCAGTAATGAAATACATGAGTTTCAATTTGCACAGCAAATGCTAGCCCATTCTGTACTGTATGAGAATGGTGCAGCAAGGTATAGCGTCAGGGCAAGAATCACGGCATGTTGGCATGCAACGAAGATTCTACAGAGAACTATCTAAAGTTCAAGCCACTGCTGCTAAAAAACATGTTTTTCTAACTAAAACCACTTAACAAAAGTTAGAGGGCAATGTCAAAAAGGCTAAGACGAATTATAAGAAGGAATCACGGGACTATTGGCTGCTGAATCGCTATTATGTGATGGTGGTTGAAAACAAAAGTAAGTTGATTTATCTTGTTGGAGAAGGCGTCACTGCTAGCCAATTTTATATCACAGACTCTGAATTATATAAAGTGGTTCCAAGATTAGAAGTTTTTTCGTCTTAATGCATTCTCTGCATTAAGATAAAAAAACTTCAGTGGGCAGCATTCCCCCTCAGCCCCCCTAATATTTATCTGAGCCCCCTCTCGATCCAGCGATGTTGCACGAGAGTCTTGGCTGCCCAGGACTCTCCCTCTCACTGAGGGATTAGCAGATCTATGTCTGAATGGACATGATATGAGTGCACTCGGCAGGAAGGGGGGGGCCAGGAGTGCCGGCCGGGACCTAAAAAGAGGAGGATAGGGGCTGTTCTGTGCCAAACCATTACACAGAGCAGGTAAGTATGACATGTTTGTTATTTTTAACCACGTGACCCCCGGACAGTTTACCCCCCTTCCTGACCAGGTCATTTTTTACAATACGCACTGCAATTTTTTAACTGACAATTGGGTGGTCGTGTGACACTGTACCCAAAAAAAAAAAATGTATGTCCTTTTTATCCTACAAATAAAGCTTTCTTTTGGTGGTATTTGATCACCTTTGTGGTTTTTATTTTTTGTGCTAGAACCAAAAAAAGGAACAATTTTGAAAAAGAAACACAATATTTTTTAGTTTCTGCTATAAAACATATCCAATAAATAATGTAAAAAATTTAATTTCTTCATAAATTTAGGCCAATATGTATTCTGCTACATATTTTTGGTAAAAAAAAATCCCAATAAGCGTATTGATTGGTTTGCGATTGGTTTACAGCGTCTACAACCTATGGGATATTTTGTTTTCCTTTTTTACTAGTAATGGTGGCGATCAGCGACTTACAGCGGGACTGCAATATTGCAGCAGGCAAATTGTACACCTTTGACACTAGTGACATTATTACAGTGATCCGTCCAAAAAATATGCACTGTCACTGTACTAAGGACACTGGCAGGGAAGGGGTTAACATAAGGGGCAAGAAAAGGGGTTGGGTTAAATGTGTGCTTAGAGAGTGTTTACTAACTGTAGGGGAGGTGCGTTTACTCTTTGAAGACATGGATCGGTGTTCCTATTTCTCAGGAGCACAAGACCCATGTCTTGATCCATTAATATTTCTAAATGTAAAATAATGCATCTAGGGAAAAAAGAATCCGCTTAGAGAGTACAGCATTGGGGGCACAGTGTTAGCCAGCACTACAGAAGAAAAAGCTTTGGGGGTGCTTATTTCAGATGATTGCAAAATGAGAAAACAGTGTAACCAGGCAGTGGGAAAAGCAAATAGAATTCTGGGATGTATCAGTAGAGGGATCACCAGCAGGAGGAAGGAGGTTCTGATTCCTCTTTATAGATCTTTAGTGAGACCTCACTTAGAATACTGTGTCCAGTTCTGGAGACCTCACTTACAAAAAGATATTGATAAAATAGAACGAGTTCAGAGACGGGTAACAAAAATGGTGAAAGGTCTGGGGGATAAAACATATCAAGAGCGACTTCAGGAACTTAATATGTACAGTCTGGAGGAAAGAAGGGAGAGGGGAGACATGATTGAAACCTTTAAATACCTCAAGGGGGTGAATAAGGTTCAGGAGGGCAGTCTTTTCAATATGAAACCAAAATCAAGAACACGGGGACATGACCTCAAACTAACTGGGGGGAAGTTCAAAACTAATCTTAGAAAGTATTATTTTACTGAAAGGGTGGTTGATGATTGGAATAAACCACCAACAGAGGTTGTGAGACAGTCAACAGTAAATGGCTTCAAACATGCTTGGGATAAACATAAATCCATAGTCAGACAACAAGGTTAATGTAAAAAAAAAAATAAAAAAAAAAATAAATAAATAAAAAGGGGCAGACTCGATGGACTACTCAGTCTTTTTCTGCCGTCACTTTTCTATGTTTCTATGTTTCTATGTCTTCTGTTTTCGAAGAATGACAGTCTGCCTTGTTAAAATAGACAGAGTGTCATTCTGCCAGAGTACTGAACGATCGGTGGGTCCCAGCGGACAATAAGTCCGTGGGACCCATTAATGGGCTCCCACTGTGTAAAATCACAGTGGGAGTGAGCCGCCAGCGATGCACTCTCGCGCTCAAAACCCAGACGTGCAGAATAACTTATATATATGTGATTCTGCACAGAGAAAAAATTAGACTTTAATATCACTTTAACATACTTCATGAGGCTCATTTGGCCAATCACCATGGAGAATGTGATAGAATGTTGAAAGAACTTTCACCCAAGTGATTAATCTTCATGATATTGAACTGTACATTCAACTTTGTGAGCTGTGCAAGAAAAAATGAAAAAGTCTATAAAAGGTGTTGTGGTGAAGCATGTGGTTTTTCTGATTTTAATTCAGGTCATTCGCATCGATTTTCAATTAATATCCTGACAGGAAATACAAGTTTATAATGGTTTACCAAGATCATCTAACTAAGTTTGGGGTTCTCAAGGTTCTAACATCAAAGACAGTGGAAGACGTAGTTTACAACCTTGTGGACATATTTATGTTGCTTAGAGCACCATCGATTCTACAGTCTGACAACGGCAGGGAATTTTCTAATAATGTGGTAAGCAGCCTAAAGGAGTACCAGTTGACTTTGAAGATCATCCATGAGAAGCCTCACAATTCACAGAACCAGGGTAGTGTTGAAAGAGCTAATGAGGACATTGAAAATATGCTGTGTACTTGGATGCAAGATGAAAAATCTGAATGGTAAAGTGAGAGACTACATTTTGTCCAACTTATATAGAACGGGGCCTTTAATTCTGGAATTAAGAAAACACCATATGAATCTCTTTTTGGCTACAAAGCTAAAATAGGTTTCACAATGTCTTCTCTACTCCAAGATGTTTTACAAAACATACAGACTGCGAAGCAAATGGAAAAAATAATAGAAACCGTTCAAACTGTTCAAACAATCCAACAAGAAAAAATATATTAGGCAAAGGTGTGTAAAAGTAGTGCGCTACCCAAATACTATACCTATTAGCAGCCAGCACGACAATCATAACCCATATTGTGACAAAAGTAAAAAACAAAAGATGCAGCGCTAAACTCAAAAAGTAAGTAATTGTAATATCAAAGAAATGAATCTGACAAGTGATACCAAATGTTCCACACAAAATTGTCATATATATTATAACATATAAAAGTGCATGAAAAGTACCAAATAAAGTGCATGTAAAGTGTCCAGGTTCAAAAGAACAACCTAACAAACTTGTCAAACTTGCCAAAGATAATAAAAAAGG
>BLSH010391395.1:1299521-1314237 GCA_018402905.1 Glandirana rugosa | reverse complement strand
CCCCCCTTCTTTCTTCTTCAATTACTTCCCTGTCTGAGTTTTTCTCTATTTTCCTCTAATTGAAGAGATCTGGGTCAAGTGAGAATGTGAATACAACATAGAGGGCAAGTGATTTGGAAGCTAAACCGCCTTATGTTCGGTATCGAAGTATCAGGTTTACATGCAGTATATTATCTGATTGCTGGGAGACAAGCATGTAATACAATCTCCTACGTATCGCCCTGTTAAATAAGGATTGACTGACTCTCTGCTTTCTGCTGGATAAATGAGGGTAGACTCCCTCACTGTTTTTTATGGTTTTTGCAAAAATAAAATAAAACATAAAACTATATTTGAAAACAAAAATGGACTCTGACAAAGAATTTCCTCCTGCATCTTTGGGAGCCACTGTGTGAGTTTCTATTCCCGACATTGACAAGGGGTGGGATAGCTTGCGCAATCTGTTGCCAGTTATTATGAGTGTGATAGAAAATTATTTTTAGCAACTTGTAACTGCCCAAAGAATTTTGAACCAAATCTATACCAGATCACAATTGACTTTATGTACAAAGGACTTACTCAGAGATGAAGATGTTCCTGACCTGACCACAAAATACCTGTGTGATCAGCTGCTATTGCTCAGTCCACAGGTAGAGGCAAATGTTTTGTGAGGTGTATGTACAAGAACAAGTGCCATAATATGAAGTGCTCTTGTGTGAAATAGACAGTTAAGTGCAATTCGAAATGCCATTCTAGCCTTCCTTGTTGCAATAAGTAGGTCAATACTGGTCTTTTTCTCTTATTTTTTTAAGTTAGAAAGTCCTGTACTTAATTTTGTATTTCTTCTTTCATTTTTATATACAGTTCGTCTTTTCAATAAAAGCCTTTTCATAGGCGAAACCTCATTTGCCGCCTGCCCCCTTGGCTCTGCCCCTGACTCCATCCCCTTTGCCCTGCCCATGTAACCCATGTGATCTACCTGACCCCTACACTGCCCCCTACACTGACCTACCTGACCCCTACACTGGCCTAACTGTACTGACCTACTGGACCCCTACAATAACTTACCTGACCACTACACTGACCACTACACTGATCTATCTGACCACTACATTGACCTACCTGACCATTACTCTTGTTCTTCACACCATGCATCCAACAATCCTGCCAGTGCCAGGAACAAGCCCTGCATTGGTGACTCCAGGCTCCAGCTGTCACCAGCCCTGGAGCACCAACTACTCCGATCCGATTAGGCTACAGCACGTGATGCTGCCGCTGTACAGGACAGGCTGGGAGGGAGAGCGGCCTCTATGAATGATAGTGACATGGGGGTGCAGGGTCAGGGGTCACATGATTCGGTATAGGAATCCTGTATGGGTAGAGGCAGAGCTGGCTGTGCTGAGACATCAATCACCAGAGAGAGAGAGAGACGGACAGGCCACTGATCATAGAGGTGGTGGCTCGCAGTGGATGCATGCTTCCGTTCCGTTTGACAGCAGATTTCAGCCAATGACTGGCTGTGTCCAATCACACAGAGAGTTCCGTGTTTACAAAAACTGTCTACAGGGAAATGTGATCTGGCTGTTTCTTCTAACTGAACAGCAGGTAGAAAAAACAGCCAGATCAGAAAGTAAAAGCAGCACACATTGCACACATTACACATTGTTAGGCACACAGTTAACCCCATGATTGGCCCTAAATGTTAACAGTTTCCCAGCCAGTGTCATTAGCAGAGTGTCAGTGTACAGTATAATTACTGATCACTGTATTAATGTCACTGGCAATGTCAGTGTCAGTTAAGGACCCCCCAGCCAGTGTCTGTTAGCACCAGATGGCTCACCACACTATCATAGTCCCACTATACATCTCTGATCTCCCACATTACAGTATAGCATCTATAGCTGTGTAAATTCTAGTACCATAGTTTGTAGATGCTATAACTTTCGCACAAACCAGTTAATATACACTTATAGGAATTTTTGTTTACCAAATACATGTAGCAGAATACATTTGGGCCTAAATTTATGGAGAAATTACATTTTTTTTTTTGGATATGTTTTATAACAGCAAGTAGAAAATATCGGGGGGGTTCTAATTTTTCAGTCTTTTTTCATTTATATGATAAAGAATAAAAATCCCAATGGTGATCAAATACAACCAAAAGAAAGCTCTATTTGTGTGAAAGAATTATATAAATTTCATTTGCGTACAGTGTTGCATGACAGTGCTGAATAGCACAAAAAAAAGCTTTAGTTATGAAGGGGGTAAAACCTTCCAGAGGTCAAGTGGTCAAACTACATTACTGCATTGATTGGTGTTTTTATATCTTGCTGTAGTGCAACTTTTCATGAATAAACTTTGATCCTAATTATTAATTTCATAAAAGGTCTCATATTATTATTATTATTATTATTAACAATAATAATAATAATAACAACAACAATATATTATTTAAGAAAGTTGAACAATCCAGATATAGGATTCCACTAGACTGGAGTGAGCCAATAAGTTTAACTTAATTTCTCTATGTTTGGCAAAAATTGAGCTGCAGCTGGAGATGTTATGCTGAACAAATAACTACACAGGCAAGAGCTCCAAAACAGCAATTATTAAGCTGTGCTGCCATGTGTAAGATTAGACATTTTATTTATTGTATGGCAAACTATAGAATACTATATGGAATCTTAAATGATGGAAACCCTTTTGAAAATGATAAATAGCTATTGGGGGAAGTTAACCCAGCACCTCAAACTTACTAAATGGTACAGCTAACTGCTTTTGAAAATAATAAAAGAGATAAAGTGATACTAAGAATAATATGATTAGCGTAGGGTAACACAGGAAATTCCTACTTTTGATAAAATTGTTACTTATTATTAATAAAACACATTGTTAAGAGATTAGTCACATGAGATTCATTTCACAGCTGAACTTTTGACAGTTAAAAAATTCAGTTTAGTCCAGTAATACAGTCATTAATACGGTTTAGCAATGTCAGGGTTAAAGTAAAACAAATTAGCACCACATTTCCAATGATTACATATCTACTAACCCCTACGCCAAAACAGGAAAGGGGAACTTAATTATAGGGAATGTTTAAGGTGGATGACCTCTCAAGGAAATAAAGTTACTGTACATACAACTGTTCAAAAATACAATACTTTATTGACATCCAGTCTAAGCCCATAATAAAATGGCTACAATGGCCAAATCATAATTACAATCACAAACCATAATATGAAATGATGCAAAAATAAATAAAACACATGCATGTTAGAACAGAACACTATCCTAATAAACCCCTCGACAGCTATAGTCATCATTAAATACTCAAATGACACCCAACAAGAGGCATAATAGGAAATTTGGTTGATAGCAACTCTACATCCATTGATCAAAAAGTATGCTGTGGGTGAGTTTCAAACTTTCAACGTGTTTCACCCAAAAGCTTTTTCAGGAGAGAGGTGTTCAAGAATGTGTGAAAATATGATGAACCAATACATCACAGTATAAGCCAAGCTATAAACCGCATCACCCACTATGCATGAAATGGATCTTCTCAAATCACTAGAGGAGGAGGAATAACAATGAGCTTGAACCGCACTGCATGATTCCTTGCCCCCTTCCAGAATATGCAACCCAGAGCAGGAGGATTAGGGCCAGCTCTATGACACAGAGCTGTCCATGGTTTGTCCCTCTGGAGGTATCACATGCCTGCTCATAAACCTACATGACATTTAATTGCTGGGACCCGGCTCCTCACAGTAAGAGCCGGGAAGAGCTGGGAAAATGTGGAATAGACTGGTTCTGACCAGCTCAGTAGATTGCTTTAAAAGAGGCCTGGATTCTTTCCTTAATGTACATAATATAACTGGGTACTGACATTTATAGGTAAAGTTAACCCAGGGAAAATCCGATTGCCTCTCGGGGATCAGGAACATTTTTTTTCCTCTGCTTGGATAATGCAAAGCTGGGGGTTTTCGCCTTTTTCTGGATCAACTGTCGGTTAAGGATTGTGTATATGGGATTGTATGATTTTCTTCTTTCTCTTTTATTGGTTAAACTAGATGGACTTGTGTCTTTTTTCAACCTAACTATGTAACTATGTAATGCTTTCAGCAGATCAATTTCAAGCATCTCTGGTGGTACAGGTCCTGGGCTGGCTTATATTGTGAAGTATTGGATCATCATACTTCTACACATTCTTGAACACCCCTCCCCTGAAGAAGCAGGAAATACAATGTTTTATATTGCACCCCTGTTGGGTGTCATTTGAACGATCATGTAATGATGAATATAGCTGTGGAGGGGTTTATTAGGGTACTGCTCTAACACAGAACTAGCAAAGTCATCTGAATTTGTCTAGGTATCAGTCTCACATAATCTCCCCTGCACAGCAGAACTCAAGGAGAAGGAAAAGATGCAATCTAAACCAATCAGAGCTCTATCACCTTGTACAGACAACAGTGTGAACATGTAGGGGAGAGCAGAGTGATTACCTCAGCATTGAGCTTATTTGCCTTTGCTATCCAGTCACTGACTGTGGACAAGACTATATTCCATAACTATAGTTAGGGAAAATTAGGTCACTGAATGCTGACTGGCAAGGGTGCCTGGATTACAAGAGTGGCTGATCAGAATTACAAACCCTTTGGCAGGTAAAATGGTTCATGTATTTGTATTTTAACTGTTTCTTTAGCTGTTGCCTTGTATTAATGAGAAACACTGTACAACAATCTCATAAGCGAGCGATTGCTGAGTGATTAATTTGCTACTCTTATTCAAGTTTATGGAAGAGAAGAGATTAATTGCTAATATGTTCTGTGATGAGATGAAGGCTATGGATAAATGGGTAATTTTTAATTTCAGATATTTAAATATCCCCTAGACAAAAAAAAAAAAATAGTAAAAGCGCACATAAATTAATTCTCATGGTTTGTAAATGCGGCAAATTTTGTGCAAACCAATCAATATATGGCGTTTGATATTTTTTTTACCACAAATATGTAGAATATATATCGGCCATAACTGATGAATAAATTATTTTTTTTATTATTTTTTATAATTTTTTTTGGATATGTATTATAGCAAAATAGTTCTTTTTTTGTTTATAGCGGTGATCAGAAGTGATGTAGAGGGGATCAAATACCACCAAAAGAAAGCTCTATTTGTGAGAAAAAAAGGACGTCAATTTTGTTTGGGTACAACGTCGCACAACCGTGCAATTGTCAGTTAAGGGGGTAGCAACTTCCAGGGCTGAAGTGGTTAAAGCGATGTTCAAAAAGGCCAAAATTGCGCTTCTGGCATCACATCGCCTCGTCCCTGATGCATTTCACCATGTGACTGTGACTTAAACATAGGAAAACATTGGTTTCCTATGATATGATAGGAAAGTGGATGTAAACCCTCACATATACCCAGTGAAGTGAACAGCCTCAGATTTTTTTCTCTTCCTGATTAGCATTTCATGAAGCCTGGGCATACAGCCAAGACAACTGATTGGTGGAAAGGCACACACTCCCTCTCCTCATAGGTAGAGACTCCCTTCTTTGTATAGTTCAGCATACTGCTAATATATTTATAGCTCCCTCCCCAACATCAAACTGCTTTTATCATATGTGATGGAGAACTTGTCAGGCTGATAACAGAACAACTGAACAAGAGACCGCTACAAGACTCAGTGCTTTGAAGAGAGATAATAAAACACTGCAGATCTATGTGCCCAGCTCAAATTTCATGAATTGGGTTTACATGCACTTTAAATCAAAGTCACATGAGGAAACGCATCAGCAAGTGAGCCGTGTGACCCAGAAGCACGATTTTGCCCATTTTGAACATCACTTTATGGAGGTTCACTCCTAATGATTGTTTGTCAGCTATGATGCTATGCAAATTATCTGGTGCACTGCATAGTACAAGTGCACTCCATTTGTGAGTATTTTTAACATTTTAATAAATTGGAAAGTACTTTTTGATACTGCACCATGAGAGTTTTTTTTCTCTATTTTTTGTTATATTGAATGGTGAGTTAAGCTTTCACCACTCCAGTGAACGCATAGGGGTTGATTTAAAAAAGCTGGAGAGTGCAAAATCTGGTGCAGCTCTGCATAGAAACCAATTAGCTTTCAGGTTTTATTGTCAAACCTTAATTGAACACGCTGAATTTAGAAGCTGATTGGTTACCATGCACAACTGCACCAAATTTTGCACTCTCCTGCTTTAGTAAATCAACCCCATAGTATCTACCCCATAGTATTCTGAGGTTATTGGTGGACTACATCACCCAGTGTGCTGGGACATGTGTGGTTAGACCTCACCTTGTGTAGGTCTAAATCTGATGTAAGGGCCACTTTGAGAGGTAGAGGTGCACTGTGGTGGATTACAGTTATGTTTTGGAGAGCAACTTCACATATAGTTGATTTTGGATTAAATTTTGTATTGAAGCACAAGGACATGCATTTAGAGACTTTATTTTATTGGAATTGGTCACATATAGATGAAGAAAATTAATTGCATTGGTATTTGTATGTAATTATCCATTCACACTGATGCAGACTAATTATAGTAGTCATATGTACTAATATACAGTATATATGGTTAAACTTTGTTTTTACATTTATTTAAGTTTAGTGGTTAAAAACACTATAGTGATTTTAGCTGCACCGTTTCACGCATTCATTTTATTAATATTTTATGAGGGCGAGTGTAAGAATTTTTTTGTGTTTTTCTAGTTCATTCATACAGTTAGCTAGCCAGTAACTCTCCTGATTCAGCAATTAGCTTCCCCACATAGATTCACACATGAAAGTCCTGCTTTGAGTCCATTTAAGATTCTTCTTTTAACTGAAGCCCTGATGAAGGGTGGGGTCTGATCCCTGAAACAAGCTGGATGCTTTTTAGTGAAAACCAATAAATTAAGTTGGACTGTTTTATCCTTTGGTCTGGCATTCCTTCCACTGGTGTGAATTTGTTTTCTGTCAATCAGCAGGATTAGAGCCAATGGTGTGGAGGTCATGGAGATTATCCTCACAGGTTAGTAACCACTAACATCAATGATCTGTTTAGATGTGCTCCTTCTGACCACTTGACCACAGATTACCAATATAAAGGGGCATTTAACGTAAGGGGGAACTTCACTACAGGTTAAAAATATAAGGGGACACTTCCCCACTATTGACCACCAATTGAAGGACGCATACACTCACCTCCAATGCAATGGGGTACTTCCCCACTGACCATCAAAGTAAGGGGACACTACACCACTCACCAAAAATGTAAAAAAGATATTCCACTCTGAGCCCTAAAGTAAGCACATGTCCAATGATCATCAATTTAAAGGGACATACACAATGCACAATCCATAATCCCGATATCCTGACTTCTGCACTAAGCAACAAAGGGAAGATACTACTGACACGCCATGTAAATTCATGAGCTAGTGACTTTATTCATCTGGACAACACAGACAAATAATCCCTGCCTCGAGGAGAAAGACCTTACCAAATTTCATGGACTCAACAAGGCTTATGCCCAATGAGTCGGTCAGGCCTTGTTGAGTCCATCAAATTTGGTAAGCCCCTGTCATAGTGGTGGTAGATTTTTCTTTTTGCACAGACTTCTGGGTGGAACCTTATTCACTTGGATTTTCAATCATTATGATATTTAATGAACTTTACATTATTCAATTAATCCATTGGACTCACTTCCAACAGGGGTTTATTAGCACTATTTGCACTTTAAATGTTTTATTACATTTATACATATATGAATTTTCTATTGATTCACCAATCTCGCACTTTTTATGTTATCCATATGAGTGTCACTATTTGTACATTTTAGCGCTGCAATTAATTTATTTTGGTATTTTTGCATTTGTGTCCAATGCTGTGCTGACTGCTCACTTAATTTCATGGTATTAGCGCGATATCAATTTTTTTTTTATGTGCTGTTCAGATCAATGAAGCTACTAGGATTTAGATTTCTACAATGTAAAGTTGGTATTTTCCCTTGGATTTGTGCATACTATGGATTATTGAAGGGAGCATGGCTCCTGGTCTCTTAAGAGGGTAACCAGATCTAGGGCTTGGGAACAGTGCTCTCTTTATTTTTTGCCATTGTACTCAGGAAGCTGTGCTGAATATTATATAGTCTTAACTTCTGCACTCTGTACGTTATGCTGCACAGCATACAGTATACAAAAATGTCTTCACAGCTGCAAGTTGAAATGTCATCTTTACACATTCAATGAGGATCTTTTTTAAGTTAAGCTCATTCAAATGTATACACATTATGCCTTGAAAAAGTATTCCTACCCCTAGAAATTTTCTATATTTTTTTTACCAAAAACGTAAGTGTATTTTATTGGGATTTGATGTGATAGACCAACACAAAGTGGCACATAATTGTGAAGTGGAAGGAAAATAATAAATGTTTTTCAAAATATTTTACAAATAAATATGTGAAAAGTGTGGCGTGCATTTGTATTCAGCCCCCCTGAGTTAATACTTTGTAGAACCACCTTTCGCTGCTATTACAGCTGTAAGTCTTTTTGGGTATGTCTGTACCAGCTTTGCACATCTAGAGGGTGACATTTTTGCCCATTCTTCTTTGCAAACTAGCTCAAGCTCTGTCAGATTGGATGGAGTGCATCTGTGAACAGCAATTATCAAGTCTTTCCACAGATTCTCAGTTGGATTTATGTGTGGACTTTGACTAGGCCATTCTAACACATGAATATGCTTTGATCTAAGCCATTCCACTGTAGCTCTGGTTGTATGTTTAGGGTCATTGTCCTGCTGGAAGGTGAACCTCCGTCTCAGTCTCAACTCTTTTGCAGACTCTAACAGGTTTTCTTCTAAGATTGCCCTGTATTTGGCTCCATCCACCTTCACATCAACTCTGACCAGCTTCCCTGTCCCTGCTGAAGAAAAGCATCCCCACAACATAATGCTGCCACCACCATGTCTCACTGTGGGGATGGTGTGTTCAGTGTGATGTACAGTGTTGGTTTTCCGCCACACATAGCGTTTTGCTTTTTGGCCAAAATTTCAATTTTGGTCTCATCTGACCAGAGCACCTTCTTCTAAATGTTTGCTGTGTCCTCCACATGGCTTCTCGCAAACTGCAAATGGGGCTTCGTATGGCTTTCTTTCAACAATAGCTTCTTGCACATTCTTTCAACAATAGCTTTCTTCTTGCCACTCTTCCATAAAGGCCAGATTCGCGGAGTGCACGACTAATAGTTGTTCTGTGGACAGATTCTCCCAACTGAGCTGTGGATCTCTGCAGCTCCTCCAGAGTTACCATGGGCCTTTTGGCTGCTTCTCTGATTAATGCTCTCCTTGCCCGACATGTCAGTTTAGATGGAAGGCCATGTCTTGGTAGGTTTGCAGATGTGCCATACTCTTTACATTTTCGGATGATGGATTGAACAGTGCTCCGTGAGATGTTCAAAGCTTGGGATATTTGTTTATAACCTAACCCTGCTTTAAACTTCTCCACAACTTTATCCCTGACCTGTATAGTGTGTTCATTGACCTTCAAGATGCTGTCTGTTCACTAAGGTTCTCTAACAAACCTCTGAGGGCTTCACAGAACAGCTGTATTTATACTGAGATGAAATTACACACAAGTGGACTCTATTTACTAATTAGGTGACTTCTGAAGGCAATTGGTTCCACTAGATTTTAGTTAAGGGTATCAGAGTAAAGGGGGCTGAATACAAATGCATGCCACACTTTTCAGATGTTTGTAAAAATGTTGAAAACCATTTATCATTTTCCTTCCACTTCACAATTATATGCCACTTTGTGTTGGTCTAACACATACAATCCCAATGAAATACATTCACGTTTTTTGGTTGTCACATGACAAAATGTGGAAAATTTTGAGGTGTATGAATATTTTTTCAAGGCACTGTATATCTATGCTCCTATTGTGCGTGCTGAAAAGCATATATAATAAGTTTAAATTTAAAAAAGATTCTTTGTTGTGTTGTGTTGTGTTGTGTCACAGTAATTAAGGCTAATTATGTCATTAGGGTAGACAGTGAGTAAGCTTTGGTTCTATTTTACCATGCCCCTTTAAGCCATTCCTACTGTTTGGTATGATATACCCTCACACACTGTTCATCTTTCTTCAGTGTGTCCATGAGTGCCCCAGTTCTTTCACAATCCTCACAATGCCCTAGTCTCCAAGACGGAAAAATTCTCCACGAGACAAAATCACACTTTTGTACCTCTGCAGATTTGTGCATAACTGCCGAAAGATTGGTCTTATGAGATTAATGTTGCAGCAGTATAATTTATTGGGAAAAATTAATTAGCCATCTGATAAGATAAGTGATTGTTCAGCGTTTAATTTTATACTCCAATTTAAGTCTTTTTAGGAGGAGGAATACGGTTAGGGCTACAGAGGCCATTAAAGCTTCACTCTGACTGCCCTCCACCATTTAACTCTGTCTAGCTAATTAAAAAAAATATATATTCTAACAGCCCTAAATAGCTACCTATGTCTCTGGCTGGGCCTAAGCCCTCTTTGTGGACCACACAGTTGAAAGGTCCTTCATTAGATGCCCTTATTGCTGCCTGAGTGACATGGACACTTCCCATTGGAAGTGTACCTGGGGAAAAAGAATCCCTTGAGAGAGTACAATATCGGGGGTACAGTGTTAGTCAGCACTACAGAAGAAAAATATTTGGGGATACTTATTTCAGGTGATTGCAAAATGAGCAAACAGTGCGACCAGGTAGTGGGAAAAGCGAATAGAATTCTAGGATGCATCAGTGCCCAGTTTTGGAGACCTCACTTACAGAAAGATATTGATAAGATAGAATGAGTGCAGAGATGGGTAACAAAAATGGTGAAAGGTTTGGGGGAAAAAACATATCGAGAGCGACTTCAGGAACTTAATATGTACAATCTGGAGGAAAGAATGGAAAGGGGAGTACTTGTAAAATTTCTACTGTGAAAATTCTTTTTTGAGATGTAATGATGAAATTTTAAATGTATGTTATTATAACAGTATGTTTAAATTACCAGATGTATGAACATGTTCAGTTAACCCTGAGGAAGCAGATCTTACTGCGAAACGTTGGAAATACTCCATGAGCCTACAACCAGCTTGTCCAAGCATCGTTTTTGGATACTATGTGGTTGTAAATGTCTTACATGCATCTATACAATTTTAGTATGGTTTTATAAATTTGTATTTAATAAAATTATATGATTTTCTATGCAAACGTCTGCAATTGTGTGCTCACTTTAAGACAACTACATCCAGCAAAACCACTTTACTAGATGAGACTTGTCTTCTAAATCTATGGTCTTTTATTCTATAGTCTCTGGTAGTAACAGTATGTAAAAAAATCTGACATGCTGATTGTACCCAAATTGATTGTTCTATCATCTTGGGTACAATCAGTCTGCCCATACATGGATCAAATCTTGGCCGGTTCAGCAGGGACCATTCAGAGATTTGAACCGTCTATGGCCGGCTTAAGACTACGGCTTTACAGAAATTTTTCTTTTCAGTCTGCAAAAATCTCCTAGAGCAAAAACCACTGTAATTAGTGTTAAGGGATTACTATCACAAGGTACTGTATACTTGAATGTGAACAAATCTCCTAAATGAGCAATTAATCACCTACAATACCCCACACATCTTAAGGTCTATACAAGGGGTATTGTATTAAAATTCACAGAGGTCCAATCAGTAAAATTTTTATCCAGCAGAAGTCTGAATCACATGTTTGATTTTTAATGGCACCTCTGCGCATTGGCAAACGAGGCACGCTTTCATGAGCACCAAGTGGCTCAGTAAGACGCAATTTAAAATAAGTGTCAGGGACTTCTTTCCCTGCGTTTCTGCATATAAGGTAGCCCACTGAAATGAATAGGCTGCCTACACACAGAACGCAGTGCACAATAATGTCATCCTAGCTTCAGATCCTTCAAATCACAATCCCATTATTACATCAGTGTTCTCAGTTTCCATGCACATCACAATCCCCCTCCTTTATATTACAGCCCCCTTCACATCAATATCACCCCTTTAAATCCCAGTCCCCCACTTCACATCAGTCTCCCTTCACAGTGTCTTCAATCCCCCTTCACATCACCCCTTCACATTACAGTCCTCAGACCCTCTTCCCATTCCTGTCCTCGGCCCCCTTCATATCACTCCCCTCTTCACATTCTTGTTCTCACCCCCTTTACAGCACTCCCCTTCACATTTCTGTGCTCTCCCTTTCTATCAACCCCCCATGCTTTACATTGCAGTCCCCAGCCCCCCTTCATATCACGCCCACTTTACATCCCTGTCTTCACCCCTTTATAGCACCCCCTTTCACATTGCATTCTCTAGCCCCCTTTCATATCATACCCAGCTTGCCCCCACCCCATCCTTAATTGCAGGGACATAGCCCTCTTCCTTGTCCTACATTACACAGGGTGGCGGGCGGGAGGCACAGCAGGTCTAGAGCTGACATCGAGAGGCCCCACAACCCTGGATGGAGGGTTGGAGTTGCACAACTTTTCCTGTTAACTAGCTTGAGATTGGTTGCTAGAACATCCTAGCAACCAATCAGTTAACTGGGGCAGCTCCCACCCTCTATCCAGCACTGTGCTGCCTCCCATGGTCAGCTATGTGAAGATGACATCGCTAGCGATGGGAGAGGGGAATAAACAATGGCTCCTAAATGGCACAACCGCGGGGGGCCCAGATGGGACAGTGGCTCAGTCTGGATGCCTGGTCTATGTCATAGACCTATTGCTATGATAAACTTGCAAAAGTTGCTAGCTTCTGCTGTACAATGAACTGCAGCATTGTACAATTGTAGGAGATCAGTTGCTTAATTGTGTTAAAGAAAATCTGTTGTATAGACGCTCTCTTTAAAAGTAATGTGAAAAAAGAGATACATTCAATTTTAGCAGTGTGATAGTAAATACCATATGTGTAGCCCTAGTCTTAGTTATAATACTTTCTACTATTCACTAAAATAATAGCATTTTGAGTTTGTAGGAGGCACACATCCCTTGTGTAGCCAATGGCCCCCTTAGGGGTGGCTGGTAGATGTGGTTCACCTGTCACTCTGCCCTCAATCACACACTTTTCCTTGCACCCAGAGTCACTGAACAGACCGGTACTTTGTTTTTGTTGTTTTATTGAGGGAATAAACTTTGATAGGGTAGGGATGACTGTGGAATGCCCAAAGATCAAAGATACAGGACCATGCTATATACACCAACGTATATACACTCCTTCTCCCTCCCTCACTGACATTACACTCCTTCACGTCTTTCCTGCACAACACTTGTTTTCTTCACTGTTAGGCCTGAAGGGAAATTTTTCAACGTGGTCAGGCCTGCACTTCTTTGTCAGCAGGACCTCCGGACCTCTCGTTACAGGCAAGGCCATGGGCCCTCAGAGTGTTGCTAAGTATAAATGTGCTAGCTGGGTCTTGATGGACTACTGCTCCCAGCCCATCCTCTTCCAGGCCACTTCGGCCTATCTCACTGTCCAGTTACACCACTCCCCTGACTGGCTCCTCCACCTTCCACAGACCGTCCACTGTCTCCTCCCAGCCTGCTCCAGTCCTCTTCTCCAGCTCCCAGGGTCTGTCACTCACCAACACCGGTGGATTCTTCAAAGAGCCTTTCCTGTAGCCTCTCTGTTGCTCTCCTGCTCCCTTGTGCTGCTCCAGGATCTCTCTCTACTCCTGGCTGCACCCGAGCCACCAGGCCTCACGGTCACCCCCCCCCCCCCCCGACCATGCTACTATGGATATATTGAACTCAAGTCCATAAATACAGTCCCAATACAGGTGAAGTGCTCAGTGCCAGAATCTTATAAGGTGCTGTATAAGTGCTCGGGGTAGGTGCCCCACGTAGATGTACGCTCACCCCACTTCAGTGACCCACCATCTCTGGTGCAGTCAAATGCATGTTGTGGGGTGACCCCTGTAGATCTCTGGGGACTGTTAGCTGCTGAATATGGACTCCATCATCATAATAGCCTGTGTGAAAAAACAGAAGATCTCATAGCGCAGTAACATCCAGATAACAAATTTATTGTAAAAAGCATAAAAAACAAGTAAAAAACACTCACATGGTATGGTGCCTAAACATCCTGGCATCCGGTGTGTAAAACGGATGATTTCTTATGGGGAAATCGGCCCTGGTGGATGTATGCCATCTATAATGTCGGCTTGGCTCATTACCCTGCTTCAAACGTGGGCGGAAGTGTCGCGATGACGAGATCGAGCTGTGACTAGTTTCGGCCAATCAGAACGGGCCATCATCAAGAAGCTCTCTGATGGCCCATTCTGATTAGCCGAAACTAGTCGCAGCTTGATCGCCAGCAGCTGACAATCTCCAGAGATCTACAGGGGTCACTCCACAACACGCATTTGACTGTCTTAGAATCTTCCACGACATATTCACGAGCCTGATCCACGGGGTGCATCTACATGTGAGTGGGGTGAAGTCACTGGGTGGTAGAGACCACGTCAGTTTACGCACAACACCTCACTGGGGACATCTAGAGACCTCTAACAGTCGACGACCGCTAGTTCGACGCTGATCAAAGCCGATTAGTCTTACCCGGTAGTCTCTCGAAGAACTACTACCGGGCAAGACTAACCGGCTTTGATCAGTGTCGAGCTAGAGCAGTAGCGCTGTGAAGGCGGGTGCAAACTTCGTCCCATTACTCGGTTCGGCTGTAATATCTACCGTATGT
>BLSH010391395.1:1280791-1295371 GCA_018402905.1 Glandirana rugosa | reverse complement strand
GCATGAACAGCATGTAATACAGCATGTACTGACAGTTTTTAATAATGTGAGTTTAATGATGCTTTAAAAATAACAATGAATACAATTACAAATTTACAGGTGGAAGCAGATATTGAAAATTAACTATTCAGATGAAACCCTGAGTGTATCCACTATAAATCAAGTAATCTTCGCACAGGTTTATCATAAGTCATACAAAAGGGCCAGTCTGTAAGCGTTAGTCAGAACTGCTCCATCTTGGAGAGAGGTTCAGCCATAGAGAACAGGTTCCTTGAGTGGGGTTACGGGCAAAATGAATGTCATCAAGGCATACATTAAAGCCAAAGAGACATTAAAAGAGGAACTTTTGAAGACAATACATCCAAAAGGGACACACTCAGCCAGTGTTTTTAGTACCTGACCCCACAGTTTTAGGAGATCAAAATAATAACACATCAATATTTACTTGTCTTACGGGGGGACTCCAATTACAAAAGAATTTGGGAGTGAGGTTTGTTGCTAGCAAAGCACTAACACTAGGCAATATTTTATTCCTGAGTCTGTCTCTGTCAAATAATCGAAAGCACGCTTGGTTGAATACGGTGGGTATATTCAAATGTGGGGCTCCATGTTGTTCTTGCTGTACCGTTTTTAGAGACCCTCATACGGTTGTATTATATACCAAAAGCGAGTCCTTCGACATTAGGAAACTAACTAATGGTCTATTGTCAAATGAGACACAGTATACAGTATATGTTATTTCATATACAATTTGTAGAGAACAATATGTTGGAAGGACAACCAGATATCTGTGTGATCGTATGAGGGATCAATTATCTAATTCAAACCAATACAAATGTGGCGAAACATAGACCCAGCATAGAATTTTTTAAGCTACAAATTATTAAAAGAATTGGTCATCCCATTAGGGAAGGTGATCGATTTTCATTGTTGAGCAGAAGAGAGCTATACTGGATTTTTAAACTTAACACTCACATCCACAGAGGGATGAATTTTGAATGGGATATTACACATTGGCAATTCCTATTTCCAAATTATGGTTTCCTTTCCACTTCCTCCTTTCCCTTTGTCCCTATTTTCCCTTATTTTCCTTTCCTTGTTCCTTTTCTTCTTCTTTTCCTCACCTTTTTTCTCCACTTCTCCACTTCCCCCTTCTACTCCTCCCCTAAGTTTTCCTTAGTTCCTTCACCCTCCCTTCCCCAAGAAGTATATTAATAACCCTTTAGTCAAATTTGACCAATTTTTTCTCTTCTATTAAGCCCAATTGGGGGGTGAAATGTGTCAGTGAGGCTACACATGACTAGGTCAATTCAGATGAAGCCAAACTCCCCTAAGACTTCTAGGGCAATACCTTATCCCTCTTTCGCTTGACCCTAGTCTTGTTAATAAAAAGGACCTCACCCGTGTGGGTTTTATGGCAATAGCAGCATATTATTACAAAATGCAAACAAATTAGTTACAAACCATTGAAAAACAGAATAAGGTAAAAGGTCCTTGAAGGCTCAACATTTTGAACCCATAAACTGTATCAATGGCAACCAATTCTATTTTGGTGGGCCCTGGCCACACGAAACTACCTTGGCCAAGACTTACATACAGTAACTGCAGATACTGTACATCCCATTCCATCAATACTGGGTCATTCCAACTAGCCCATACCAAGGAGGGATGCCATACTTCAGATGGGGTCCCTATCCGCTTTCTCAATCAAGACAACTGTTTTCAAGGATCCTGTAACCTGAACAATTGCTGCCATGACAAAAAAGGGTAGGGTGAGAGGAAAGTTTATGCACCACAATCAGTCTTCCACTGAACGTGATTCATTCACTCTGAAGACCCTTCCTTATCAAGCCTGAACCCTCTAAGTAAGTACCTCTATTTCATTGCTCCCATTAGCATAATAAACTCCTTGAGAGCTTTTCATCCCCTTTACCCTATCATTAGGCCTTGTGTCTCTGTTTTCTTCTTGCTCCAGACTTATCTATAAATAAATCTCATGTGAGTCTGTTCAGTCCTGCTCTTAGGCTTCATGCACACGGATGCTTTTTCAATCTCCCCTGAATGATTTTTTTTTTAAAGCTAGAAGCGGTTTTGCCGCGTTTTGCATTGCACGTTCAGTGGCGTTTTGCCGCGTTGGGCGTCTAGGAGAGTTTTTAAAAAATGTTTTTTTTTTTTAAATCGAAATGTCTATAAACGAAACGCTCCTAGGCGTGAGTTACCACATTTAGGCGCATTAAGCGGTGTTTACAAGCTGTTTGGCGTTTCAAATGCTTCTGAACTTGCGTTTGCATTCCGAAAAAAAGCCTCTAAACTCAACTGCCTGGAAACTACCTTTACCCTGTGTAAATGTACTGATGAGATAACATTAAATGAGTGCAGGGGCAGCTGGAAAAAACATCCAAATGCCCCTGAACGTCCGTTTATCAGCCTCAGTGTGCATGAGACCTTAAAGTGTTACTATACACAGGGCCCTGCATTCACTATATCTGGTCTCCCACAGTACACAGAACATGAAAATGCAATAGTTTTAGTAAATATAAACTGCTAAGTACCTTTTCTCATCAGCAGTTAGAGCAATCTTGTGACTTCTATCAGTGTCTGGTTAAAGCTTATAGGAGGAGTTTTCATTCTCCCCTAAATTCCTTATGAGACTGCAGGACCCTCTGTCCGGACAGTGCTGATTGGCCCTGTGCTGATCACATGCACTCTATCAAGATAAAACAGCAATACACACCAAACAGCATGTGCAGCTTGCCCCCAAGGCTCTGTTCTATCAGATGGTTTGTGGACAGTGGAAGAAGAGGAGGATCAGAGGAGACAGGATCAAACAGCCTTTTTAAAAAATGCAGAGGATTAACCCCTTAGGTTCCACAATGAGTTAAACAAGCATGCTTTACTGGATATACAGACTGATTTTACTGTTGTGGGTTTAGTAATATTTTAAGACTGAATTCCTGCCATGCAGTTAATACATAATTCAAATACATAAGATCAGGGAATTCTTATACATCTGTAAGCCCATCCCAATGTTCCCTGGCCAAGCCTTCTTAGGAGAAGTGTTGAATAAACAGGATGGATTTTCCTAGTCCATTGCTATTCTATTCCCCTGAGACAAGCCTGTACTTTACTGCTCTATTTTCCACAAGCAAGCAAATACACCCAATACAAATGTGCATATTTGTATTACCGCCATTCATGAGGATGATCTTAGTGTTGCAGGCATCTTTGGTCAGGAACTAATCCACCTGACATCATATTTGTAACACTACAAAGGCAGCATTGTAATCCAGTTACTCATAGCAGAGAGCATAAGTACTTTCTTGACCTTCTGTGTTGCTAGTAGAGTTGGGCCGAACACCCATCAGTTTGGCTCACTCCAGAGCTCTTGAACATCACAAAAGTTCGGATCTGAACCCCATTGATGTCTATGGGACCTGAATTGGAAAAATCAAACGTCCCCATTGTGAAGGCTTATATGCAAGTTATTGGTCATATAAAGGGTATGGGGCCCTGGTAATGCCCTGAGGGACATGTATCAATGTAAAAGTTTTTTTTTTTTACAGGAGCTGTGATTTTAATGATGCTTAAAGTAAACCAATAAAAATGAAAAATTCCTTTAAATATAGTACTTGGGGGGCCCCTTAGCCTGCCCGCAAAGCGGTTCATTTGTACCTTGTATATAACCTGTTGCAGCAAAACTGACTATAAAGAAAAAAAAATGACATTTAAATTGCCAGCGATACAATACCATTGCAGACAATACAAAAATGAAAAAAAAAAGTGTGTGGGTCCCTCCCAATCCATACCAGGCCCTTTAATAAGGGGGCCCCCAAATCCTAGCCCCTCCTTATGTGAATGAGTATAGGGTACATAGTACCCCTACCAATTCACCAATAAAACATCAAAAATAAATAAAAACACACATACAGTTTTTGACAAAAAAAACAATGTCCCCCGATGTAGATCCATTGTCAATCACGACGCCCCCACCACCGCCGAACCCGAAGAAGAAAAAAACAAAGCGCTCCGCCCGCGATGAAGGCTAACCGCCATGTGCCTGCTCTGCAATCTGACAGTTCTTAAATAGGTAAGGGGCAGAGATACCACCCTTTTATGATATCACTGATCAGTGCATGCTGACATCACATGGGGCGGTGCCACCAGGTGGCGTTGCCAGGTGTCCCCGCCCCTTACCTATTTAAGAACTATCAGATGGCAGAGCAGGCAGATGGCGGTTAGCTTTCTTAATGGGCGGAGCATTTTTTTATTCGGGTCCAGCGGTGGAGGCGGGCATCATGATTCACGATGGATCTACATCGAGGGACATTGTTTTTTTTTCATTTTAATAAAGAAATTGTCACAAATAGAGTTGAGCGAACCCGTAAAGTTCGGGTTCGTACCGAACTTTGGGGTGTCCGTGACCCGAACCCGAACCTGGACATTTGAAAAAAAGTTTGGGTTCGAGTTCTGGGTTTGGGTATTTGATCACGCATATTGAATAGCTGCAGGGCAGCCAATCAACAAGCGTTTCACTGGTTTGCCCTTAGAAGCCATCACAGCCATGCCTACTAATGGCATGGCTGTGATTGGCCAGTGCATCATGTGACCCAGCCTCTTTATAAGCTGGAGTCACTTAGTGCTGCATGTCACATGCTCTCTGGGTAGTGTAGGGAGAGGATGCTGCCAGTGCTGTGAGGGACAGATTGCAGATAGATAGATAGGTAGAGATTACTACTACTACTGCTTTTAGGGACAGATTGCAGATAGATAGATAGGTAGAGGTTACTACTACTACTGCTTTTAGGGACAGATTGCAGATCTCATCCTGCATTACAGAAAGATCTGACTGGACTAGGTAAAGTCTACTGCTTAGAGGGACAGATTATTGTTCTAAAATCATCTTCTAGTTCTATAGGGTCAGGTTCCTGCTGTTGCTGTAAGGGACAGATTATTGTTCTAAAATCATTTTGCAGCCCTCTAGCACTTTCCATGACTCTTTTACAGTCATTTTTGTGTTCGGGTCCCCATTGAATTCAATGGGGTTCGGGGTAAAGTTCGGGTCAAGTTCAGTACCGAACCCAGACTTTTTTCTGAAGTTTGGCCAAACCCACCGAACCTGAACATCCATGGGTTTGCTCAACTCTAGTCACAAACTGTGTGTGTTTTTATTTCTTTTTGACACTTTTTGGTGAATGGGTAGGGTTACTATCCACCCCATACTCAATCACATAGGGGGGACCGAAATCTGGGGGCCCCCTTGTTAAACGGGGCTTCCAGATTCCGATAAATCTCCTGCCCACAAACCCCCACAATCACAGCCCAGGGTTGTGGGGAAGTGACCCTGCCTCAAAGCACCCCCCCCATGTTGAGGGCATATGACCTGGTATGGTTCAGGAGGGGGGGCATTTTCTCGCCCCCCCCCCTTTCCTGGCCTGCTGGGCTGCATGCTTGGATAAGGGTCTGGTATGGATTTTGGGGGGGAGCCCACACTGTTTTTTTTCACATTCTTCTATTGCCGGAAATGTTTTTTTTTTATTCAGCTGTCAGCAGGGAAGCCCATTGACAGCTGATGACTCATCCATTATTGGCAACGCAGTGGCTTCCCGACCCGCTCCTTAACAGCCAGCTATTCACTATGCCCTGATTGGACAAAGCTTTGCCTAATCCGGGCTTAGAATGCACTGTGCAGCAAGCTGTGCATTGTGGGACACTCAGCAAGTTAACCCACCTAGCGCCCCACAAATTCAGCTGCCCGCCGAATGGGCGAAGAGGTAATGTTCAGGGTCAAACTTTTGCTCGGCCCGAACTGTTCACCCAACTCTAGTTTTTAAGCAGCATGCCTTTGTCAAGGACCCAGTTGGGCAAAACAATGCATCCCTTATTTACTTAAAGTGTTGTTCTCCTTCACAGGGCCTGGGCCCTGTTGTGCTGTAAGCTTAAATAACTGGAAGCTTACATAAAGACATATTCAGATATGTACACAAAACTGTGTATTTAACATAATTTCAATACATTAAATTATTTTATATTATATGCACTAGGAGTTCAACTTTAAGCATCCTGAAAAGCTAAAGGAGTCTTGCTGTACTGGAACAAAAAAAATGATACAGGAAAAAATGAGTGGAAATGTCTTATTATAGCACAGCTTTACTGTTTCTAGATGGCATAACCAGTTCACCAGTTGCCTTATATTAACTTTCCCGTTAAAACATTCCATTCACAAGCATAAATGTAACTTAGATGTTGAATCTGTATTTTTCACATGAAATGGATATTTGACTAATGAAAGCATCTATTCCCATGAATCTATATTTTATTTGTTGAATCCGTATGTCATTTCCAACTCAAGTAGCTTTATTCTCTGCTCTCCTCAATAGATGCTTCATAGAATGCTCAGATTTTTTTCCAGCTAGAAGCTAGCTGTTTTTTTAACCCTTTGACTGCAAGGGCATATTTAAAAAAATGAGGCTGTACCTGATCCTGGCAAACTAATGAAAAATGAATATGAGATGGCAATCAAATTGGTTTAAATGGGCATTTTTTTTTTATGTTCACAACTAAAAGTAAAAGTGAATCAGCTGGCTACTAAGCCATAATCACCTCTACAGACTGTGGGCATTGCCCAGCCTTTGCCATGCATCACCTTCCTTTCCTGTGAAGCTGTCCAAAATCTCCTTCACAGGATGGTGAGCATTCCTGTACTTGCCTGTACCTTGCCATCCATCTGCCTGCTCCTTCTGTACCGCACTGCCCACCAGTTACTGACCTGGCCTGCACCATTACCCTTCAGTCTTGCACGAGTTCTTCTGAGGACCTTCACATACCATCAGTGAACTTATCCAGCCCTCATGCCACCCTGCACTCTCGAACCACCTGTCTGCTCTATCAGGGGTTCCTGAATCAGGGTAGTAAGAGAAGTTGCCCACTGCATAAGCCAGACTCTACCATCAGGTATGTGACAGTAACGGACAACCATGTCCGAGTCTGCGCAGGGGCCCTCTCCTATGGAAGATCTGTGTGCACATCTAGCCGGACTTAACCAAATGGTGAAGAATCTGCAAGAGGGATACACTCGATTGGAAAACCGAGTTTAGGAGCTCCCCTCCCCTGGACCCGGCCTGGCCGCCTCACGCACTATAGTAACTCTGCCTGCAGAACCTAAAGTGCCCATGCCTGAGTGGTTTGCGGGGGACCGCAGGAAGTTTTGGGCTTTCCTCAATTCCTGAGAGTTATACTTCACGCTCCAACCCCGTACCTTCTCGCTGGAAACCCCCAAGGTGTAGCTAGTCATCTCTCTCCTCTTGGATGAGCCCCAAGCCTGGGACCATCGGCTACTTGAGCAGAAGGCTCCGGAGACCTCCAGCTTGGACCACTTCTTTCAAGCCATGGCCCAGTTGTATAAGGACCCCCACCAGGCCGCCACCGCAGAGGCCACGCTTCACACGATCCAGCAAGGCCGCCTTATGGCGGAGGATTACGTTTCGGAGTCCCGATGCTGGAGCGCTGATACAGCCTGGAATGACGCAGCTCTGTGCTACCAATTTCAGTTAGGCCTCTCCGAGCCGCTCAAGGATAAGCTGGCTCACGTCGGGGTTCCCCACACCCTGGACACCTTGATCGACCCTGAGCCGATGCTCGACCATCTCTCACTCCGGAGGAAAGACAGAGGCGCATGTCCCTCAACCTTTGCCTATACTGTGGGGGATCTGGACACCTGGTGAGAAACTGCCCTGCCAAGCTCAGTAAGTGTCCTATCACTACCAAAGGGAAAGTACTGTCTTTACCTAACAATAAGTCTCATCTTGTCCTCTCATTCTCTCCCTGCACCTTCCCAGCAGGAGTAACCAAGTCCCAGCTATCATTGATTCGGGAGCTTGAAGCTGTTTTGTGGACCTAAACTTTGTTGCTCAGCACCAGATCCCTCTCCGACTTAAAGATCACCAGATTGTCATTCGCCTTGCTGATTGGTCCACTATAAAATCAGGCACCATCACCCACGAGACCATCCCTCTACCAGCCAATACAACCTATGGCCACGCAGAATTCCTATTACTGGACGCCATCGCGTCGCTCCTCTTCCCAGTTATCTTAGGCCTACCTTGCCTCTGGACTCACAGTTCACGCATCAATTGGAGTTCCAGTAACATACAATTCCTGTCTTCTTACTGCCTCCACCATTGCTTACAGCAGCCCCAAGAGCTATCCCCTTCTGTGCTCTGTATGGACTCTGACACTGATCAGGAAACCCGCCTAGCCATGTACCATGATTTTCTAGATGTGTTCAGTAAAAAGGGGGCAGATGTCCTACCACCAAACATATCTTATGACTGCCCGATCAAACTCCTACTTGGGGTCTGGGTTCCTTTTGCCAGAATTTATCCCCTTTCTCAAGTGGAGTTAGCGGCCCTCAAGTCCTACCTCGACGAAACCCTGGAAAAGGGCTTCGTTCGGCCCTCCACTTCTCCTGCAGGGGAGGGATATTTTTTGTCGAGAAAAAGGACCGCTCTCTCAGGCCATGTATCGACTACAGAGATCTTAACAAGATCACAGTCAAGAATCGGTATCCCTTGCCCCTGGTTCCCAAACTCTTTTAGAGACTTGGTACTGCCACCATATTTACCAAGCTGGACCCCTGCAGAGCTTACAACCTCATCCATATACGGGAGGGGGATGAATGGAAAACGGCCTTCCGAACTCAGTTTGGCCATGACAAGTACCTCGTCATGCCCTTTGGGCTCTGCAATGACCCAGCCAAGTTCCAGAACCTAGTAAATTATGTATTCTGGTACTACCTGGACTTGTTTGTTGTGATTTACCTGGATGACATCCTCATCTTCTCCCCCTCCTTGGAGGAACATCGCAGGCATGTGAAGTGCGTACTCAGTCACCTCCCGCGACATGGGCTATATGCAAAGGCAGAGAAATGTGCATTTGAGTGCTCTAGCATTTCCTTCTTGGGCTTCAACATTTCTGTCACAGGTACAACTATGGACCCACAGAAGGTCTCTGCCATCATTGACTGACCAACACCAGCAGACAAGAAAGGAGTCCAGCTTTTCATTGGCTTTGCAAACTTCTGAACTGCTATTCACTTTGGCACCAGTCCTCAAGCACCCAGACACAGCTCTGCCATATATACTGGAAGTGGATGCTTCAGAGACGGCGGTGGGAGCAGTTCTCTCTCAGAGACATGGGCTAAAGGCCTCACTTCATCCCATCACCTTTTTCTCTCATAAGAGAGCTACTGGCCATCAAATCTGCCCTGGAGGAGTGGCGTACCTCCTGGAGGGAGCCTCACACCCTGTCCTGGTCTTCACAGACCATAAAAATCTAGAGTACCTACGAACTGCCAAGAGACTCAAGCCCCGTCAAGCCCGTTGGGCAATCTTCTTCTCTAGATTTCAGCTACACATTACATACAGGCCCGGGTCAAAAAACATCAAGCCGGACTCCCTGGAGAGAATGTTTCACAAGCCTGGAGACACTCTTCCTCCTAATACAATTCTCCCTGCCTGGAACTTCTTGCTGACTCAGGAGGATCTCTTAACCCAAATCATGCGGTCTCTAGTCGGGTACACCGCTCCACTGGATTCCAGACTCGCTATAAGGAACGGTCTATGGTGGTACGGTATCTTTGTCCCAAAGGAGATGCTTCTGACAGACCTAGAACTGTGTCATGACCTCAAATTGGCTAGATACTTCGGCAGTCACAAGACCGTGGAACTGCTGTCATGGTCATTTTGGTGGCCTTCTTCCGATGAGGACTGCAGGAAGTATGTCAGTGCCTGTCCCACCTGCGCCCGAAACAAGACAGACAGGACCAAAGCTTGGGGCCTGTTGAACCCGCTACCCATT
Source organism: Glandirana rugosa (assembly GCA_018402905.1). Taxonomy (NCBI): domain Eukaryota; kingdom Metazoa; phylum Chordata; class Amphibia; order Anura; family Ranidae; genus Glandirana; species Glandirana rugosa. The sequence goes on along the minus strand of BLSH010391395.1, from coordinate 1,285,516 downwards.
ACAGAACGGCCGTGGTACCAAATCTCCATGGACTTTATAGCAGAATTACCCCCGTCTGCGGGGTCCACTACAATCTTTGTGGTGGTAAACCGCCTCACCAAGATGGCACACTTCATTCCCAAGAAGGGCACTCCCTCTGCAACTGAGACAGTGAAAACATTCATCAGGGAGATAGTCCGTCTCCAAGGGATCCCTACCAATATTGTGTCAGATCGAGGGTTGCAGTTCACGTCTCGGGTCTGGAGGGCCCTATGCTCAGCTTTGGGGATCGAGTTAGCGTTTTCATCGGCATACCATCCACAGACAAATGGCCAGAGAGGACCAACCAGACCCTCGAACAGTATCTCCCCTGCTACTCCTCATTCTTCCGGGATGACTGGGTCTCCTTGCTACCGGTAGCCGAATTTGCCTACAACAATTCTGTCCACTCGGCCACCAAATAATCACTGTTCTGGGCAAATCTCGGCTGCCACCCTACATTTCTGCCTAACCTGTTAACACAGAGTGCAGTGCCCGCGGTACAGGAAATCACACAGTTCTTGGAGAAATATAATAAATTACTACAAGAAACTCTTTCCCGGACTCAGGAATGTAATAAGAGGAACTTTGACAGAGGGAGACGAGGAGAATTAAACTTACAACTGGGCAATAGGGTCTGGTTGGCAACCAAGAATCTGAGGCTATCCTGCCCATCCAAGAAACTCTGGCAAAGATACATTGGACCCCTACCGGTGAAAATAAAGATTAAGAGGGTGGCATATGAGCTTGACCTTCCCCCTTTGCTTCTTATCCACCCGGTGTTCCATGTAAGTCTGCTGAAACCAGTGACTAACGACCTTTTCCCAGTACGAAAAACAGCCCCACCAGAACCAGTCTTAGTGGACGGAGAGGAGGAGTCTGAGGTGGAAACCATCCTTGATTGCAGAAGAAGGGGGGCACCACCCAATTCCTGGTAAAGTGGAAAGCTAATGGGCCCGAAGAAACCTCTTGGGAGCCGGGAGACAATCTGCATGCAGAAGAACCTGTCAAAACTTTCTAGAGAAACCATCCAGCCAAGAGGGCCCGTTGGGACATCCAGAGGCTGCCCCTTGGGGGGAGGGCAATGTCAGAGAATACAACCTGAAGCACCAATCGGAACGCCTGTGCACATGCACGCGTGGCAGGTGAGCGCACAGGTGCGCGCGCGGGCACTGTCACTGGCGCCAAACAGTCTATTTGAATGGTCAGCACCAAGAAACAAGTGCTGTCCATTATACAGCATTCCTGTGACCCCCTGTTACCCGTTTTGTGAAACTTCCTGTTACCTGTGACCTGGCTACTCCCTGTGACCTTGTCTGTTATCCGCCTGCACCGACCCCGGCTTGCCTACGACTACGTCCCTGCTTGATTCAGCCTGTACTTCTGCTGACCGTCTATTGCCAACCCTGCCTGTACCTGACAATCCGCCTGTCTGCTCCTTCTGTACCGCACTGCCCACCAGTTACCGACCCGGCCTGCACCAATACCCTTCAGTCTTGCATGAGTTCTTCTGAGGACCTTCACATACCCTCAGTGAACTTATTCAGCCCTCGTGCCATCCTGCACTCTCGAACCGCCTGTCTGCTCTACATCCCTTAGATTGAGCCTGTATTGTCAGTGTGCATGGAACTGTGTCTCTGGCTTGCATCCTCTGTACTACTTTGGGAGAATTCCCTTAACCCTATCCCAGTTACTCCAAAAATAAAAACAACAAAAAGAACACCTCTGGACTGGTTATTGAGGAAAAGAGTGACTGTGAACAGAAAGGAGTTCACTGTCCTCAAATTGTACATAGTTCTGTTTTTGGAGTATTCCACTCAATTCCCTCAACCCTATTCCAGTTACTCCAAAAATAAAAACAACAAAAAGAACACCCCTGGATTGGTTATTGAGGAAAAGAGTAACTGTGAACATGTGCCTGGCCGCTGGGAAAAGAACCTGGGCAATTTCCTTCTGGGATATTGCTACATACAATTACAGAGTTCAATTTTTTTGCAGTTTGCAGAATGCAACTTCACTTGCAAAATGCACAGCCTATTTGCATTTAGTAAATGCACCCTCTTATGTTCTTCATTTGGCTGTGAATAAATATAGAAGAGCTCAGTCCTGAGCACTTACAGGGCAAAGGTAACTGGGGATTCTTTTTTATCTGATTTACTTCTGGAGCACACAAGATAGACATTAGGGGTCTGGTGCCTACAAAAATAGTACTGTCAATATATGTATACTTTTAAAGAGTAAAATTTAAAAAAATAAAGTAAATAAGGAAAAATTAAAATTAAAAAAAATACGCTGTACTTGGCACAGTCCATACTGCCTCATTCTTTATGCTGCACAGAACATTACCTACTCCACTCTGAATGCTGTGCTCTTTTATTATACACTCCATACCATACTGGAAGTACTTAATTCTACTCCTATAATGAATGGGCACAGTTTTGCTAGCATGTAGTAAACCTCCCACAGTAGGCCACAAGCACTTATGGCATTCAGAAGTGCCCTCAATAGCCAGTTCTTTATTCCATGCACTGCTCCATTTTTCCAAGTAATGCATGATCCAAATAAATCTTAACAAAACCCTTATGGCTAACTCAATCCGCTTGCACTGGCTACTTGAATCATATGCTGGCATGTTAAATTTCTTGGACAGGGAGATATCATTAATACATTTCCAGCTCTGTCTAATTGCCAGGGAAATTACATTGCCAGTGTGCTAGAATGTGCTTTCTCTGAAAAGAATCTAATATTTGGGGAATCCATCTGCAAGAGAATAATAACTTTGTTATGGCCCTGTTAGAGGGGCAATCTCAAAATTGTGTGTGTGTTCTAACTCAACTACAAGGCCATAAACTTTATCTCCAGATTCATATAGGGCTTACACAGACCTGATGATCTATTCTTAACTCAATGAATGAACTCATTGTTGAGGAGACAGACAATGAAGCCTTTCAAATGTTCCGTTTAATGATAGATATTCATAGGTAGAAAAACCTTGGGTTGTTAGCAACATGGAAGATGTATACATGAAGGTAGCATACTCAGGAGTGAAATCAGCAAAGAAAGAAGGGGAGGGGATATACAGAAGTACGGTGGGAGAGAGGGTTCAGCTGAGACAGAGGCAGACAGCTTAACCACTTCACGACCGCCCGCCGTCATGGTACGTTGGTACTTTGATGTTGAATACCGTTATTATGGTAGCAGATAGCTACCATAACCCCAGTATTTTTTAAAATGGCGGGCAGTCCTCTTTCAGATAAAAGTGGTCTCTGCGGCAGATTCGCCACAAGATCACTTTTATCTGGAGCGCTCCGGGTCGTCTCTGCCGCTTACCAGACCCGCCGGTAGCAGGGGAGACAATCCGATCTTCTCTCCTCAATGCCTGGATGCCAACTGAGGGGAAGATGGCTCCCACTTGGCTCTATAGCCTTGCAGGGCAAAAGTGACATCAAAGGTCACTTCCGCCCAACAGTCTTAAAGGAGACTTTTTTTTTCAAGTGTCATGTTTTTATTTATTTTTTTTGCATTTAAGCGTAAATATGAGATCAGACGTCTTTTTGAACCCAGTTCTCATGTTTAAGAGGTCCTGGAATCCTTTTTTCTGTTACAAGGAATGAATAAAAGTGATCTTTTTTTTTTTTTTTAAAGGACGGTGAAATTAATAAAAAGTTAAATAAATAAGAAATAAAAGAAAAATTTAAAGCGCCCCGTCCCGCCAAGCTCGCGCTCAGAAGCGACCGCATATGTAAGTCACGCCCGCATAAGAAAACAGTGTTCAAACCACAAATGTGAGGTATCGCCACGATCATTAGAACGAGAGCAATAATTTTAGCACTAGACCTACTCTGTAACTCAAAACTGATAACCTGTAGAAATTTTTAAACGTCGCCGATGGAGATTTTTAAGTGCCAAAGTTTGTTGCCATTTCACGAGCGGGCGCAATTTTGCAGCATGACATAAGTATAAATGTACGAGTATAAATGTACTCGGCATAACATTATCTTTCCCAATATGGAAAAAAAATGGGCTTTACTGTTGTCTTGTTTTTTAACTCCGCTGCGCAAATACGGTGTGACATAAATTATTGCAATTCTCTAGTGTGTTAGAAAAAAAAAAAAAATATATATATATATATAATAAATTTAAATTTAAACACCGCGCTGTGTAAGTGCCAACGTACTTATGTGCCACTGTGTGAATAATTCAATAATATACTAATATAATTGAGCATATAAATAAATGAACATTTAAAGTATAAATAGCTGCCGCTTTAAAACTCATGCATAATCCCAAATTTCACTATATCACAACATAGTAAAAAGCCGCGCTAAAAATCAAAACATAAATAATCTTATATGGCAATTACACACACTCATGAATAAAGTGCTAGTGCAAATCGCGCCGAAAAATGATACAACACTATATCACTTTAAACCCTAATACGTACTCAAAATTTCGCCGTCGATAAATATGAAATTTACAAGTAAATAAATATACGAGTTAATATAATCATATAATAACTTAATAAGTGTGTCACCGTGTATTCATGCAACCGTGAATGTGTCGCGCCACAAATTTAAATTTAAATAATATATATATATATATAAAAAAAAAAAAAAGATTGTGTGATCTCTTAACGTTATTAAATACAGTGTGGCATAAACGCGTCGCCTCAATTTTTTGTTCTGTTGTCATTTCGGGTAAAAAAAA
>BLSH010391395.1:1251325-1264777 GCA_018402905.1 Glandirana rugosa | reverse complement strand
TGTTTTATCAATAATGCTTGAAATTTATATTCTGATTTTTAAATCATACCTTGTTTTTATTTTTATTTTATTGAGTAATGTTTAAGGAATTGGTCCTGCTCAGTCCAGTGATGGCGGTCTAAATTTCTGCATTTCAAGAGTACAGCAGTAATATTATTACAATTATTATTATTTTTAAGTTCGGACCTATCTGTGGCAAATAGATGTATATTTCTTTTTTGGACACTAGAGGTCCTCATTGCAGGAGGCCTGCTACATTTCCCTAAGCTTTGAGTGTGCTATGGTAAGAGTGGATGATACCATTTTAACAGGAAGTAGCGGTTTTCATTCATAGTGGTTCATTCCAACAAACACAGAGTCCTAATTAATGGGACGGACTAAGCAAATGCAGCTATCTTGATTGGCTATCGCTGTACTGGTCAGTGAGTATATATTAGCGTGGTGTGTGCGGGTGGGCGTGTCCCTGATGACGTCAGCTGTGACGAAACTAGTAGGATACACGCCCACTTGCACACCACGCAACTGCGCATGCGCGGCCCGCTGCGGCCATTACCATTCCTGGCGTTTTTTACATGCTGTTTTTTCACTGGAGAAATGTGAGTGTAACCGATTTTTATACATTAAATTGACTGGTTTTACGGTATTACACGATGTGCGGTCTCTTCATTCATTATATGTGACGGTGACCCCACTAACCATTGCTGACTGAGAGGCGGAGTGAGACCATAAGCTGATAGGCTGAGACTCTCTGGGATAGCTGTGGAGGACCTCGGTGAAGACCGTAAACATTTAACATATGTGATATGACCACTCTATTGGGGGTCACACAACTTACGGTAAGAGCATAGAGTGGCTGGTGAAGAGTGACACGGGAGTGCTTTCTTCTTTTCTTGCACGGAATTGGGGACTTTATCTACATCTGATCCTCTTCATTTGTATTGATCTATCCATATGAACTGTGATTAGTGATCTTTAATGGTGTTCATTCACGCCGGAATTTGGTCTTATGCATATATGGACTTTACTTTAGCGCTGTACTTTTGTGTTTATTAATGTTTTGCATCCGGGTGTAGGATTGATGTACAAGCAGCTGGACGTTTTTGTTTATTCAAGTTTTTCTCATTCAATTTTATTTGTTAAACCAGTTTGTTATTAGCGCAGATTTCTCTAACATTACAATACCTTTGTTTAGTATGTTCTTGAAGCACTCCCATTTTTTCTCTGCATTCATTGATCCTAGAATTTTATCCCAACTAACATCTTACAGCAAGGAGCATAGTTTATGGAAGTTAAAATTCAGTGTCTTTGTATTCCCCTATGTTTCCTATTTGTGTAATTTATACTGAAAGGAATTGACCTGTGATCGCTATTTCCTAGATTTCCCCTTACTTCCACATCTGTGATCAGGTCTGTGTTGTTAGTAATCACGAGGTCTAATAATGCTTTTTTACTTGTTGGTGTATTTACCATCTGACCCATGAAATTGTCCTGCAAGACATTTAGGAAATGGCAAGCCTTAGCTTAGTGTGCAGTACCTTCCGCCCAGTCTATATCTGGATAATTAAAATCCCCCATTATAATGACACTTCCCATCTTTGCCGTTATTCCAAATTGTGATAGGAGGTACGCCTCCCCCTCTTCCCTCTGGTTAGAGGGCCTATAGCATATTCTCGGTATTACTTTCCCCTTGGTATCTTCCCTTTGTAGCTCTACCCATAAGGATTCAACATCCTCCCTTGATCCACTAGTAATGTCATCCCTCACATTTACTTGTACATCATTTTTTATATACAGGCATACCCCTCCCTCTTTTTTGCCCTCCCAATCTCTGTGATATAGGGAATACCCCTGAATGGTAGCCAGCCAATCATGAGAGCTGTTGAACCAATTCTCTGAAATTCCCACAAAATCAAATTCCTCTTCATACAATAGCAGCTCTAGTTCTCCCATCTTGTCCGCCAGACTCCTGGCATTAGTGAACAAGCCACGTAGTTTTGTCCAGACCCCTATTATTTCCTTGTTGGGTATTCCTCGGTTGCATATAGGACTTGTTACATTACTTACCTTGGGTTTAGGTTCTTTATTCGGCCTACCACTGCTGCCCCCAATACTACCCTCTGAACTATGTTTCACTCTGGCTATTTCTAAGTCTGGACCCTCCCCCCCCATTGCCTAGTTTAAAAGCCCCTCTAACTTGTCGGCCATCCTCATTCCCAGCCAGTCTGCACCTTCCCCATTTAGGTGCAGTCCAACCTTTCTAAAGAGCTTGTAACCAACTGAGAAGTCAGCCCAGTTCTCCAGGAACCCGAAACCCTCCTTTCTACACCAGCTCCTCAGCCACTTGTTAACTTCCCTAATCTCCCGTTGCCTCTCTGGTGTGGCTCGAGGTGCTGGTAGTATTTCTGACAATACTACATTGGAGGTCCTAATCCTCAATTTTTCTCCTAGATCCCTAAAATCTTTTTTTAGGACAGTCCACCTTCCTCTAACTTTGTCATAGGTGCCAACATGCACCATGACAGCCGGGTCTTCCCCAGCCCCTCCCAGTAAACTGTCCACCAGATCCATGATGTGCCGAACCTGAGCGCCAGGTAAACAGCATACAGTTCGGCGCTTCAGGTCTTTGTGACAGATTGCCCTCTCTGTGTTGGTGAGAATTGAGTCCCCTACCACCACAATCTGTCTTTCCTTTCTCCTGGCTTCATCCCACTGAAAGAGTTACTCCCCTGGCCGTTAGGGGCGCCACTCTGCTCCAGCGATGCTGGTCCCTGACTGGTTTCCGCAATATCACACAACGGGGTCTACTTATTTGGATGTTCCAGCTCAGGATCAGCCTCCCTGACTTTTTCCCTTCTACCCTTCCTAACTGTCATTCAACTACTCTGTTCTGGTGCCTGCACCTCTTTGTCTCAACCCGCCTCTGTGCTGGCCCCTGCCGGCACCTGCCGGGTACGATCCCAACTCACCTTTAGTATGGAGAGTCTTCTCAGTGTTGATAGCTGCTTCCCTAGATTCAGAACCTAAGCTTTCAGGGAAACAATGTGCTTACATTTTGTACAGCAGTATTCGCCCTTGCTCGCATGATCAAGGAAAGCATACATGCCACAAGATGTACACCAAGTCACATCTCCACACCCGCTGGGCATCATACCCACTAATTTAGTGGGGACTGGGAATTATATTCTGTCTGATTAACTAACAGCTAGTTTCCTGACTCTAATACTCACAGTGCACGTGTCCTCACAGCACGCAGGTACTCACAACACGCAGGTACTCACAACACGCAGGTGATCACAACAAGCAGGTACTCACAATATGCAGGTACTCACAATACACAGGTACTCCCAATACACAGGTACTCACAATACACAGGTACTAACAATACTCAGGTACTCACAATACACAGGTGCTCACAGCACTAAGGGACTCACAATACACAGATACTAAATACACAGGTACTCACAATACACAGGTACTCCAAATACACAGGTACTCACAATACACAGGTACTCACTGGAGTGATTTTGCATGCAGGAATTTGCTGGAACCTCTTCAACGAGATGCTTTGAAGAAGTCTCTATGTTGCCAGGAGCATTGGAGACGATGGAGTGTACATTGCAGTGGCTTAGGACATAGTCTTTAGTGCGTTTGAGGGGATCTTCCATATCTGCTATGTTTAGGTTGATGCTGTCTTTATCACTTGTACCTTCGTCTGCACTGATAGCTTTCTCTAAGACCCTTAGCTTTGCCATAGCTGCATCATGTTTACACTGTGTTCGTTTAAGTTTTCTATTGCTGCTCTTTCAGTTTCCAACTTTGCTTTTTGACGTGCTGTCTGGGCTTCCAACTCTCCTCTCTTTCCTGTGTATGTGACCTGCACTTTGCTGGCCTCCACTGCAGCCCGGGCATTAATAAGTCGCTCACTGAGTGTTGAGTATCTTAGAACGTCTGGTGGAAACAGATCTGTGAGATGCAGTGTCATGTAGCAGCTCTATCTTTGCTTCTGCCTTTAATTTGGTTTGCTGGATAAAACTGTTTCTTTCTAGATTAAGAACCTGGAAGCTCTTTAATTCCTCCAATGAATCTTCTGTGTTCATACTTTGTAAGACATTAATGAACTTGTTAGTGGTAAGCTTATAAAGCTCATAGGAGGCAGAAAGTTGTTTAATGGCGCCCTCTAGTGGCAGTAGTTCACATATAACAGACAGTGTATTAGATTCAGAAACAATCTTCTTCCAAATTAATTCCAAGCTATTTGTCAATTCGGTTATTAAAACTTCATAATTCTCCATTGCTTTCCGAGTTGGTTTGACTGAGCGTTTGGGTAACTCAGCTGGTCAGAGTCTTGTGCTGGGGCTGCTGTGTGTTCACAAGAAGAGCCGTGGTAACTCATGACACAGGCAGATAATAAGTGAGTAATAAGCCAGCAGGATCTGTGTGCTATAATATGACACCAGGCAGCCTGGGCCCAGGTTATCAGGGTTACATGTGCTGCTCTCTTGTTGTTCCTTGCAATGAGGACAATAAATCTTGTCTGTATCAGTACTGTCATGCAGAAATTACCTAATTAGGCTGTGAAATTCAATTTTTCTACTGTTCTGAGTCAACTACAAGGCCATAAACTTTATCTCCAGATTCATATAGGGCTTAAACAGACCTGGTGATCTATTTATCCCTTGCATCAATTCAGACATCTTAACTCAATGAATAAACTCGTTGTTGAGGAGACAGATGATGAAGCTTTTTAAATGTTCTGTTTAATGATGGATATTCAAACGTTGGGTTGTTAGTCACATGGAAGATGTATACAAGAAGGTAGCATACTCGGGAGTGAAATCAGAAAAGAAAGAAGGGGGGGGCATATTCAGAAGTATGGTGGGAGAGAGGGTTCAGCTGAGACAGAGGCAGGCAGCTTAAGGACACAGAGCAATAATAAATAAAATATTGTAACACAGATTAAATAAATCACATAGTGTAACACAACAGTGTGGACATTTCTTTGGAAATGGAATACACCCAAAATTAGCCAAAAGGTTATCCAACCCATTATTGCAAAACCAAGACAACCATGGTTATTTTAGGTGGAATTGGCCTTCTATGCAAGTGAAGTAAGGACATAGTTCATTATTTTCCCTTAAGTATAAAGGTTTCATATTTGTTTTGCCCGGTGACTCACAGATAGCAATGAATCACTGCATGCCATATGTTTCTACACTTCTTGCAAATTATGTGACACAGCTCTACAGAACAGAAAACACAGTCAAGCCGGGTCCAGATGATGTTCCTTGTCCCCTAGAGATCCCAGTGAAAGGGCATAAAGAAAATATTGTTTTTTATGCATTAATCTTTTTTACATTAACCTAGGAATGAAACAACAGCAGGACACAAATTCTTCAACCTCAGACTACATGGATAGAGGTCAGCTGAAAGGAGAACTTAAGACAATATGAACAAAATGTAAATTAGTTTATCTATATAACCCATGCATTCAATCAACAAATACAAAATACCATATTGCAGATATTGAAAGGACTAGTTGCAAATTAAATTATTCTTAGATCAAAAACTGCAACCAAGTCGCCAATCACAGTTATACTTTTAGATTCTAGGGCAGTTCTTAGTAGACCTGGCAATGGTCACTCTACACTGCAAGTGGCACTTAACTGTGGAAGCATTGGAGGAGAGAGGAAGTCAAGAGGGACATGGTTCATCTATGGTTTCTGGGGTCAATTGGGAAGCTATCCAGCTGGATACTGCTGTCCCATGTGACTAGCAGCCATATTGGGTCAGGCGGTGCCTATTTAAGGCTCTCGCTGACAGGTTTGGTGTGCATTTCGCCTGTGGGTAGTGTAGGGACAGGTCACCCATCTGACATGGACAGTAATTAGGGGCAGGTAGAGGTTCCTGATGAGTAAGGAAATAATAGGGACATGCCATCCGTCCTGGAGACCTCCCCATTTGGGTCTGGACTAGACAGGCAGCATTCCACCCCTCAAGACAGACACTGTCGGCACATCTTTGACCTGCTCTGCTACACACTGCTGTTAAATACTGTGAGCATTCCCGGTTGGGAGCCTTCATGCCAGGTCTGTTGTGAATTACCGAATTCTGCATAATACAAGTTCTGTTCTCTGTAACCAGGGTCTGTGTAATTACTGCTGCCGCACTACACTGCACCTCCCATTGGCAATCATCCAATTTCTTGTCACCTCCCCCACACATTCAACCCACCTATGAAGTCACCAAGTTATGGGCTGTGGTTTGGGCTTAGCATGTGATGGTGGAAGTTAACAGTAGTAGAAATTATCCTTTCTCGTTTAACACCAACTTACATGTCTGTATACTGCTCATATGTAAGCCTGTGCATTAGTGGTATAGCAACTTGCACCTACCCAAGAAGACCTGTGACACCTTAAACAGAATTAATGTATATGAGAAAAGAATCACATGTTGAAGATCAATGACACTGACTGGGAATACAGTGCAGAGAGAGCAGGCAGAGTCTGTAGAAGGATCCCCCAGAATCTGTGATATGGCTTCAAGGGGCTTGTGGTTTAAAGTGGCTTAATGCAAAGTGGTTTGTGCAAGAGATCTGTCTGTTGATGGATGGCCTAAGGAAAATGAATAGAAGACAGAAAGGCAGACACCAAAATTCCTTTGTGGTAGCCAGCCTTAGTAAATCTAACTTACTATGTAGAGTAAGCGACACTGAGGCTGACCACTGTGGAGGAATCTGTGTGTCTGATCTATCCTCATTTAAGTATTGCCATAGAGAGACAGATCTCTCACATTGATGGTGGGGTGACATCTGCCTGTTTTTGATTATCCTGAGACCAGTCATTTCTGTATTTCCACTGTAGTTTAGATTTCCTTGTGTAACTTTCTTTCTCTCCAGGCATTTTAGGAGAACCCTTAAAGTTTTGTGGTGCGTTAGCATTTAATAACTCAGGGTCAGTTCTTGTCTTATTGTGGGGTATAACAAACAGTTGGGAGTCAGTCACTTTAATTTTTTATATGGCTTATTCACTCTAGAACTCTGGAAGAAGGGTTAGGGGATACCCAAAAAGTAGCAAAATATCTTAAGTCTTCCAGTAGCTGCCGTATAGTTGTTGATCCCCAAACAGCAGCCTCCTAATAATAATTGGTTTTGGACAACTTTTATTCATTTATGTAAACCCTTTATCCCAAAATGAAATGAAAAAAACAGTTGCTGAAACTGCTTTAAAGTGTTAGCTGGAATGTGGCTTTCATTTGTTAGTCAAGTACATCTAAATCTGTTAGTGCATCTAACACTATCCTCTCTCCAGATTGACAATGCTGATGTCCAAAGATGTCTCCGTTGCTTCTACAGTGGAGTGGGTTCATAGCCCATAGAGGAGTCATTTTTTTCATTAAACCAGTGGGCTAAATGAAAAAAAAAAATTACTCTATTCCCCTATCACCACATTCAATGTGGATGGGGGAATCCTCCCTGCTGGGCTATCATATTCTGATGTCAGAACACACTGATCAGTGCTGCCCGCTATAGCAGGCAGCGCTGATCAAGCAGGGCAATTCCAATAGGTTGGTTGTACAGAAGTCAATCCATATATCGACTTCTGTAAAACTAAGATGCCCTCACATGGATCGAAATTCGGCCAGCCCCTGCTGAACTAACCAAATTTCAATTCAGGAGGCGTTTTACTTGCCAGATCATCAGGTGAAAATATAGGGAAAAAGCAATAAAGAAACAAAACAAATGAAGTCACCACATTAAGAGCCCTTTCACACTGGGGCGTCGGGGGTGGTAGCGGTAAAGCGCCGCTTTGGCGCTGATATTCGGATGGCAGCGGGGCATTTTTAACCCCTAAGAAGGGGTTAAAAAGGGTTTAAAAGTGCCAGCATGCGTCGCTTCCGAATCGTTCTTCAGCTGATTCGGAAGCGCTGCCCATTTACTTCAATGAGCAGAGGCGGTGGAGGAGAGGTGTATACACCGCTCCCGCACCACCCCAAAAATGCTGCTTGCGGGAATTTTTTTTCTGTCCTGCAAGCGCACCGCCCCAGTGTGAAAGCATTCTGGCTTTCACACTGGGGAGGATTTGGGGGGGGGGCATTTTTCAGGCACTTTACAGGCACTATTTTTAGTGCTAAAGCATCTGAAAAACATCCCAGTGTGAAAGGGGTTTTAAGAATTAGTAAATAGCCATATAATACACTTTTGTTTTTTTGTTTTACGCCACTTTTAAAGATATTGGAAAATACGAATAATTTGTGCTGCTGCATTTTATGTGTTCTGTACCCGCTATCCTTCTGATGTATAGAAGCCAATAAATTAAAAAAAAAAAGATTGACCAAGGGAAAGTCTGTTATTTGGTTGCAGTTGGTGGATCCGGGAGTGCTTGGGAGCAGCTACATGGCAAATCGCCAGTACAAAGGCTAGGAAGACTCATGAAAATCCAGCAGCTCTTGAGGGGGCGAGTGACCATGTTCCTCCACCGACAGACTTACTTTTCACAAATGTTAATACATTCAGCCCAGGTGTTTAAAGTCAAATAGCCAGAAAGAAGTTAAGCATGCTAGTTTCTTTTAGAGAGTTTTGATTAAGTGTCAATCCTAGATCAAGTCTTTGTGTTGGCCGTATCGATTGGCCTGACACCAGCCATGATTTTTCTTGTTCAATAATTTTTATTAGGTCTCAAAGGAAATAGTACAAAATGAACAAACTGTACCAGGAGAATATCATACAGATGAAAATGAAATGACAAATGTTTGAGACATTAAGAGCAAATGTCAGCAAGGAAACCTTAATACACATACAGTAAGTCAACCATACAGATAATAGCACAGGAGTATATAGGACACATTAGATTCAGTAACAAAGGGTCTATTGGAATGCTCATATAATTAAGGAGAAAAAAAGTAAAATTAGAAGAAGAGCGGAGAAGATAGTAATAGGAGGTAGAAGGGTTGAGAAGAAAGGTAAAGTTTAGGGGGTGCAGGGAAGTAAAGGTGGAAAGGGTGGGCAGCAGCAGTGTTGTTAGATGCCCAAAGTGACCGTTAAAGGTTGAATAAGCGATGATCAAAGGACGTTGGGAGGAAGGCTTTGTTCCAGGGGTCCCAGATTTTATGAAATTTGGGCATGGCGTTTTGAATACATGTCATTTTTCATTGACCATGGTCCGATTCATGCCAGATTTGACCTCAGCGAAGGATATGTTTCCTGTTAACCAGGCCTTTACCACTTTCTTGTGTAGCATGCTTAATTATTCAAACTGACTGGGTGATGCACTGCTAATCTACAGAATATTTATGGTGTAATAAAATATGTAGTTTTTTTTAACACAATACATTTTTATTAAGTTTGTGTGTATACAAAACAAACAAAGGAAAATTGCAGCATATCAAATATAACATGATTTTACAGAGTGAAAATAATATCAACATTCAATAGTGCAAGCATTGGATTGGCCGTAACATAGGTGTAAGCAATCAATGTACAGATAATAGGTTAGGAATAACGGTAAGGGACAGCTATTTGTTGTTCCATATGTTCCATCGTAAAGCGGAGTTCCACCCTTTCTGAATGTTTATTAAAAGTCAGCAGCTACAAAAAGTGTAGCTGCTGACTTTTAATAAACAGACACTTACCTGTCTCCCGGTCCAGAGATGGGGCCGCACAGAGCCTCGGATATCTCCCCCTCCCCTCCACGGTGCCGGCATTGCTACTGTGGGCACCCGGCCGCGGCTTCACGGCCGGGCGCACACTGTGCATGCGCGAATGGCGCTGTGCTTCGTGATTGGTCCCAAAGTCTTCTAGGACCTGTCCTGTATCCCAGAAGACTTTGGGAGGGAGGGGATGGGGGCCTTCCATTTCCGCCTAAGATGACCCGAATGGAAGTAACCATAAAAATCAGGTATCCGCAACTCCCCAAAAGCTCCATTTCAGCATTCGGAGCTGGGGAGGAGGCCTTAAAGCGGAAGTACCACTTTTGGGTGGAACTCTGCTTTAAGGAGAATTTGGTGAGGTTTAGAGAGTTAATCGCTAGTAACCGTTTAAATGTGTAGTTAGAGTTTACCATAGTCACTACGTCAGATATATTGGGGGATATATTCGTTTTCCATTTCCTCAGAATTGTGAGCCAGGCTGCTACCAGAATATGGGTTACCACTGGTCTGTGGAAGGTCAGATACTGGTCTATTCCAAAGTTAAGTAAGGCTAAGTCTGGTCGTAGTTTACGTAATATGCTTGTGCATGAGGCAATAAGGTGGAACGTTTGGGACCAAAAGCTGGTGAGGTTGGGACAGTTCCACAGGACATGCAAAAGGTTGCCCACTTTGCCGCATTCATGCCAGCACAGGAGAGAGGTATTGGGGGAAAATTTTGCCAGTGAATAAGGTGTATAGTACCACCTATTGGTAATCTTGATTGTCACTTCTTGGTGACTAGAGCAGTGGGAGGCTTTGGATATGGAACTGAGTGTGGCATGCCATTTTTTAGGAGTGAAGGTTGTCCCAAGGTCCTTTTACCATTTTAACATAGGAGTGGACTTACAAAGTATGCGTTTGTCTTGTAAAATGTTGTAAAAAAAGGGAAATTCTCTTTTTTTGTACAGGTTGGTTGAGGAAATCCCAGACTGCAGGTGGTAGGGACAACAAGGGAATTTGGTGTTTAGCCAACTAGTGTAGGATACACATGCATGTGTAATGGAGACATCTAGGGATATGGTGCATGTTAACTAATTCTTCTAGGGAGAGAGGGACATTGTTCTTGAAGATTTCATTTTTAGAGTGTTTTTTCTGCCTCATACCCCTGATGAATGGCCGTGAGCCATGAAGCGCATAGAGTTTACATTGAAATATGCCAAGTCAAGTTTGGCTCATTAAGTGCATTTATATATATATATATATACTTATAACCTATGGATGAGTGATTTATGAATTTGTATTGTTTATTATGTCTTTCTGATCCTCGTATTTTAAACTCTGTACAATAATTGTCTCTCTATTTATGACTGGATTGTTATTTCAAATGCACGTTTTGATGATTGATATCATTAACTTGATTGTAAACAACTAATAAATAATTAAAATGATTTATTCAGTGACAGGCCTCATTTAAAGTCCCGTTCTCCTTCTCCTTGTTTTTTAGTATGTATTAAGGATGGAGGTTTGCCACTACAAAAATAGGCTGTGTCGGGTCACATTATTTTCTTGATTGTTTTTGAAGAGTGTATTGATTTTGTGAATGTCAAACGCCAGAAGGGGTTTGACCGTAATAGATGGGATAAGGGTTTCAAGAATCTGAATGAGGTAGGTAATATGGACTGGGAATCTAGGACTTGAGAGAGCGTGGAGAAGGTGTCTCCGGGCCATTAGTGATGCTTGCATGGGTTCAGAGAGGGGTTTGAGGTCCCATGGTTTCCAGGTGTCCCATAAAAGAAATAGGTTTAGGTGTGAGGTGGGAGAAAAGTTACTTTCTATGTCCACCCATAGTGGGGCTGATGTGGAAGAGAACAGTTCTTAAGTTGCCCTAGTTGCACAGCCCAGTAGTAGTCCCTAACATCC
The DNA here is from genome assembly GCA_018402905.1 of Glandirana rugosa. Taxonomy (NCBI): domain Eukaryota; kingdom Metazoa; phylum Chordata; class Amphibia; order Anura; family Ranidae; genus Glandirana; species Glandirana rugosa. The sequence continues at coordinate 1,253,233 of BLSH010391395.1, read as the reverse complement.
AGATTCTTCATTAAATTTTAAAACAGCATTAGGGTAAAAAAATGAAATCTGATTTCTTAGAAGCAAATTAATTTGTCCTTCAGTATTTATAAATCAATCAGTGTTATTATGCTGTGTTGGTTGGATTCTAACATGATCTGCTGATGATCTTATTCCAGCTTGGTGACAACATTGGTGTGAATACTATTTATGTACTTGAACACCAGAGGTCAGCACTTTAAACATATGGGCATGCTGTCTTAAATGATTGTGAGCATTGTTTCTAGTCCTCTCAGCTACAAAATTAAAGTAGTTTTGCACCATGGCAAAGTACAGAATAAATTCAAATGTAGACATTGTCAAGAATAGGTAATATGACAATTGTGGAACTACAAGTCCCAAAACAATACAGCCTTAAACTATATGTTTACTGGAAAGTACATATTCTAATTCCAGGTTTTTGTTTTTCATTTAATACTGTTTGTAGAACCTCACAACCACTGCAAAAGATGACACTGTAACTGGGACTGAAAATAAATCTTACTGAATGTTTTATCCGAGTAAAATGCTATAAGGAAATTGTAGGTATAACATTAGCATTAGCCCTCAAGCTTAACCATTATATTGCTATTAGTAATGACCTGTATTTGACTTATATAGTATGTAGACTGAGCAGCAATAACTTTATGAACACTAACAGGCTAGGGGTATAACAATGATTATCTTGTTATAATGGCATTTGAAAGTGAGTGGGATATATTAGGCAGCAAGCAAACATGTTGTTCATGAAGTTGATGTGTTACAAAACAGAAAAAATGGGCATTGCAGTTTGTTGTGTATGGGGCTGGTATCCACAGACCAGTCAGGGTGGCCATGCTGATCCGTGTCCGCAGCCAAAAGTGCCTACAATAGGCAAGTAAACATCAGACCTGAACCACAGAGCAATGGAAGAAAGTGGCCTGGTCTGATGAATCACATTTTCTTTACATCATGTGGATGGCCAGATGTGTGTGTGTTGGTCTCCAGGGGAAGAGATGGCACCGGGATGCAGTATGGGAAGAAGGTAAGGCAGCAAAGTGATGCTTTAGGCAATGTTCTGATGGGAAATCTTGGGCTCTGCTATTCATGTGGCTGTTACTTTGACACGTACCACCTACCTTAACCATTTTAAGACCGAGGCTGTTTTTTGGGTTTGGTGGTTACGAGATAAAAACAGGTTTTTTTGCTATAAAATTAGTAAGAACCCCCAAACATTATATATTTTTTTTCTAACACCCTAGAGAATAAAATGGCGGCCATTGCAAAACTTTATGTCACACCGTATTTGCGCAGCGGTCTTACAAGCGTGATTTTTTTTGAAAAAATTTAGTTTTTTGAGTTAAAAAATAATACAACAGTAAAGTTAGGCCAATTTTTTTCCATATTGTGAAAGATAATGTTACGCCGAGTAAAATGATACCCAACATGTCATGCTTCAAAATTGCGTCCGCTCGCGGAATGGCGACAAACTTTGCAACATAAAAATCTCCATTGGCGACATTTAAAAAATTCTACAGGTTAGCATTTTTGAGTTACAGAGGAGTTCTAGTGCTAAAATTATTGCTCTCGCTCTAACGATCGCGGCGATACCTCACATGTGTGGTTTGAACACCGTTTTCATATGTGGGCGGGACTTACGTATGCGTTCGTTTCTGCATGCGAGGTCACAAGGACGGTGCACTTTAAAAAAAAAATTTTCTTAATTATTTTTTTTACTTTTTATTTTTACACTGTAATTAAAAAAAAAAAAGGATCACTTTTATTCCTATTACAAGAAATGTAAACATTCCTTGTAATAGAAAAAAGCATGCCAGTATAAACCCTCCAGGACCGTACGAAAAAAGATAATGTTCCTTACAAATGTAAAGAACATTATCCTTATTTTCACTA
>BLSH010391395.1:1199995-1211239 GCA_018402905.1 Glandirana rugosa | reverse complement strand
CTGCACAAATCCTCTCCCCAATATACATCCTTGCTAATTTGACTCCCCCCACACACACACACCTAACATGGCCATTCCGTTCTTCCTAATGACTAGTCACTAACAGCATTACTCTGTTTTAAAGTAACCTTGTCCAGAAAAAACAAAAACTCCAAAATGTCCTCACTGATCATTATCTAACATACTACAAGGCTATCGTTGTGTTATTGTAGAATCTATAATTACCTCTCTGTGAAGAGATTAGGAGGAGAAGTGTGACATGGATGGGTCTTGAAGCTTGAATAAACTCATTGGTATTGTACCAGGACTTTTGGACTGTGTCCCCTCTTTGCTTGGTGTTCTGCAGGTCACCCTGGTTGTGTTATGAACAATGTGGTCTTTTTGCTGATACATCATGACAAATCTACCCTCCCTTTCTTGCCTCCTATAACACCTCATAAACAAAAGTCAAACATGGAAAAGCTAGTAATACAATGAAAACGTGAACTTCTTGCAGCATACACTATGATATGAAGAATTTCAGCAAAATCAATTGCTTGAAAAAATTAGGTTAAGAGCTGCAGCTTGAACTCAGGGTGTCTCCTGCCTAAAAACTGAGCAAAGTAATGCCTATTAACTCTTTTTTTATATCACATTACCTTGACAGTAAAAGTACCATAAAAATATGTAGTCTTTTTTTTAATGCTTGTCATGAATTATGGATGATTGATCTCTGACTCTGTAGAGAATGGCGACACAGAAAAAAATGTATTTTACAGACTACTCATAGACATATGTGTGCTAATGTCTGAATCTGTAAGGGGTAGAACACTTGTTTGACCAAAATAAAAATAAAAGTCTATAATAAAGGATGTGACGAATTACATTGCTAGAATTTTAGAAAACCTAAGTAAAGAGAGAGGAAATGCCTGCAGGACAACATGGTTAATAATGCCAAACTCCAGCTTGGGTGGACAACCCTCCACCCCTTTCTAGTACCCCACCAGAACCTCTCATACCTCAGTAATGCAAAGAGTAGCATTGATACAAATTACATTCTCTGCAGCATTGTAATGTTAATGCAGGTACTGTGATAAGGAACTCTTAGGCTCGGGTTCATGGTGCCTTAGGCTCACTGATTATGGGGTGAATGGAGCTGAATTAGGGTCCTAATCACAACAGCCATGTTGGGTTGCATTGTTCAGCGAAGTCCCAACACAAGAATAAGACAAATAGCGTTACGTATATTCAGTTCATTACAATGTGCTGTGTTGGTGGATAGCTGAAAACAAAAAATGTATTTACCTATATTATAAAGAGGGAAAGCAACATTTCATGCTTATTTAGTAGAGAGTCTTTCCTTCTTCTTTAAATAAGATAAAAACACACTACAATGTGCGTTGAAAACGCATTGAAGCACAGCATATGGTGGTGTGAATGGGTCCTGGAGAATAGTGAGTCAGTGTGAAACAGCACCAGGGAGATTATTGCAGAAAAAGCTGCTTTTTCATGTAGCGCACCCCCTTAAGGGTTGCAGATAACCTGGATCTCCCACCCTGCACAGCCAGGCACACCAAATTTTCACAGGCACTCTTGAAACAGAAACAGTCCATGACTTTGTTTTTGTTATTTATTGAGGGATAATAACTTGGATAGGGATGGGAGATTATGGGATGCTCATTGACTTCAACCACAAACTTCAGTGACAACTCTTCCTATATACAGTCTCTATATACAGCTCCTCTTCTTCCTCCTGTGCACAGTTGCTTGCAGAACCCAGCTGGATCACTGTAAAGATCTGACAGTCACTTAGATTTAAAAGCAATAGCCCATTACAGGCAGGAACCCGAGGCCCCTTATTTGTGTAGCAGAATTTCAGCGTCCAGCTTGCATTACTCCTGTGGCTACTGATCCCAGTACCACCTCTTCAGGCACTGCCAACCCACCTGGTTGCTGCTGCCCTTTTCACTAGCCCTCCAGGCTAACTTCTCCCCACAGTCCTCCAGACTGACACTCACCAACCCACCCAAAAGCCACTGTATTCACATGTCATAGTTTGTAATCAAACAATATGCATTCATTTAAAGCCTAAGGCAGGCCATACGTGATTCTTTTTTTTTTCCGTTCAACCAGGTTTAATTTAAAAAAACATTAGAGGTGGATGGGGGAATCTCTCCTGCTGTGTTATTGTGTATACCAGTGGTTTTCAACTCCTGTCCTCAGGACCCACCAACAGGCCAGATTTTAAGTATTACCTTGGGGAGATGCAGACTAGAATACTGCAATCAAATGCAGCAAATGATATCACCTCTGATGCATTTCAGATATCCTGCAAACCTGGCCTGTTAGTGGGTCCTGAGGACAGGCGTTGAGAACCACTGGTATATACAATGACCACTGTTGCCGACTATAGCCTATGGCACTGATCATTGAAGAAAAACCCAACAGGCTGGTTATACACAAGTCGATCGATAGATCAACTTACGTACAGCCAGCTAGCTCACACATGGATCAAAATGTTGCCAGTCCCTGCTGATCTAGCTTTATTTTTTATTTATTTATTTATGAATATTGTTTTTTGATGTAGTGTTGCTACACTTTTTTTTTTTTAGGGTCCTTTCACACAGGCTTTTCCGTGTACAGACTCCACTTTGCTCGGCAGGGATCGATCCGCCGATCCCCGCTGAACAGGCAGATGACAGGTCCGTCTCCGCTTATTGTGCAGAGATGGACCTGTCAGAGCCCCGCGGTCCGCCTGTCTGTTTTCATCCGATCCTATCTGATCCAATTCTCCAGACGGATGGAAAATAGGGTTTCAATCTGTCTGGATTTCACGGACAGGATCGGATCGGATAGCGGCAGATGTCTGCAGACATGTCACTGCTGACACCCGCCGCTCCATAGGGCTACATGGAGCGTCCGATCAGGTCCGCATGAAAAACCGACAGGCGGACCTGATCGGAATGCTCAGGTGAAGTGTTATTATTTTTATTTCTTTTATTTTTCAACACCTCTGGGATCTCTGCAGTTGTGTGATGGCCTCTTTCTCTCCTTGGCCTGTACTGGGTTGAGTTTGCATGGAATTATTTTTTTTAATTTATGATTACAGGCTGCTTTCTCATATATCCTTTGTACTGTTTACTAAAGCATTTTGTGATTATATATGGGACATTGTGTCATGACGCCTGGGGTCAGGTGACAGGTGCGCACCACTGGAGTGCGAATCGCACCAAGGGCTGTGAAGCACACCACTAAGGTTGTGGACCAATAGCTGACTGCTTCTAATGAGTTCCGGCTGATACGGGAAGAGGGGCATGGACACTGAAACACAAGGAGCTAGTGCATCGATTTCCCCAGGGCTCGGAATATAAGAGTCAGTGGGCGTTCGCCAGAGCCTCTAGTAGTGAGGATAGATTTGGCTACAACTGGATCTAGGTCACGGCCCCTGGGGTCCCCTAGCTCATGCTCGGCTGGCTACAGGTGGAAGAGAGGAAGAAGCAGTGCAGGAATAGCAAGAATAGTCATAGGTAATAGCAAAGGTTCAGGGCTATAAGCAGACAGGAGAAACAGAGAACAAGCCGAAGATCGAGGCATCAGGCATGCAAGGATAGTCAGACAAGCCAAAGATTGGTACACGGAATAAGACTCAGAGCAAACAATAGGAACAACCACACACAAAGCCAAACACAGACAAACGTTGATCAGCAATGCAGTCTTGCACTGCCAGGTGTTATATCCTGTTCCCAATTAGGGCCTGGGGTGGAGACCGGCTGAGGAGGTCCTACGAAAGCACACAGGTGAGGGAGGCCTGGCCTTCAACTGGATACATGCAGCAAGGTAGGCAACTGATAAGACATGAATGTTTGCTATGGTTTCATGACAGAATGTTTACTATGGTTTCATGACACATTGGTATATGGAAGTGTATAGGATTGCATATTTGTTTTTCATTATATCTTTACATTTTCATCATGAAGGTCCATCAGATGGCCCCTAAGGAAGAGCAAGTCTTGAAACGCGATGGGAATGAGGGCATTATATATTTTCCATAAGGAGCATGGAGCATTATAATTTTAATGATTGAGAATAACATGCTGCTCTGTGCATTATGTATAAATATATGACACCATTTGTATATACAGTATGTGAGGTGCATTAATATATGGCCTATGCAGAGGTTTTGGTTTTTAACCTTGGTATAATAAAGCTTTGTTAAAAATGTTTATGCGTTGTTTGATATATGGTGTCTGAAAAAGTCCCTGCCACCTGACATCTACATTTTCAAATTGGGAACTGATGAATATATTCTTCTTTCCAGGGAACCACAGGGGCATCCAGAACTATACTGCCTACTGTGGCAGGGTCCATTGTGACTCCTGTGCCTTGTGGCTCCTGGGCATTTGGTAGCAGTCATTCTTCACTCACAGAACAGGAAATCCCAGACTAAAGCCCCCACATGAAGCATTTATCTGTGAAGCAACCACTAATGTTTGGGTCCCCTGACTTCAGATGACAACCCTTCCTGCAGTGCCACACCCTCTGACATATTGAGACTAAAGACAGAATATTTATTTGTGCAACAAGCACAGCAATCAACAAATAAAATGGCAATAACTGTGAACAATAACAGATACCAATATTTTATAACTTTAAACAACTGGGGGACCTAATGTCTTAGTCCCAAACCAGGGAAGTCCCAACCAAGGTGTGGTACTGGTAACTAACAGTCTTGTTAGTTTCTCCAGACCCCCCCCCCACTGGCCAATGTATTGGTAATCATTGGAACTTAAGGTTGTAGCACTGAGACTTGAGTTCCACAATATCGGTAGATGCCCAATATCAGTAGGTGACCAAGCTGTATCCTAAAAATAGGTGACACTGCTCCTTTAAGCAGTGGGCAGAAAGCTGTTGCCAGTGGCCTCTCACCACCAAACAATATAGATTTTCGCCTGAGTCTGGCTGGACTCTAACCTCAGCTGTGTCACAGGACTTACTCCTCTACAGATCTCTGTCATGCTGGGACTTGTAGTCCACCCAGTCCATGGTTTAATAGAAAAAGACTACATTTCCCATATGTCCAAGTGGTTACCAGTAGGTTTCATCCCAGGCTGCAAAGCAGACATTCACAGTGTCGTCTGCAACTTGGGGCAGTGGTGGGCTCTCCTCTAGCTCACAGTGGCTGCAGCATAGAATTACAAATGTAATGTGTTCTCTCTCCTCCTCTTTTCATTGGCAGCCAAGGAGATGGAGAGCAGATGTAGCACTGGTTGTGTGTGAGCGGCTTCTACGAGTAGGAGCGCCACAGACCGACGCTACACAAAATATAAAATCTTGGTAGCAGCTAGAATTTATTTAATAATGCACTAATTGCGGGTCATTGTTTCAACATTCAGATACAAACACACCTTGCAAAAAATACTTATGGTGGACAGCAACAGCAAAGTAACTAAAGCATCCTGTAATGACATGGAAGTTGGAAGGACCACTAGTAGATTACTGAGTAGTATGATATCCCCAAAATGTTGGATTTTTAGTGAAATTTATAGGAGGATTTTTGTTCAACAGGGTGGCGTTTGGTTGCACAGGCAGTGGGCGAGGCAATAATTTACTCTCTTCATTGTCAGGCAGAATGTTTTTGCCTATGCTCTAACTTCACTGTTCAGTTTTTTGCAACTCCTTGTTGGAGTTCAGGGTGCTGACAATAGCCCACAAGACATCAGCTTTCCTTAAGTCCTCTGACTGGTCCACTGTGCCACCCTACTAGCTACAGTTACAGCAGGGCAGGGTGTAACAGTGGTTTGCTGTTCCTCTCTGCACCTGTGGGGTCTGATGAGAGGTGTACCACAGAGGTACTTCTGGTAATACCTCTGATCCCTGGTCTCTTCATTTCAGAATTTCCTGGAGGGTTTTTTCTGACATAATGACATAAATGGTTTGGCCCCATCGTTCCCTTTCCACTACAAGGATCCAAGTAAGTTATTTTTTAGAACTATCGACAAAAGGTCTTTTTCTGATGGAATTTTGTTTCCTATTTATTTTCTCTGCATCCTTTTCAGAATGCGGGGCTATGTTGTCCTCTAGCTCTGTGGTTCTTTGGCCTGTTTGACTGACCGCCTGGTTTCCCCACTGGTCGTTAGCATATAGAGACTCACCTTAATGGTAGCTCTACATCTGGTAAGATGTTATAATATTACCATGTTATACAAAATACTGAAATATATGGAATGCATGTCTTTTGAATATGTTATGTCGATTTTAAGTATATTGTAAACGCACAGTAAATCATTGATCATTATTGTTGTTGTATTGTATTGTTGTATTTTCCAAATGCACATCGGGATGATAGCATATACCTTTGGGAAGGCTATTACAACTGATTTATATGTTTAATTAAAAAAATATGTATTTGTTTAAATATTGTTCTCTTTATCTGGTCAGCCCCACAATAAATCTCCTGAAGAAGCCCTCACGGGCGAAACATGTTGAGTGCGGGGTCTAGCTGACTTCCTGTAGGATCTGTCTTTGGTTGTTTTAAATTTTGATATTTCCATTCATGTATATTTTTATGTACATTTTTTACCAGGGCAGCATAAATATGGATTTTCAGGTAGACAGGATACCGCCGGCTGAGTTCCGAGCGGCCTAGGCTGCAATCCTGTGCCGTATCGCTCGTTTATGGCACCCAATTCCTCTCCAATGTGAGGTAGGTGATGCTGGGAATGGTATTGCTCCGGTATACCGAATTCTTATCTGACTTATCGCTAGCAGCTAATTATGGGTATAAAACTACTATCCATCAACGCCAAAGGGCTTAATCATCCTGCAAAGAGAGCCTCCCTCTGGAAGCTTGCAGTTCAATCCAATTGTGATGTTTTATGTGCGCAGGAGACTCACTTTCGTGCTTTACAACATCCAGTATGTAATCACAAACTGTTTCCTCATAACGTTATTGCTTGTGCCTCCACAAAGAAAAGCGGGGTACTCCTAGCCATCAAACATACAATATCTTTCAAACTTATAACAAACCTTTCAGATGAAAATGGCCGTTACATCATCCTAGTCTGCACCCTGAACGATGTCACCTACACTATTGTGAACGTATACTCACCAAACATCCATCAGATACGATACCTACGGAAGCTCCATAAGAAGATCTCTAAAGTGCAACAGGGCCATCCAATCTGGTGTGGAGACTTTAACACAATTGCTGATCCGGCCCTCGACTCTTCGAACCCACGTATAAGGAAGACTTCAAGCCTTAATTCATTGCTTAGAGACTTACAACTCTTCGACATCTGGCGCTGCCAGAATGCCGAAGAAAAGGACTACACATTTCATTCACAATGCCACAACTCCTATTCACGTATTGACTTTTTCCTGACAGATCAATGGCTTTTACAAAAAGTGTCAGCCCTAACCCAACTCACGTCTGGAGGATGAATCCTTATCTACTACAAGCAGCCCCATTCCACCAAGTCTTACAGGACTCTTTATCTGATTTTTTTTCTATCAATACTGGGTCGGTTAGTAACCCTAAGATATTATGGGCCTCGCACAAGGCATTTATTCATGGAATTGCTATTAAATTGGGTACCAGAGCCAAGAGGGAAAGGACGCAGCAGCTGGAGAAACTCACAAAAGAAATTCAATCCATTGAAAGTATCAACAAACAAAATCCCCAACCTGAGCTTAAAATTAAACTAGGGCGACTCCGCTTAGATCTCAGAAACCTGCTCCTGGCCAAATACGAATCCCAGCAAAAAAAGCTTAAAATTACTTTTTTCACTTCTGGGAACAAAACGGGTAAACTGTTATCCTATTTGACCAAGGCGCAGCGCCTGAGATCGACCATCCCTTACATGTATCACCCGATGTCTGGAAAGCGTCTGACTAACCCCCAGGAAATTGAAGACGCTTTCAGTACCTACTACAGGTCCCTATATAACCTTAAAGAAAATCCCTCTATGCATCAGCCCACGCTAGCAGATATCCAAAACTTTTTAGACAGCATGAAACTTCCACACCTATCAAATGCTCAATTGGAGGAACTCAATAAACCCTTTACCCACTCAGAACTGAGTATAGCTATAGACTCCCTTCCCAATAACAAGTCCCCGGGGCCGGACGGGAATACTACAAAAAATTCAAGAATATTCTAATACCCCCTCTTTGTGAGTTCTTCAATGCTGTTGCCTCCTCATCCTCACTCAGTACAGAATCTCTGAAAGCATTAATTGTCACCTTGCCGAAGCTGGGGAAGGATACTTCCCTTCCACAAAACTATCGCCCAATTTCATTACTAAACCATGATGTGAAACTTTATGCAAAAATACTAGCTATTCGCCTGACAGATATTCTGCCCACTCTAATCAACCCGGACCAGTCTGGCTTTACCAAAGGACGGCAAACATTGGATGCTACCAGGCAAATGATTAATATCCTGCACCACCTAGAAAGGACCAGAACGCCTTCTCTGCTCCTCTATCTGGATGCGGAGAAGGCGTTCAACAGAGTCTATTGGCCTTATGTCAGTCTAACATTACAAAAATTTGGCTTTCAGGGGCTCATAGTCTCCTCCATTATGGCCCTCTACTCCAACCCCTCTGCCCAGGTATATTGCTCTAGCATGCTGTCGAAACCATTTCACATATCGAATGGTACCAGGCAGGGGTGCCCACTATCACCCTTAATTTTTAATCTGGCTATGGAGCCCATGGTGGAGACGGTGCGCTCTAACCCTAAAATCAGTGGCATCAATATAGGTCATAGGACCCACAAAATCAACTTGTTTGCTGACGATGTCATTCTAATGCTATCAGATCCCCTTCCCTCCCTGGCTTCGGTCCAACAAGTTCTGTTTGACTATGCTAAAGTTTCCTACTACAAAGCAAATGTTACAAAATCATTTATCTTAGATATTAACATTCCCCAGAATCTCAAAACTGCAATCCAAAACCAGTACTCATACAGATGGGCAGACAGCTCCATTACTTATTTGGGAATTGAGTTAACTAGAAGCACCTCTGCACTTTTCCAAGCAAACTATTCACCATTCTTAAAAGCCCTCCAGGGAGACTTGGACGCATTGTTGAAACCTTTCTTATCTTGGTTGGGACACCTGGCCCTCTTTAAAATGTATAAACTCCCCCAACTTATTTATCTATTCAGATCACTCCCTATCCCCGTCCCCAATTCCTTCTTCTCAACAGCACAATGCATCCTTGGTCAATTTCTCTGGCAGAGAAAAAGACCGCGCTGTTTGCGCGCCACTCTACAAAATCACAAAAATGCAAGAGGAGCAGGCCTGATAAACATTAAAGATTATTATATGGCAACTATACTAGCTCAGCGTAAGTCCGAGTCCGAGTCCCCTTCCTCACTCCAACCTTGGTGTGACATTGAGGCCACTTATGTATCTAACAACGACTTAGGCTCTTAGCTGCTGTCCGACAACGCCCACCACATAGCCCCCACTTTAAAAGCCTCTGCTGCAGCTTTCCTATACCTTAGAAACAACACCGATACAGACACATCACCCATATATCCTCCCCTCCCTCTATCCATACTCCAACATCACATCCCCAACTTATCTATCCACCAATGGACATCAAGGGGAGTTACCCATATCCAGGATCTATATTCCCAAGACCTTCTGAAGCCCTTTACAACTCTACAGGAAACCTATTCTATCCCAGCCTCAGAATACTTTAAGTATATTCAGATGTCGCACTGCATGCTAAGAAATCCGTCTCTGATAGGACCCCTCCATAAACAAGCTTGGCAATACCTACAGGACAATACCTCAAAAAAAAAAAAGGAATCTCCTTTTTTTACAACCTTCTGCACAACAAAGAAGTCCTTCACAAAACTTCCCCCATTCTTAAATGGGAAATGGATCTAGACAACTCATTCACCCCCAACCACTGGTCCACAGCGCTATACCATACCTATAGCTCAACAAAATCAGCAAATCTGTGGGAACTGAATCTTAAAGTCATGCTTAGATGGTACGTTACTCCCACCAAAGCCCATGCAATGAACCCTGCATCCTCTCCACTATGCTGGAGGGAATGCGGGGAACAGGGGTCCCTGATGCATATCCTTTGGAACTGCTCCAAACTCACAAACCTATGGAATAAAATATTTACCCTGCTCACCACCATCAGCGGAGTGCCCGTCCTGGGGTCCCCTGAACTCGCACTCTTACACCTTGGTATCACGGACATTCTGGCCCAAGCAAGAAAGGTCGCCATTAACATTTTGCTAGCTACAAAGTTGACACTAACCAGAAATTGGCTTTCTTCAGATATTCCGACCCTAGAAAACATCATCCGTATGGTGCAAAACCACATCACATATGAAATTATGTATGCTAAGTCAGAGGGTATAGCAGCACGAAACCTATCAGACTGGTCATTATGGTACAACTGGTATAATAACAACTCCGAGCCCACTGTTTAAAACCCTTAGGCACCACTTCTATGAACCTGGGTCTGATTATAGGGTAGGACATGGGGCTCTACTGGCCACAGCAATAGCTCCCCACCGGGGTGGTCGGAATGGGCCTCGCCTCCTTCCCGCAGACCCAAACGTACAGTAAATTAAACCAGGTATCAGGCATATTTCCCATTTCTAACTCCATTTACAACCTTTTCCGTATATCATAAGGTTACCGGAACAACAATGCAATGTCTTTTCAACAGTTATTCCAATTATTTATCATTCTGCAATGTTATAAATTTTCTAGTATGTTTAGCTGACAATGCTCATCTTTGCTTATTGTATGACTTTCGATTCATGTAATCGTGAAACTCAATAAAGCTTTTGAAACTGAAAAAAAAAAAGAAATATAAATAAGGATGCATTTCCTCAAAAGATAACACATTTTTCTTTATTTATTTTGAGGCTATGTATCCTTGCCTTTTTTGTGTATTTGAATTTAATGTGTGTATTGTTACTTTAAATGTTTTATTCTACTCTTTTCACTGTCTGTTTTTGCCTTGTAAAATATTCTAGCTAGTGAGGGTGTTATAGCCAAAAAGGGAAAGGGGGAGGGGGCAACTCCATAGTAATGCCCATGGGTTGGAATCCAGTGCCTTGTAGGTGTGATGGTCAGATATCCATAAACACTTGACCTTATCATGTAATTATAAATTGTGCCTGATAAAATGGAGCAATGACAATGGAGCAATGACAAAAGAAGATCCAGTACATTTAATTGTATTATATTTAATGGTGGTAGTGGTGGTGTTATGTGTGTAATTT
>BLSH010391395.1:1157365-1172042 GCA_018402905.1 Glandirana rugosa | reverse complement strand
ATCGTAGAGCACGATCGTAGCGATCGTTGTTCTATGCAGAGCTTGATCTGCAACTCAAAGCAGCGGTATGTGAAATCTCTAATTTCTGCTGTCTGTCCTCAGAGCAACAGCACAGACAGCAGTAGTAAAGTAATCTATCTCAGGATGCAGGATCAGGTCTTAAAATGTCTCAAATCTGTCCCTCACGCAGTCAGCTACCTTTCCCTACACTAACCCAAGGAGCATGTGACTGCAGCACTGTGACTCCAGCTTATAAAGAGGCTGGGTCACATGATGCACCGGCCAATCACAGCCATGCCATTAGTAGGTATGGCTGTGATGGCTTCTAAGGGCAAACCAGTGAAACACTTGTTGATTGGCTGCCCTGCAGCTTCTCAACACGTGGAGTAAAATAGCAGAACCCCGGACCGAACCCGAACGATTTTTGAAATGTCCGGGTCCGGGTCCGTGCCACGGACACCCGAAAGTTCGGTACGGACCCGAACGTTACAGTCCGGGTTCGCTCAACACTATTCATAAGTTAAGTAGACTAATTTGATGGAAACCTGCAATTGGTCTACCTGCAATCTGCTATGTTTCTGTGCACTCTCTATGACTTCACTGTCCTTTATTTGTCACTATCATGCAATACCATGACTTTACTATGCATAACCATGCACTGTCTGTATATCCTAAAAACTCTAATAAGAATACAATTATATGGGACGCTCACGAGCAGTGAACAAAGATGGCAGCTTGCTAGTCTCACTCCTCCACCACTGTGCACATCTGCAAATATAGGAGCCATCTGGAGCCTTGTCCCCTCTTTTTCTGACACCCCTACCCTCTTCACACCCGGTAACAACATATGGATCGGCGGAGCACCCATGCTTCCAGTTCCCAGGCAGCGGATCAACCCGGAGCCACGGCCTTCCCACCAGCCGTCACGCTGGAAGCCCAGGCCACTAGTATGGAGGCTTCCCAGCAGCTCATCTCTGTTGATCTGGACGTCCCCTCCAATGCTGAGAGCCTGCCGGAGGCATCACCTGAGCTTCCATAGCCCGCCCTGCAAGATGCTGACCAGCTGGCAAGATTCAAGACCATTCTGCAGAGTGAACTTTCTGCGGCTACATCTAAATTAGCAGCCCACCTGACAAGGGAAATCAGGGAGCTTGGCAATTGCACCAATGTCCTGGAGGACAAGATGGATGCTGCTACTACAGTCATTGAGAATCATAAGCAAGATCTCTCTGACCTGAAAAAGGAATCAGATGCGGCCCTATTAAAGCTGGAGGACTTCGAGAACAGAGCCTGTCGGGGTAATCTGTGTTTGCAAGATTTGCCCGAATCCATTGAGGATCTCACTTCCACCGCCACTGCGCTTTTCCAGGAGTTGGTGCAAGCGATACTGGTTGAATGCCTGGAATTCGACCGCATCCATAGGGTCCTGGGGCCGAAGAAGCAGGATGGCCCCCCCAGGGACATTATTATAAAATTCACCTTTTATCTCACGAAAGAAACACTCTTGCGGGCAGCTTGAGACAAACGAGATCTCTGCTTCCAGGGCCACTCGTACCAACTTTTTGCAGATCTGGTGCCCTCCACCATACAGAAACAGCGTCAGATGAAGCCCTACACATCAGTCCTCTTGACTCATTGCATCAAATACCAATGGGGCTTTCCGTTCAAGCTCGCCTTTACTCACCAAGGCCAGAGCCACACAGTCCAATTCAATCCTGGAGGCGTTACACCTTTTATCCCCACAAGATGCCACCAGCAGTCCGTTGCAGCCCTCCGGTGCCCAGCCTTCTTCCACTCAGCTGGGTTACATTTGGGAGAAAGTTGGAAGACCCAAATTAATGAGTAAGCTTTGTTTTTTCATTGTATTGAAAGGCTTGGCCATCTGGTCAAGATCCTTTTGACCCTGAAAGAGTGACAGCCTTGACAGCCCATTGTTGGACGCTATGTCCCTTGGTTTTACCTTTTTTGCTGTTTTGGAACATTGCCTGGAGGGCACAAGCAGTGGCGGCTGGTGCCACTGCTCCAGAAACTGCTCCCCGTTAGGCTGTTGGATTTTCCCTGTTTGAGATCTGAACAGCAGCTCCCTTGCTTGGACTGGACTGCCGCTCCTTCCTACCCTTGGAACCTTCCACCCCCATTTTTTTTTCTTGGCTCCCCTCTTGGCAGGCATTTGCTCCTCCAATTTGTGTGACCCCTTTATTCCTACAACCACGGGTTCCGCCACCTCACCTTTTCTATACCCTTGTGACTGATGGACACCTCACTATGTGCATTAACCTTCTTTTATGATACTTAGTTGATGTGGAGAACTCCCACCTTGCGTTCCTGCACAGCTGGTTGTCTTACTGTCCTACTGCTGGGCGGGCCTGTAACTGAGGTTGTTCTATCTGCAATAGAGTGGCACACTTCTGCGTTATATAGATTACTGTTATAGTGTATTCATGTTCCTAGATTATGCCACTGAGCTACTGTGATTTTCATGATGGTGCTTGCCCTCCCATCCCCCTCCCTCCCCTCCTTCCCTCCCTCCTCCTCCCCTATTCATCTCCTCTTCCCTCCATTCCCTTTATCTTTGGCTGCCTTGAGGGCTGCCCATCTCTCTCCTAGAGGTCTCATTGCATTTTATAACGCAGCCATGGGCCCAGTGGTAGGGCCAGCCCCCATGTGTGTCCTAACGATTGGGATGTGAATGCTACATGTTGTGTTCTTGTTGCACTATGTGCTCATGCTCCTGCTCATTCTTCAACTACTTCTTCTTCTTCCTTTCTCTTTCTCCTTTCCTCTTTCCTTCCACGGACCCGGAATCTGTAGAGTAACCATGACTTTTGATGGTTGGACCTCTGCCCATTGCTTATTTCTGCAGCCCACCATTTTATGTGCATTATGGCTCTTAGACCCCTGAAGATTTATTCCCAAAACATTCATGGCTTCAATTCCCCTGCTAAACGGTCCAATGTGTTTCATCATTTGAAGTCCCAAGCCGTGCATATAGTCTGCCTGCTGGAGACAAGATTTTCTCAGTCCTCCGCCCCCTGATACCTTTCCCCTCATTACCTCATTACCCAACTTTTTTCTCTGCTCCTGCTCCAGAGAAACATAGGGGAGTGCTGATTGCATGTAAACGTGAGCATTTAAACGTGACCTACCATTCACCTGTTCTCGTGAAATTGCTGGCCCTAATTGACAGGTAGAATTGACCACATATTTACCCATCTTCAACATTTACTAGTGGTGGATAGGGTCACCATCCCAGCCTCCATCTGGTCAGACCATGACCCCCTGATCCTGTTGGTGAACCTTGTGGACCTCCCTCGACCTACCTATCAATTGAGACTGAATGAATCCCTACTCACCTCTCAGGCCTCCTATGTCCAAATACAGTCACACATTCCCTCCTACTTCTCAGAGAACCTGGGTTCAGTAACATCTGCTGTATCCCTATGGGAGGCCACTATAAGGGGTCATCTGATCCAGATTGCCATCTCCAGGAAACGTGCCAGGGAGAAAGGAGTACAGAAGCTGACTTCACACCTGGCTCAGGCAGATGCTGTATGGAAGACTAGGCCAACTGTGGCTAATCGTAAGGCCCGTGATACCCTGGCTACTGAGCTTGACCTCCTTAACACTGAGTAGGCTGAAAGGGCGTTGCGCTGGGCGAGAAACTGATTTTATACGAGTGCTAACAAACCTGGACTCATGCTGGCCCGGAAACTCAATTCAGTGGGCCGTACACACAAACCCGTACAGTTACATACCAAGAGTGGTGGCCTCACCTCCAACCCGATAAAGATCACAGCAGAGTTTGCATACCTCCTGTCCACTCTATATGGGAAACTGACCCCGTTTGACCTAGAGCATGCTGAGAGCTTCTTTCAGCATCTCCATCTCCCCTCCTTATCCATGACAACCTGAGACGCTTTGAACGTGGATATTTCAAAGGAGGAAATCACTCAAGCTATTCAGTCGCTAAAGCCCTCTAAGGCCCTCTAAGGCCCTCTGTGTTTTCAGGCATTTAGTACATAAAATTTTCCACCCTTTTGACCTTCCATCTTGCTGCATATTTTAACTTGATGAGGCGGGGTTCTCAGCCTTCCCCGAGTTTCTTAAAGCTTATATTACTATGATTCCTAAGACAACAGACAAGGCCACTGAGCCACAGGCATTCAGACCCATCTCTTTGCTGAATGTGGATCTGAAGATTCTGGGGAAGGTTCTGAGCACTCATGTCAACAAATATCTTCCGACCCTCATACACAGAGACCAGGTGCTCTTCGTCCCAGGCCGGCATGTGGGGGACAACATCTGCAAGATTGTACATCTCATCCACATCTTGTATCAGTGTAAGATACCAGGCTTCTTATTGTCCCTCTATATATAAAGTGTTTGATTCGATCTCCTGGGACTACTTAGAATTTATGCGGTGGGGTTTTGGGGGTGACTTCCTGGCTTGGATTAAAGCCCTTAACTCATCCCCCACAGCTTCCGTTAAGTCCGACATGTTTTTTTTTCCGATTCTGAGGTACAAAGCAGGACTGTCGCCAGCACTTTTTATTCTTGCGCTGGAACTGCTGGCTATGGCCTCCGTGACAACCCTGACATTTCCGGCATTCCCTACGCAGGCAACCGTTATAAGGCAAATTTTTATGCGGCCAATGCTCTCCTGGTCCTCACCAATCTAATTATTACTCTTCCCAACCTTCAGGTAATGCTGGGTCACTTTTCAGGCATCTCAGGCCTCCATATAAATCCTGCCAAAACCACGGCGCTGAACATTACTCTTCCTGATTAATTGGTCACGCACTTACAGACACAATTCCCCTATTGCTGAACACCCCACTCGCAAAACGTCTTTTGAGCAGATTTGTCTACACTCCCCATGATCCCCTGGTCTCATCTTGTTGCTTTACACCTCTCTTAATGGTAGATCGCCTTTATTAACCCTTTCCTATGTGACACAATGGGAGAGGGATCTTGGATCGAGGGAGAGGACTGGAGTAAGGCCTGGACAACAATAGCAAAGTGTTCATTCAACACTACCACTTGAGGCTGCTTATAAAGTGCTCCTGTAGTGGTATTGGGTCTAGGCTTGCCCGTGCTTATCCGGGAAGCAGTGATGGATGTTTTTCGGAATTGTGGTCAACTTGGGGATGTCTTACATATATGGTGGTCTTGCCCATGTTTGATCAGCTTCTGGTCCAGAGTCTTTGGCCTACTGCAAATGTTATTCCATGTGACAGTCCGAAAGGATGCCCGGCTGGCTCTCTTGCATTGCCCTATACCGGGCCTTTTTGCACCCCAGCAGAGATTGGCCTCACACCTTTTTATTTCTGCCAAGCGGACCATCGCCCATGCCTGGAAGACCCCTGCTGTTGCCTTCCAGGGGATGAAAAACAGAATGACCGCTCTGATGGTTAATGAGCAGGTGTCCAGTATTTTGATGGATTCACATGCAAATTTTTTGAAAATTTGGGAACGGTGGATAAGTTATTCTTTCCCGTCCCTGCCTCCGACTAGCTATGGTCGACTTTAAAGCTTTCTTGCATGGGTCCCACGTTCGTGGTGCTTGCCCTCTCTTAGGGCCGCTTTGTTCTTCTCTTTTCCTTCTCTCCGTTTTCTTCTCTTTCCCTGTCTCCTCTTTTTCTCCTTTCACTCCTGATATGAAGACTATCATTACAGATTTCTGTGCTCAAAGGAATAGAGTATTATAGCATGTGATATGTGCCTAATTACTAATTTGGCCCTCTATGGTCCTAGTAACAGTTTTTTTTTGTTTTGTTATGATACTCATTATGCATTGATATGTGTCTTCTCACATGTCTGTCCGATGTTGCCCCTGTGTAGGCAAAACATGGCTTGTTATGATTTTTGAAATTTCAATAAAAATATTGAAACCAAAAAAAAATACAAAATACAATTAAAAAATAATTAAATCCTGAGTGTTTTTTATCTTAACACATTGAGGACAATAATAAAAAAAAAAAACTTTCCCCAGTATTTTAACTATTTGTTAAAATTCTTATCCCAGCAGTTGTAGTTTAAAACTTTAAATGCTGCTGGCTATTGCTCTCTCATTGCTGCTTTCCTGAGTTTCCAGTCTTACAAGGAAAGAGTTAACAGTGGACAGTGCAGTCTCCAGGCAATCTGTTAGCTTGAAGAAGACTGAAGGAGGAGGATGGAAGAGCAGGGGGGTGCCTTGCCACTCTACAGTACAGGGCTTTGTTTCTTATTTTTCTTGTTCAACGATTTGATTACAGTTTATCAAAGTAGGTATAGGTAGAGTTGAGCGAACCCGAACTGTAAAGGTTCGTACCAAACTTTCGGGTGTCCGTGTCCTGAATCCGAACCCGAACGTTTGAGAAAAACGTTCGGGTTCTGGGTTCTGGTATTTTATCACGCATGTTGAATAGCTGCAGGGCAGCCAATCAACAAGCGTTTCACTGGTTTTCCCTAGAAGCCATCACAGCCATGCCTACTAATTGCATGGCTGTTATTGGCCAGTGCATCATGTGACCCAGCCTCTATATGAGGCTGGAGTCACAGTGCTGCATGTCACATGCTCTCAGGTTAGTGTAGGGAAAGGATGCTGCCGGCGCTGTGAGGGACAGATTGTGAGGGACAGATTGCAGTGATAATAACTAGCTAGAGATTACTACTACTGCTTTGAGGCACAGATTGTAGATCTATAACATCTCATCCTGCATTACAGAAAGATCTGATTACAGAACGATCTCTCATGCTGCATTACAGAATGATCTGATTACAGAACGATCTCTCATCCTGCATTACAGAAAGATCTGATTACAGAACGATCTCTCATCCTGCATTACAGAATGATCTGATTACAGAACGATCTCTCATCCTGCATTACAGAACGATCGGATTACAGAATGATCTCTCATCCTGCATCACAGAACAATCTCATTACAGAACGATCTGATACTGGACTAGGTAGAGATTACTACTGCTTTGAGGGACAGATTGCAGATCTAATAACATCTCCCATTTTCCTTCCTTTTGCAGCCCTCTAGCACTTTCCAGGACTTTTTTACAGTCATTTTTGTGCCGAAAAGTTCGGGTCCCCATTGACTTCAATGGGGTTTGGAGTACCGGACTTGAACGTTTCCGGAATGTTCAGCCGAACCCGCCGAACCCTAATGTCCAGGTGTTCGCTCAACTCTAGGTATAGGTCATATAGAAAAAAAAAGAAAGCCAAATGCAAGCCATCAGCATATCTCAAGCTATAAAAAACATATTTGGTAACAATTGTACAGATAAACAAATACACATGACGCATGAGGATAGGCCTCACAGGGTGAGAGTAACAACATCAAAGCCTAAGAATAGGAGAGGACATGAGCAGTAGAGGGTGCTATCAGGGATGGCATCATTCCCGACAGAGGCAGAACAGCGGTCTGCCTGTGTAACCAAGACAAATCGCCGTTCTGTTAGTAGTAAAGACAGATCCTGTGTTTCTGCTAAGCAGGAACGTGGATCTCTGTTTTCCCTCAATTAAAGCACACCCCACAGTTAGCAAGCATTCCCTAGGGACACATTTAACCCTTTGATTGCCCCTGATGTTAACCCCTTCCCTGCCAGTGTCATTAGTACAGTGACAGTACATATATTTTAGCACTGATCACTGTATTGGTGTCACTGGTCCCCAAAAAAAGCATCAAAAGTGTCACTTAGTGTCCGATTTGTCCGCCGCAATGTCACAGTCCCACTGTAAGTTGCTGATTGCCACCATTACTAGTAAAAAATAAATAAAGAAAGAAAAATGCCATAAAAAGATCCCATAGTTTGTAGATGCTATAACTTTTGCGCAAACCAATCAATATACTCTTATTGGAATTTTTTTGACCAAAAACTGCAGAGTTGATCAAATACGACCAAAAGAAAGCTCTATTTGTGGGGAAAAAGGACTTCAACTTTATTTGAGTACAGCGTCGCACGACCGTGCAATTGTCAGTCAAAGTAATGCGGTGCCATATCACAAAAAATGGCCTGGCCATGAAGGGGGTAAACCTTTCGGAACTGAAGTGGTTAAAAAAAATAATAAACATGTTATACTTAGGTGCTCTGTGAAGTGGTTTTGCACAGAGGAGCCCCGATCCTCGTCTTCTCTGGTCCCCCGTCGGCGCTCTGGGCCCCTCCCCCTTGCCAAGTGCCTCCATAGCTATAGCAGGTCACTTGCTGTGGTGGCACTTATGCATGCTCAGTCCCGAGTCAGCTCAGCCCTGTCCCCTACTCCCCCCTCACTGATCGTGATTGGCTCCTGCTGCTGTATCACAGCTAATCAGGAGGGAGAGACACGGGAGAGCCTGGGGTCTCGTGTACATCGCTGGATCAAGATCAGGTTTAGGTAAGTATTAGGGGGGCTGAGGGGGAGCTGCACACTGAAGGTTTTTTACCTTCATACCTTCAGCCTTTATAACCACTTTAAAAACTGAGAGTTTAAAATTACTTCCCTGAAACTGTACTTTTATTCTTGAATTCCCTCTCAAAATAGCAGTGTACTTCCTGATCCTATGTATTTCTGGGTAAATATAAACTGCTAAATACCTTTTCTCATCAGCAGTATATAGCAGTTTTGTGACTTCTATCAGTGTCTAGTTAAAGCTTATAGGAGGAGTTTTCATTCTACTCTGACTGTCCTATGAGGCTGCGGGACCCCTGACCCCCTGTCTAGACAGTGCTTATTGGCCCTGTGCCGATCACATGTACCCTCCCAAGAAAGAAAAAAAAACTCTCTAGCAATACACACCAAACTGAGCATGTGCTCTGTATTTTAAGAAGATGGATTAGAGAGAGTGGAAGAAGGGGAGGATCAGAGAAGATAGAAGCAAACAGCCTCTGTACACAATGCGGAGGATTAACCCCTTAAGTTCCACTGTGAGTATAACAAGCATGCTTTACTGCATACACAGACTGATTTTACTATTGTCTGTTTAGTTATACTTTAAGCCTCATAGCTGTTCATCTTCAGTGGAAGATCATCTAAGACACTACTGCCTCTGACTGCTAGTTACATAAGATTTAGAAAGAGATTCGAAGATTGCTTGATTGATCTCCTTGTTGGATAGAAAGCTATACCTGAGGACCTGCAGTGCAAGGATCCCCCTGCTTCTGCTTCTTCCATTCATGTGATCTCTTCTTTCTACACCTCTTATGCTGCTACCTATTCATTCCTCTTCCAGTCATCAGATCATCAATCCTTGGATGGGCAGCTGTCAGGTGCCTGGTGGTAGAGTCTGGCTCATGCGGGGGCAACCTCTCTTGCGGCCCTGGTTCGAGAGCCTCTGATAGTGTGAACAGGGAGCTCTGGAGCACAGGGGGGCACGAGGGCTGGACAATCTTCAGGTGGTAAGGAGAAGTCCAAGGTAGCTTGTGCAAGACAGGAGGGTAGTGGTTCAGTCCGGGTTGGCAACTGGCAGGCGGTGCGGTACAACGGGATCAGGTAAATGGATGGTCGGGTACAGGCAGGGTCGGCAACGTGCTGGCAACAGAAGTACAGAGGGAGCAGGCAAACGGGTGGTCTTAGACAAGCCAGGGTCAGATGCAGGCAGATATCAACAGATCCTAAGGAATAGCCGGGGTCACAGGAACAGGAAGTCACACAGAAGTAGTCACCGGGGGGTCACAGGTGCAGGGAACGCTGTAGAGCGGACAGCACTGGCTACAAGGCTCTGCTGACTGAAATAGAGCCCCCAGGCGCCGTTTCCGGCGCGTGCGTGCACACGTGAGCGCGCGCACAGGTGCGTGCACCACCCCGGAAAGGCTAGAAAACAGTCTTTTCCTGACAGCAGCTCTGACATGATGAAGAAAAGCTCCTAACAAGACACCTATACACAAAGACAGTACAGAACAATGCATGTTAAGCCAGTAATAGGGAAAAGCTCAACCGCAGGAAGACTACCTGCAATGCCGGTCCTTTGTCCTCAGCTTTCAGGTCCTCTTTATTGGACACTATTTCATTTCAGTTTTTCAAATATGTTTACAAATCAGTCATTTCTGATATAGTAGCATTTTTTATTTCCACATGTAAATTTAATAACTGCGAGCAGGTGTTTCTCCATAAGTCGTAAAAAGTCAAAGGAAAGATTGCTATTTATGCATGTTGTATGTTGATAGCAGAATAAATCTGTGCCTGAGGGAACCATTGCTTTGTGCTTGTGATGAGATGATTAAACTGCCTAGAAGTAAGCAGGGTGATGGCTTCTTGTCTACCGTCAGCAGAGACACTTACATGCGCTCCACTGTGGACTGGTAGGAAAACAAAGCTTATTTATGGTTCCACCATCACTTGACCTCATTATAAGAAAGTCTGCACTTAAAAAATACTCAGTTTACTCTTGTTAAATATACACTCACTGGCCACTTGATTAGGTACACCTTGCTAGTACTGGGTGGGTTGGGACCCTTTTGCTTTAATTCTTCATGGCATAAATTCAACAAGGCTGCTCATCTATGATGCAAATCTCCCTTTCCACCACATCCCAAAGGTGTTCTATTGGATTGAGATCTGGTGACTGTGGAGGCCAGTGTGAGAAGATTTGAGCTTTGTGACATGGTGCATTATCCTGCTGGAAGGAGTCATCAGAAGATGGGTACACTGTAGTCATAAAGGGATGGACATGGTCCGCAACAATACTCAGGTAGGCCGTGGCAGTTAAACTCAATTGGTATTAAGGAACCCAAAGTGTGCCAAGAAAATATCCCTCACATGATTACACACCACCACCAACCTGAACCGTTGATACAAGTGTAGCGCCCACTACCATAGATAGGTACTTAGAGGTAGGTTTTTGTTTGAGAGTAGGTAAATTTGGTCAGGCCTGACCCTGATTGTTTTGATTCTGGGCAGGGGAGTGGCCCAGGGAGAGCTGGAGACTGCAGGAAGCAACACCCCTTGGTAACCCCTTCCTTCTTCTCTGAGAAAAATCTGGAAAAGGGGATGGGAAAGGAGGTGAGGCTTTATGAAGTATATTAAGGGGCCTTGACCATCCCCAACCTGGATTGGCAGGGGTTAGGCCTCCTTAAATACTGTGGTCTGCCCAGTGGGGGGAGGAGAAGTTCGGGTGGAAGAGGCGGAGATGTAGTGTGGAGGCTGTTAAGGCCTGGAGGGAGCCCCTAGTGTGGGGGGGAGAGAAAGAGAGAGAGATCCTGGAGAAGAGGCACAAGGGTGAGGGGAAAAGAACAGCAGGAGTGTGAGCACTACAGAGAGATCTCCAGGAGGAACTACAAGTAACAGTGAGTGACACAGCCCAAGAGAGTAAGATGCACAACACAGATTGGGAAGAAGACAGTCTGGAGGAGTCTGCAGAAGGAGATTGGGGTCTGGTGTCATGGACAGTGTGTGGATGGGCTGGAAGTTGTATTCCATTGCTGGCTAGCTAGCATCAACTAAATGACTTTGCTACACAAGGGAACCTCAACCCCCTATACCCACAAAGGGTGGTCCGGAGGCCTGACAAATCCACATCAGGTCTCACTTGTGCTAGCTAGGCCTTGCAAGTAGGAGGCTGGTAAATTTCCTTCCTGGCCTCACCAGTGCAACTAAGAAGTGTGCAGGAGAGAGGAACCAGGAGATTGCAGCAAAGTAAGAAGTGTGCTAGAGTGAAGTGAAGGGGTTGTATATACTGGATGGTGTATATGCCGGTCCCATGCACAGAACTGTTTGATCTTTTGGGCTTCCCATAACTATACCAATCCCTACTGAAGTTCAATCCCCAAATAAAATAACAAAAACAAAGAAAAAGCCTGTTTTCTGACTCCGGATGCCAGTAGGAGTGGGATTGAGGCAGAGCAGGTGAACCACATCAACCAGCCACCCCTAATGGGGCCATTGGCTACACAAGGCAGGATGGATTCATGATTTTGTGTCGTTTACACCAAATTCTGACCCTACCATCTGAATGTCGCAGCTGAAATTGAGACTCATCAGACCAGGCAACGTTTTTCCAATCTTCATTTGTCCAATTTTGATGAGCCTGTGCGAATTGTAGCCACAGTTTCCTGTTCTTAGCTGACAGCCGGTGTAGTCTTCTGCTGCTGTAGCCCATCTGCTTCAAGGTTCGATGTGTTGTGTGTTTAAAGAAGGTATTCTGCATACCTTGGGTGTAACGAGTGGTTATTTGATTTACTGTTGCCTTCCTATCATTTGGAACCAGTCTGCCCATTCTCTTCTGACATCAACAAGGTATTTTCCTCCACACAACTGCCGCTCGCTTGATATTTTCTCTTTTTCCAACCATTCTCTGTAAACCCTAGAGATGGCTGTGCGTAAAATCCCAGTAGATCAGCAGTTTTTGAAATACTCAGACCAGCCCGTCTGGCACCAACAACTATGCCACATTCAAAGTCAATTAAATCCCCTTTCTTCCACATTCTGATACTCAGTTTGAACTTCAGCAAGTTGTCTTCACCACGTTTAGATGCCTAAATTCATTGAGTTGCAGCCATGTGGTTGGCTAATTAGCAATTTGTGTTACCAAGCAATTGAACGGGTGTACCTAATAAAGTGGCCGATGAGTGTATATGTACTTGTTTAAATATATTGTAGCAGGGAGTAGTTTTTCCAAGTGTATCTATCTGGAGAGATTGGTTACATCCCCTATCAGGTTTTTATTGCTGTCTGTGTTCCTGTTAGGGAGATACACTTGCTCAACTTCTCCTGGAGATCATTATCATTGGGATGGAATGTGAAGGTGAAACAAATTGGAAGTCTTTTAATGCGGGCACTTCCCGTGACAACTGTATAAGAGGGGATTTTCTTCACTTTGGAGAGTTTTTCTTTCACTTCCTGTTGTGTGGAAACATCAGGAAGTGAGAGAAAAACTCCCCAATATGGCACAGATGACGCCATCTTGGCCCAGCCAATTACGGCAGCAGGCGATCGTAACCCAGAAGCTGGCTGCTTGTGGATGCCAGTGGCTGGCAGGGAGTTCGGACGACATAGCGTCGCTGGATTCTAGTTGAGTATAGTGCTGCTTTAAATGTATTTGTAGTGCAGTGTAAGTACCTGATTTTGACATGATATCAGCCAGAACTCAGACTGGTGGTGGTAGAAGTAGGCCAGGGAGTCAGACAGTTGTGCTGCAGTGCAAAGATTGTGCTGACAGGAGGAGAGAGCAGAGTGTCAGAAAGATGAGCTCACCATCATTTGTTGCTTCTTACTACAATCCAATCACAGTCTGAGGTGGGGAGGAGACCTGTATTACTGAACTGTAGGAAATAAAAAATAAAAATCTCCTGCCATGCCATATATGACTTTGCTGTATGGCAGAGCGGTGTAAATCTCAGAGCTGTACAACATAAATACAAATAGCAGATAAAACAGCCATTGTGTATGCATTTGTTTGCCTGGAGTTCAGCTTTAACCTTGCCTTTAGCAGGAGTGCTTGGATCATGAACAGAATTACAAATTGCGCGGCACAGTGGTGTAGTGGGAAGCACTTTCGCCTGGCAGAAAAAGGGTCGCTGGCTTGAATCCCAACCACGACACTACCTGCCTGGAGTTTGCATGTTCTCCCTATGCCTACGTGGGTTTCCTCCGAATACTCCAGTTTCCTCCCACACTCCAAAGACATGCTGGTAGGTTAATTGTCTTCTGTCTAAATTTGCCCTAGTATGTTTATATATGAATGTGAGTTAGGGCATGCATTTAAACTGTGTAATTAAGTATTTGCTTGGACATCAGCTTAAAAGTAGTGTGATGTACATATGGGCAGCACAATGGCTTAGTGGTTAGCACTAGTGTTGAGCGAACCCGGACTGTAAAGTTCGGGTCCGTACCGAACTTTGGGGTGTCCGAGACCCGGACCCGAACCCGGACTTTTCAAAAAAAGTCCGGGTTCGGGTCCGGGGTTCTGGTAATTTTACTAAAAGTTCTAAAAATTGCTGTAAAAAAGTCGTGGAAAGTCCTAGAGGTCTGCAAAAGGAAGGAAATGGGGGTAAGGGTGGGACAAGTGCACTACAAAGAAATGGGACAGGGAAATAACTAAAAGCATTTAAAAAAAAATAATTTCATAAAAAAATCAAAAATGGAGGTGGATGTGGACCATCTTCAAACTGTGTCTGAAAAGTATTAATTAACGGTAGAAGCCAAATCACTGTTCTAAAATCATCTTCAAACTGTGTCAAAAAAGTATAAATAAGCCGGGAGAACCCATATCACTGTTCTGCAAGCATCTGGAAACTGTGTGTAACACTTTAACTAAAACCGGGAGAAGCCATACTACTGTTCTGCAAACATCTGGAAACTGTGTGTAACACTTTAACTAAAACTGGGACAAACCATACTACTGTTCTGCAAACATCTGGAAACTGTGTGTAACACTTTAACTAAAACCGGGACAAACCATACTACTGTTCTGCAAACATCTGGAAACTGTGTGTCACACTTTAACTAAAACCGGACAAACCATACTAATGTTCTGCAAACATCTGGAAACTGTGTGTAACACTTTAACTAAAACCGGGTGAACCCATATGACTGTTCTGCAAACATCTGGAAACTGTGTGTAGCACTTTAACTAAAACCGGGACAAACCATACTACTGTTCTGCAAACATCTGGAAACTGTGTGTAACACTTTAACTAAAAGTCTACAAACGTCTTGTCACTATACCCAAGCGGGCCAAAATCAATTTCACAATGTGTGTCAAAGGTCTACAAA
>BLSH010391395.1:1124851-1156243 GCA_018402905.1 Glandirana rugosa | reverse complement strand
GAACAGTAGTATGGTTTGTCCCGGTTTTAGTTAAAGTGTTACACACAGTTTCCAGATGTTTGCAGAACAGTAGTATGGTTTGTCCCGGTTTTAGTTAAAGTGTTACACACAGTTTCCAGATGTTTGCAGAACAGTGATATGGTTTCTCCCGGCTTATTTATACTTTTTTGACACAGTTTGAAGATGATTTTAGAACAGTGATATGGCTTCTACCGTTAATTAATACTTTTCAGACACAGTTTGAAGATGGTCCACATCCACCTCCATTTTTGATTTTTTTTATGAAATTATTTTTTTTTAAATGCTTTTAGTTATTTCCCTGTCCCCATTTCTTTGTAGGGCACTTGTCCAATCCTTACCCCCATCCCCTTCCTTTTGCAGACCTCTAGGACTTTCCAGGACTTTTTTACAGCCATTTTTGTGCCTAAAAGTTTGGGTCCCCATTGATTTCAATGGGGTTCGGGGTCCGGGAAAAAGTTTGGGTTCTGTCCGGACCCGAACCCGGACTTTGTCCCGAAGTTCGGCCGAACCAGCACTTCCAGAAGTTCGATCAACTCTAGTTAGCACTTCTGCCTTGCAGCACTGGGGTCACTGGTGTGGATTCCAACCATGACACTACCTGCATGGAGTTTGACTGCTTGGGTTTCCTCCCACACTCCAAAAGACATTCTGGTAGGCTGATTGGCTCTTGTCTACATTGGCTTTAGTGTGTGTGTGTTTGCCTATGTGCTAGCGATTATAAGCTCCTTGAAGGCAGAGGCATATGTGAATGTACAATATATGCTCCTCCAGGGCAGGGACTGATGCAAATGTAGAATATATATAAAGCACTATGGAAATTCGTGGCACTATATAAATACCTTTAATGATATACACAAGCATATAGG
Source organism: Glandirana rugosa (assembly GCA_018402905.1). Lineage (NCBI taxonomy): Eukaryota > Metazoa > Chordata > Amphibia > Anura > Ranidae > Glandirana > Glandirana rugosa. Next base: position 1,155,356 of record BLSH010391395.1, on the reverse strand, counting down.
GTTCAATATTGAGTTGGCCCACCCTTTGCAGCTATAACAGCTTCAACTCTTCTGGGAAGGCTGTCCACAAGGTTTAGCAGTGTGTCTATGGGAATGTTTGACCAGTCTTTCATAAAAATATTTGTGAGGTCAGGAACTGATGTGGAGGAGAAGGCCTGGCTTGCAGTCTCCTCTCTAATTCATCCTAAAGGTGTTTTATTGGGTTGAGATCATTACTCTGAGCAGGTCAGTCAAGTGCCTCCACCTCAAACTCGCTCATCCATGTCTTTATGGACCTTGTTTGTGCACTGGCCCAAATCATTTGGTGGAAGGGGGGGGGGGTTATGGTGTGAGGTTGTTTTTCAGGGGTTGGCCTTAGCCCCTTAGTTCCAGTGAAGGGAAATATTAAGGCATCAGCATACCAATACATTTTGGACAATATCATGCTCCCAACTTTGGTGGAACAGTTTGGGGATGGCCCCTTCCTGTTCCAACATGACTGCACACCAGTGCACAAAGCAAGGTCCATAAAGATATGGATGAGCGAGTTTGGGGTGGAGGAACTTGACTGGGTCCTGACCCCAACCCGATAGAACACCTTTGGGATGAATTAGAGTGGAGACTGCAAGCCAGGCCTTCTCATACACATCAGTGCCTGACCTCACAAATGTGCTTCTGGAAGAATGGTCAAACCTTCCCATAGACACACTCCTGTACCTTGTGGACAGCCTTCCCAGAAGAGTTGAAGCTGTTATAGCTGCAAAGGGTGGGCCAACTCAATATTTGACTAAGACTGGGATGCCATTAAAGTTCATGTGCGTATAAAGACAGGTGTCCCAACATTTTTGGTAGTATAGTGTGTGTGTGTGTATATATATATATATATATATATATATATATATATATATATATATATATACACACATTTATTTGGATAACAGCATTGTTAATATGCCATGGACTATTTTCATTTATATTCTCTACGATCTTTAGTCCAGTGGCCAGTATACAGCATGTGCTATGTCAAGAAGGATCTTAATCATTTAAATGAATTGGAGATGAATAATATCTTAACAAGCATCACAAAATGATTTTACTTTTAGTTTAAGAGGCAAGGAAGCAACATGAAAGGAAAATATTGCATTTATTGCCATGTGTATTAAAAGAGACAGGTGGCTAGGTGGGTGTCATGGCACAAGCCAAGTATGTGGAAGCCAGTGAGATTAAATTTAGAAGCGAGTCACTGGGAATGCACGAGTTGCTTTGAAGCTTGAAACGTACAGGTGGTATTTTTCTGTGAATCCACAAATCCTGATAACACTAACACAGGTGTTCAGTGCCTCACTTCTCTGCAGTACATGATCACACTGTATGGCTGCTTAACCCACTGCGGAACTGCTATCAAGTTTTCCAGAGTTAAAGAGAAATGTACTGGATCAGAGAAAAATTAAGAAACGACTGCCTTTGCTGGCCAAACACTTTTTCCGTCATGATTATAGGAAGTACACATTATTTAAAACTAAAAAGGAATTAAAAAAAAAAAATACATATATATATATATATATATATATATATATATATATATACAGTATCTCACAAAAGTGAGTACACCCCTCACGTTTTTGTAAATATTTTATTATATCTTTTCATGTGATGATACTGAAGAAATGACACTCGGCTACAATGTAAAGTAGTGAGTGTACAGCTTGTATAACAGTGTAAATTTGCTGTCCCCTCAAAATAACTCAACACGCAGCCATTAATGTCTAAACCTCTGGCAACAAAAGTGAGTACATCCCTAAGTGAAAATGTCCAAATTAGGCCCAAAGTGTCAATATTTTGTGTGACCACCATTGTTTTCCAGCACTGCCTTAACCCTCTTGGGCATGGAATTCACCAGAGCTTCACAGGTTGCCACTGGAATTCTCTGATGACATCACTAAGCTGGTGGATGTTGGAGACCTTGCACTCCTCCACCTTCCATTTGAGGATGCCCCACAGATGCTCAATAGGGTTTAGGTCTGGAGACATGCTTGGCCAGTCCATCACCTTTACCCTCAGCTTCTTTAGCAAGGCAGTGGTCATCTTGGAGGTGTGTTTGGGGTCATTATGTTGGAATCCTGCCCTGTGGCCCAGTCCACGAAGGGAGGCGATCATGCTCTGCTTCAGTATGTCACAGTACATGTTGGCATTCATGATTACCTCAATGAACTGTAGCTCTCCAGTGCTAGCAGCACTCATGCAGCCCCAGACCATGACACTCTCACCACCATACTTGCCTGTAGGCAAGACACTTGTATTGGTACTCCTCACCTGGTTGCTGCCACACAAGCTTGACACCATCTGAACCAAATAAGTTTATCTTGGTCTCATCAGGTCACAGGACATGGTTCCAGTAATTTATGTCCTTAGTCTGCTTGTTTTCAGCAAACTGTTTGTGGGCTTTCTTGTGCATCTTGTGAGTCTTCCTTCTGGGACCACAGCCATGCAGACCAATTTGATGCAGTGTGAGGTGTATGGTTTGAGCACTAACAGGCTGACCCCCACCCCTTCAACCTCTGCAGCAATGCTGGCAGCACTCATACGTCTATTTCCCAAAGACAACCTCTGGATATGACACTGAGCATGTGCACTCATCTTCTTTGGTCGATCATGGCAAGGCCTGTTCTGATTGGAACTTGTCCTGTTAAACCACTGTATGGTCTTGGCAACCGTGCTGCAGTTCAGTTTCAGGGTCTTGGCAATCTTCTTATAGCCTAGGCCATCTTTATGTAGAGCAACAATTCTTTTCTTCAGATCCTCAGAGAGTTCTTTGTCATGAGGTGGTATGTTGAACCTCCAGTGACCGGTATGAGAGAGTGAGAGCGATAACACCAAATTTAACACACCTGCTCCCCATTCACACCTGAGACCTTGCAACACTAACGAGACACATGACACCGGGAAGGGAAAATGGCTAATTGGGTCCAATTTGGACATTTTCACTTAGGGGTGTACCCACTTTTGTTGCCAGTTTAGACATCAATGGCTGTGTGTTGAGTTATTTTTCGGGGACAGCAAATTTACACTGTTATACAAGCTGTACACTCATTACTTTACATTATAGCAAAGTGTCATTTCTTCAGTGTTGACACATGAAAAGATAGAATAAAATATTTACAAAAATGTGAAGAGTGTACTCACTTTTGTGACATACGGTATATATATATATGTATATATATATATATATATATATATATATATATATATATATATTTTTTTTTTTTCCATGTGTGGGTTGTGTTGTTGGATTGTTTGTTCCAGCCTGCAAGGCAGGTAGTTATTTTGTTTTTGCATTTTTTTCTGTAAGGCTCGGTTCACACTGAGGCAGTACAAATTGATGTGATTTCATAGGGTGATTTCACAGTACGATTTGTGCTTTGACAGGTGCGAATTCAATGCGATTTATGAAGGGAGTAGGCATAGCTGGAGATTAAATTTGCACCGCGCCCGTACTAAACTCGCACACGACCCTTTATTTAACAACGTATTTTCAGATGATATGAGAATCTAATCATTTCGGACCGCATCAGATTCCTCATTGGGGAGATTTCCCGTTCCTATGATGGTAGGACACAAATTGGTGCAGTGGTCACTGGCACAGGAATATCATTTCTCCAGTGGGATACAGACAGCAATAAAAATTGTCCAGAGCTCCTACCTAACTCATCCCTCCTCTATTCAAAGCTAACTTTCCTAAACCCCTCAACCTCCGCAAGGTTTTACTCCTTGCATGACCAGACCATTTTTTTGCTATACAGCACTGTGCTACTTTAACTGGCAATTGCACGGTCATGCAACGCTGTACGCAAATTGCATTTATATGGTTGTTTTCTTTTGGTAGTATTTTTATTTTTTATTATATCAACAAAAAAAGACCAAAAATTTGGGGAAAAAAATATATTTTCTAGTCTCTTTTATAAAGCATATACAATAAAATAATTTAAAAACATTTTTCTTAGTACATTCAGGCAAAATGTATTCTGCTACATGTCTTTTGTAAAATAAAAAATAAAAATCCCCACCATTCCGAATCTGCTAAAAGACTTTGAAATGTTCCAACACCTATCTAATCTAAAAATAAATTGCACAAAATCTCATGCACTGAATGTGATGCTCCCGGAGGAAGTGGTTGCCCATTGCAATGACAGTTTCCCTTTTCAGTGGCAACCCAACGCGATCAAATAGGAAATGTAAGAAAGTGTGTGGTGTGGCGCTGCTCTGAAACCAAGGAGAGTGTGGCTGCTGCCCCCACAAAAGCTGAGGACAAATCCCCAGGACTGGGTATGTAAATGTGTAAAAAAGTGGGTATGGCGCTGCCAAAGATGAAAATGCCCTATCAAGGTCAATACCTTAAATGCATGGATATAAATTCATAAAATAGAATTACATAATGTAGTGTTGCACACAGTAGATATCCACATCAACAGTGGGTTAAAAATAATTAAACAAATATATAAGTCTCACAATCAAAATACACAACCATAAAAACAAACCAATCAGTGCATATATATGTGTATCATATAAGTAGAGCCAAAGTGCAACAGTGCAAAGAAAAGTTAATAGGTTGGTAAAAACCAATAGTGCAAATAAAATAAACTGAAATATATATATCAAATGGGTGAAGTCCATCAAATAGCAGCAATAATTAGTATGGTGTGGGGGAGTGAGGAGACGGAGCAAAGGGCTAATGTGCAACAGTGCTCCCCTCCAATGAACACCCCACTCACCAGTCCAAACAGTCCTCCAGAAATGGAAGATTAACTCTGAAGGTATATGTAGGTCCCGGTGATGTCCCTGCGGTATCCTGTCAGTAGGTTCCCCCACTCACCCGTTCAGGGCCCCGGCAGCCAATAGAGGATAATTGTGGGTTTGCATAAAGGAATAAACGATAGTTTATGGTGCAGGGTAACTCAATTGTATAGCAGGTAAATAATGTAGACGCACAGTATAGTTCGAGAAGTCAGACATGGTAGCCGGAACATCCGTGCGTTCCACCAAGGTAAGCCGGAAGTGCATGTGACGCTCACGAGGCTCCGTCTCACGCGTTTCATCACAAAGACGTCATCGGAGGCGGCGCCTTTTATTCCTTTATGCAAACCCACAATTATCCTCTATTGGCTGCCGGGGCCCTGAACGGGTGAGTGGGGGAACCTACTGACCGGATACTGCAGGGACATCACCGGGACCTACATATACCTTCAGAGTTAATCTTCCATTTCTGGAGGACTGTTTGGACTGGTGAGTGGGGTGTTCATTGGAGGGGAGCACTATTGCACGTTAGCCCTTTGCTCCGTCTCCTCACTCCCCCACACCATACTAATTATTGCTGCTATTTGATGGACTTCACCCATTTGATATAAATCTTTCAGTTTATTTTATTTGCACTATTGGTTTTTACCAACCTATTAACTTTTCTTTGCACTGTTGCACTATGGCTCTACTTATATGATACACACATATATATGCACTGATTGGTTTGTTTTTATGGTTGTGTATTTTGATTGTGAGACTTATATATTTATTTAATTATTTTTAACTGTTTTAACTGTTGATTTGGATATCTACTGTATGCAGCACTACATTATTTATTACTGTTATTATATAATACTCTATTTTATGAACTTATATCCATGCATTTACGGTATTGACCTTGATAGGGAATTTTCATCTTTGGCAGCGCCATACCCACTTTTTCCACGCTATCAAATACCTTGGCATCCAACTCATGGCGTGCCTATCTTGCTAATATGCAAAAAATAATTTACACATTATCAAAACCATAGCGGGTGAATTTAAAAAATGGGACAGACCCTCTTTTTCTTGGTTCAGACTAGCGGCCATTCTAAAGGTGAATGTCCTCCCCCGGATATTATATATTCTACAAACAATACCGATTAGCCTCCCTTTGACCTTCTTCCTGACCTACAATAGAATGTGCACCAAATTTCTCTTGAGACAGAAATGCTCAAGAATAAGATATGACCAATTGATAAGGCCAAAAGAAAAAGGTGGAATAGGCCTACCCGACCTTAAAATTACTACTGGGCTAGCCATCTGGCTAGGATAATAGATTGGAAGGTTCATGGCGAACTAAAAGACTGGATACGCCTTGAATCCTCCTGCTCATCAATAGCAGTATAACTGACACCATGGATCCTGCACCGTCACCTTCCTCCATCCCTACAAGAACATCACCTAATAGGTCCGACGTTACGTAGTTTTGGAGAAATCTGTACAAAAATGAGCCTCTCTACAAACCCAGGCCCCTTAACGCTCATCAAACATAACTAGGTCTTCCCCCCCAGGCATGCACACACATTTCTTGGCTTACACCTGGCCACACCCGAGATCCTTGCTCATCAGTTTTTCCAAGATGGCACACTTCTGGATTGCTCCAAGTTACCTACGAGTTCAGATAACACCCCCTTCCCCTACTGGGCTTATTTTCAAATACGCCATTTTCTGCGTGACCTAAACCGCACATCCACAGTATCCAGATCGTTCACCCCATATGAAGCATTATGCTCCCAAAAGTCCCCCCAACGATACGTGATCTCCACCATTGACACAATGCTATTTGTGTCCATACCCTCTAACTTAGGGAAAGCATGTAAAGCGTGGGAGAGAGATGTACAAATGGAACTATCCGAAGCTCAATGTTAACACATCTTCACACTTGCCCACAAAGGGTCCATAAACGTTATGGTACTAGAGAATAACTACAAAACTTTAACAAGATGGTACTTCACAACGGTCTTGCTACATACATTCAGCTCTGACGTGCCTGATACCTGCTGGAGGTGCCTAAATGAACTGGGCACGCTATTACACATTTGGTGGACCTGCCCCTTGATCCAACCTTACTGGGCACAGGTCCGTGAAATCACAGAAAGCGTTTCCACTCAACCACTAGATTTATCACCAGCCCAACTTTTACTCCATCGCTCATCAACACCCGCACATTCTTATCGTAAATCCCTGGCTCTACATATGATCAACTCAGCCAAACTTTGTATACCGAAACACTGGGACTCACCACGAGCACTGACCATTGCTGAATGGCTAAAACGTGTGAGCAAAACCGCTGTGATGGAGGAGTTGATCTGTATAGCCAAGGATACTCTGCAAAATTTTTACATACCTGGGCCTGCTGGATGCATTTTCAAACCACTGATAGATACAAGACATTACTGAACCCTAACACTACACAAAGGATGAGACTGGGAGATCCCTTGTCAAGTTCACAGAAGAGACCACTCTTGCTCCATTCAGCCACATCATTCTCCCAACCCTTCATCAGTTTAGACATTTTAAAAGCGTGAAACTCAAACCGACTTGGAGACCAGGGAGGCGGGCTCTGTTCCCACCCCACCTCCCATTCATCCAACCCACACCACCTCCCTATTCCCACTCTTGCCATTACCTACCCCACGCTTCTCCACAGTTCGCCCTAATATACCTCCCTCTGCTCCTCGTGTACTTAAGGAAAAACACTACACAAGATCCCATTCTCATTCTCTTACCCGCTGCCTATGGAAGCATTTAATGAAACCTGCTAATTACATACCGAACCTTCACCAGTGGAAGGATAACTACAATCAAGAAGGATTACCCTTTAACCAACCAATTAAGGAGCACTCCTAGTTCACGATTCACAAATTCTTCTGTAAAGCAGAAATGAGGCTCAGATGGTAGAAAAGGTCCTATATGTATAAACATACAGACTTATTATATAACCCTTCACAGCTTCAACTGTTGGCAATACGTTCACTCATAATCCACTAAGGGTGTGAAATGTAACCATACAAGAAAAGTCTTCATCTTACATTTAGCAATGTTTTTCACTGTAGACTAATGTACCGATGGTATTTTGTTATTATGTACTGCTCTTCTTTTTGTCTTCAATAAAAATCTTTATTGTAAAAAAAAATAAAAAAATAAAAATCCCAATAACTGTATATTAATATCTTTGTGCCAAAGTTATACATTCTAAAAATAATGGTATATATACTGGAATGTATGCAACTATAGACATTATACTGTAGTAGCAGTGATCAGCAACTTATAGTGGGACTGTGAAAGGGACAGACACTGGCTGGGACTGTCACTAAAGCATCACATGACCATGGATTTAGTAACAAAGGATATTAAGATTTTTTTTTTCTATGCAAGCAATTAGCTAGAGGAGGGGGGATAGGAGGTGATAGAAAGGGAGTCTGGAGTTTAGCATTCACATTTAATATTTTTTTTATCTCCGCCCCCCCCCCCCTTCCCAGAGTGAAAAAGGTAAAAAAGCTCTACTAGCGATTTCTACATTCCAGCACAGTTCTCTGTGTTCTCATTGGCTCTCCAGAACCATTCCTCTTCAGCATTTGTTGAAATAACCACTTTGCATCCTTAGGACGTACTTGTACGTCCTCGGATAGGAGCGGTGATATATCAGTCATGGCAGCCATGATCCAGAGATCATTTTGTTCAGCCAGTGATTCTTCTCAAGGTAAAAGTGATCCAAGCAGCTATACAGCTGCCCAATCACTTTTACAGGTGGTCTTCCCCCTCCTCTGATGCCTTTACCAGGTTGTCTTGTCACATTGGGTGCATGAGACTTCCGTTTGTTCCTCCCCCTCTGTGATGTCAGAAACCAAAAGCAGCAAGGATTTTGTCACTTCCAGTTTTGGTTTGTTTCTTGTTTACAAGCTGTTACAGGCTTGTAAAGCATCTGATAAACTGGGACACCGGCCCTCCTTCCCCCACCACTGGCCAGTAGCAGAGCGCAGAGGTGCCTCATGCATGCGCAGTAGGGACACACCCAGGTTCCCTTACCGACAATGGTGGTGGCAGCACCCGACAGCTGGAAACATCAGCTATGGTGCCGGACATGGCTGGACTCCAGGACAGTCCTATTATTAAAAGTCAGTGGCTACAGTATGTGTAGCTGCTGGCTTTTAATTTTTGCAGGGGTGGGCAAACCTCTTCTTTAAATTGTGTTTGTATGCACTAAAATAGAGTGTATTTTAAAGTGTATTTTTTTTTCCTGAACATTTGCATTTGATAAACCACTGCACAAATATTGAGTGACATAAAAAATTGCAGCTGCCATTTTATTTTCTAGGGTCTCTGCTTAAAAATATATATAAGTTTGGGGAGTTCTAAGTAATTTTCTAGCAAAAAAAAAGCAGATTTTTACATGTATGAAAGAAACGTCAGAATTGGCCTGGACTGGAGGTGGATTGGAGAACCTCCTTATCATGTGACCTGCCAGAAGACATCTGGAAAAAAAAGCTATTTATACTAGAAAACCTTTCATATAACATGCTCAAAATATAAAGATAGTCAGCGCTAATCACCCAAAACATATATAGCTGCTTGCAATAAAGGCAATATGCTCAATTCTTACAGCCAATGAAAACAAAAACAATGCAGAGCTAAATAGTATCAACATGTGTTATCATTCAACTAATTATGGTGCAGTATAAACAAACTAAGGCTACTTTCACACTCAGGCGCCGGCAAAATATCACTAAAGCGATAGTAGTTTTACCAGCACTTTAGCAGCCTTTTACCAGCGCTTTTGTGCCGCTTTTTTGGTGCTAGCGTGCCGGTTTTTAAAGGTCATGGGACCTTTAAAAAAAACACAGCAAATACCCGTGTTGCAGCACTTCCAAAGCACTTTTCAGGGGCTCTGGAAGCGCTGCCCATTCGTTGCATTGGGCAGGGGCATTTGTAAACAGCGCTCCCAACTCGCCCCAAAGATGCTGCTTGCAGGACTTTTCTGAGCATCCCTCAAGCACACTGCCCGGGTGTGAAAGCACCCATTGCAATGAATGGGAGGCAGTTTTTAGGTGCTTTACAGGCACTATTTCTAGCTCTAAAATGCTTGAAAACTGCCTTAGTGTGAAAGGGGTCTAACTGCGGTGAGAATAAGGGTGTTTGATGTTCCATATATATTCAAAAATAAATAAATGTCCACAACTCGTCAATGAATGAAAAAATCTATGGATGTTCCTTATGTGCTCCAGTCAGTTGGATTGAAGACTCACCAGAAATCCTGGCTGCTCAATTAAGTGCAGCAAAACTCACATGTCTGTCATAGATTCCACATGGTCCTATGAAACTTTTGTCTCCACCCATTAATCCTAGGTATTGTAGATCTGGAGCTCACAGGTGCATCCAAAAAGAAAAACTCATATAGTGTGATATTGTTTGTACATATCAATCACACCCAAATGTATTGTGTATCCCTCTGTGCCAACAACCACGTGCCACCAACACCAATCAGCAACTATCACCCCCTTACAGTGTGTACTCACTGCCGTATGAAACTTAATAGCAGGGTATGATAGCTGCAGACATTTGTGCAAAATCTTTATAGAATCCTGTGTGACGCACTGTGCCAAAAGCAAGTGTTAATGCCACCAACCAGCAACCACCGCCCCCTTGCAGCGTGCACTCACCGCCGTATGGACCTTAACAGCAGAGTCTGAATGGTAAGTACAGGCATCTATGCGAAATCCTTATGGAATGCTCACACTTCCTCCCATGGGTGATATTCCATATTTATGTAACAAAACATCCAAGGCAAAAAAATATAAAAATGCCTCGTAGCATAGTATTTATTGTAAATGTGCAAGGATGTACAGATAAAATTAAGTTTAAAAGGTTAAAAGCCATATAAAAAAACACGTAAAACATTGGCCGCAAAGACTCACATAGAGTGCTGCCACTCGGAACATTGTGGCACGTGACCTCTCCTTAGTAATCTACCCTTCATGATTCGCACCAATGTGCATTTTCAGCGGTCTCAGGGAGACCCCCTCCTTCCTACTGACCCATCACTATGATGGGTGTCTTTTCTGGAGTTCCCAGTTATAGAGACATAGAAACCCCAGATTTTTTTTTTTTTTTTTTACAAAAAGTGTGAATGCTTTTGTGATATTACATTGCGAATTTATAATAGTGGTTAGTGCAGTTTGGAATAGTTCAATCTAAAAGTGATATTTTTATATGTAGCTTGAGTCACTATAGTGCTAAAGAACGTTCTACCTCAATTGTTGCAGAAATCTTCAATGGAACAGGTGCATTATGCAAACAAAAAGTTGAAAAATAGATATCCTTACTGATTTAAGATGTGGAAGGGTGAGAAATCAATCATAAATAAATAAGTAAATACATTTAGGATAACAAATACTGTATAAATGGAAGAAGCAATGATCTATCCACACATATGCATGACCACATAGTCAAACTGGGCTATCCATACCCTGGTTTAAGTGTCTAATAAAAATTATAATCATCTTCCCACTCAACGGAGGACTACTTAACTCAAATCAAGGACTTCTGTGTTGTAATGCCTGATGCGTGATTCAGCTAAAGGTCTTAATGAAGTCTATCTTTACTCTATTTTTACTCTGAGACCACACATGGACAAGTCTTCCCTCTCTTAGCTTGGTTAGTTATGTCCTCTTCCTCCCCCACCAGCCATGAGCCTATCCTCATTGTCTGCTCTCTGTGAATTCCCAAGTGCCTGCGTAGTCTAATCCTGCTGAACTGCAGTTGGGTATGATACTGGGGATTTCATTCGTGTTTAATTAAAGGAAACTGAATTTCTATTCAGCTGAAACAGTTTTTCACCCTAAATGGAATTTACAGATGTTTCTATAACCACCTACAAAATGACAGAATGTGATATCTATACAATATAGACAGTTACAGTTTTTCAGGTTGAAAAAAGACACAAGTCCATCTAGTTCTACCAATAAAAAAAAAAAATACTCAATCCTTCATCCACAGTTGATATAATATATCATCATAATAATATAATATACAACAACTTTTAATTATTGGCAACAACAATTTAAATATGTAAGACCCATTATCGCACACCAATGTAGATAGTAATTGGCTTCAAAGTTTTTTGTTTTAGCTGAAAATATTATTTCCATATTAAATCCTAAACTCTTTGATGAACGCCAGAAGGGTTCCACCATCACAACAACTCTTTAGCAAAAGTGCTGATATTTCATCTGACAGCCCTGTTCAAATGGGGGATTAAACAATAAGTGAGACAGCTGTGGTACCCATCCGTACACACGTGTTACCTTGGAGAGGCAGCTCACCACCTCATTCCATCTCCCAATGTCTCACAAAACATTAATGTCACTCAAAATACAATGTATCTTATTGAGCCTTTGTGTGCCACCATTGTGTATTTTCCATTTCCAAATATGAAATATATATAAAAAACATTTAGACATGCATAAATGCAATAAAATAAAAGCTGTATACTTTGGAAATTCACATACAGTAACCTAAATCGATATAATTAAAAATGTAAATACAAGATCATAAGATGTATTAGGAGTATTTATTTGCCTTTTATATTTTAATGACTTACAAAAAAATAATCAGTGGGTCATTATAAAAAAAAGAGCATGACAGCCACAAAATCCAAGCAAAGTCATTTTTCTATTATGCCCCTATAGGACCAGATTTTATTTCAGGGATGCGCTTTTTTATAGCTATGCTTTTTACACTGTTCTTTTGGCATTCTTCTTTTCATCTACTGCATGCACATTTTCTACCCAGAGAATGCAAAGAGCTATAAAGGAAGAAGATGTACATTTTGTAGATAATAAAAGATTGTCCAGAGATCAGAAAATATATGGCTACCCTTAGCGGCACTGCCACACTCATGACAGCATGTCACTTAGCTGTGCTTAGGTAGAGCAAACATTGAAGATACAGCATGTCTGAGGAGCTGTCCAGCAGCTGCAGCACTAGATCTCAGCAAAACTGCTTGCAGCATATCAAACACTGAACAATGAATGTAGCAAAAATCTCATTTTCTAATGCATATTAACCTATGAATAGATGTATTTCTTATTTCACATTCACTATTTGTCATATGCTGTATGTACATTCTTTTTCAATGCTATAATTACTTTTTTAAATCCAAAGGCAGAATAAAAACACAATTTAATGCAGTTACAGAATGTATTGGCTAAGAATAATTAAATGTATATTTTTATGGAACTAGAAAAGCACCTGAATCCATCCTTATATCAGCCTTGGGCTAACCCAAACACAGCATGAGTCCTCATGCACACTTGAGCTCAAAAACATTGGTATTACAGATTTTTTGATATTTTTTTTCTACCTCTAGATCAGTGGCGTCTGGTGCTCACTATTATGGGGGGGGGGGGCTGCACAACCAACACTCCCCAACCCTGTGGGAGATGGATGACGGGTCATCTACCAGCCACCACCCATTCCACCCCACGACACAGGCGATGGCGATCACCCCCACCCCCCCCCCGCAGGAGATACAGGCGGCGATCACCCAAGATGCTGCCTTACCTTGTGGAGGCATGGGGACAGGGAGAAGGAAGAGTCAGGGCCGCTCAAGTGAGCACACAGGCCAATAGGGGATTCCTGATTGGCTGGAAGGAGAATGAGGAAGTATAGTGATTATTCATTCGCTAGTGTCTCAAAACTGGGTAAGATCAGGGCGCAGTGCTCTGCGCTTAAAGCCCACCCTGTTTTAAAGCCTATTATAGCCTCTGGCTCTAATCACGTGCTTAAAAACACACACCTGTCATTGGAATCCATGCGTCTGGCGCCCTGTTTGTAAATTAGAGGGTCGGATGCATGAATGGGGGGCCTCCACTGCTCTATATGCCCTTCCATGTTAACCTGTATGTCCATGCACACATAAGAATTTTCAAGAGTTTAGAGGCAAAAAAAACCCCCATCACTTGTATATTTTTGCAGAAAACGCGCCTTAACACGGGTAGATATGTCTAAACGCGCCTAAGTGCTAGGTGCATTTAGCGCTTAAGCGTTATTCATTGCAATGGCCAGAATAAATTAATATTCTGGCCAATAAAATTAATAAACACCCAAGAGCTTGCTGTGCTTAACCACTTGTGGACCGCCCACCATACATATACTGTGGCAGGGTGGCTGCTCTGTGCCAGATCATGTACCTAGTATGTGATCTTACAGAACGGCAGTCTGCCTATGTAAACAAGGCAGATTGCCATTCTGTCAGTACAGAAGGCATGGATCCTGTGTTCCTGTAAAGCAGGGACATGGATCTATGCCTTCCACTAGTAAAAGCATCTCCCCCACTACACTGAATCACAGGCTAGGCACACAGTTAACCCTTTGATCGCCCCTGATGTTAACCCCTTCCCAGCCAGTGTCATTATGACAGTGCATATTTTTTAGTACTAATCACTTTATCACTGTAAAGTGTCCGTATCTGCTGCAATAACAAAGTCCCGCTATAAGTCACTGATCTCTGTCATTACTAGTAAAAAAATAAAAAATAAAAAAATAAAAAATATCCCATAGTTTGTAGACGCTATAATTTTTGCACAAACCAATCAATATACCCTTATTGGGATTTTTTTACCAAAAATATGTAGCAGAATACATATTGGCCTAAATTGATGAAGACATTTGATTTTTTACATTTTTATTGGATATGTTTTATAGCAGAAAGTAAAAAATATTGTTTTTTTTTTTTTCAAATTTGACGCTCTTTTTTTATTTATCTCGCAAAAAATAAAAACTGCAGAGGTGATCATACCCCAAAAGGAAGTTCTATTTGTGGGAAAAAAGGACATCAATTTTATTTGGGTACAGCGCCAGACGACCGTGCAATTGTCAGTTAAAATAACGCAGTGCCATATTGCAAAAAATGTCCCTGTCCTTGAAATCCAGACGGATGGTGACCATATTTTGGATCCACCTTGTGGATCGGATGGGATCAGATAAAATCGGACCGGCGGTCCGTTTTCATCCGATCTCCCCATAGAGGAGAGTGAAGCTCTGACAGGTCCATCTCAGCACAGTGACCTGTCATCCGCCTACTTAGCGGGGATCAGCTGAGCGATCCCCCGCTGAGCAAAGCGGAGTCCGCCGAGCAGATCGCCCACATGAAAGAGCCCTAAAGCTTCTGGAGTTCAAGTTGTTAAACACATTTGCAAAAATGCAGCTTAGGCGCAATTTAAAGCTGCTTTTGTCCTGTTGGGGAAAAACATTTACAAGAGCTCCAGTGTGCATAAGGCCTTACTCAGACTGGGAGAGAGAAGGATAGCACTAGGAGCCAATCAGGACTTCACTTCTTTGTACAGCACTGTCAGTCAACAAATTGACCATATTGTACTTACCGGAAGATAGACTGAGGAATTAGCAAAGCTTCATGTGAAGTTGTGTATTCCACATTAATTAAATAGATAGACCTGTTTCAGGTCTTTCTGTGCCAGCTGCTCCTTCCTGCTCTGAGCTGAGTGGAGAGAGTGGGGACAGGCAGACAGATCAGAACATGCAGCTCCAGCTCTCTGTTCTCTGTGCTCTACCGGTCACAGACATGGCAGAACAGAGAACAGATCTCTTTTACCTAACAAAGGGCTTGCATCTGTTTTGTTAGGAACAGCATCTGCTCCCTCCTTCATTTAAATTCAGAAGAGCAGTGCAAGCATGTGCTTGCACAACTCTTTGTTAATTCACCCCAGAATGTTGACTTAAATATTGTGTTAATCCTCCTTCATTGTCTAATTACAGGCAGAGTGCAGATTACTGACCTAGTTGTATTGCTGAACTGTGAAGGAGAAAAGAGAAGTCACAGATTTGGTGATGCTGGAGTGATGATGGAGTGCCCATTCTTCAAATGTGTCAGTGTGTATGTAAACAAATGAATGACTACTGGAATCGACCTTACCTTTTATTACTTAAAAATACAATAAAAAATACTATTCAAATAAAGGCATACTTGACCTCCGGAATACTACCCCCCCGCGCCCCTTCATGACCAGGCAATTTTTTGCGATATGGCACTGTGTTACTTTAACTGACAATTGCGCGGTCACGTCAAATAGAGCTTTCTTTTGGTGGTATTTGATCACCACTGCGTTTTTTATTTTTTGTGCTACAAACAAAAAACCCAACATTTTTGAAAAAAAAACAATATTTTTTACCTTCTGCTATAAAAGATATCAAATAAAAAAATGTAAAAAATCACATTTCTTCACAAATTTTTACCAATATGTATTCTGCTACATGTTTTTTGTAAAAAAAAAAAAAATCCCAAAAAGCGTATATTGATTGGTTTACACAAATGTTATAGCATCTACAAACTAGGCTCTTTTTTTATACTGGTAATTAGCGGCAATCAGCGACTTAGAATGGGACTGCGATATTGCGGTGGACAATTGGACACTAAATTACACTTTTGACAGTGGCACTAATACAGGGATCAGTGTTAAAAATATGCAATTTCACTGTACTAATGACACTGGCTGAGAAGGAGTTAAACATCTAGGGTGATCAAAGGGTTAACTGTGTGCCTAGCCAGTGCTTTTGCGTGTACAGGGAGGTGCTTTCACTAGGGGAAGAGACGGATTCTAGTCCCTGCACGCGAACCCCCCCACGTCACAATGTAGATCTGCCTTGTTTACATAGGCAGATCCCTGTTCTGTGTGGGTTTCTGACGCTTAGCAGGTGCTGGAGGAAATCGAGTGCCCGGCACCCACACTTCTGCTGTGTGGTTGTGGTGTGCGTGTGCCTTCTGCAGGCGGAAGTACAGTATCGCATATATATATACGTGATCCTGCACAGGGCTGCCATCCTATAGCTTTAAAACTGCTATAGGGCAGTCAACAAGTGGTTAATTCATTGGACACTACACAGTATACATGTGTAGGGTAATGAAAACATGGCAATCTGAAAACCTTTTGTCTTTTGAACTTTAGTTCCCACTGCCAGCATCTTGGACGGTCTTCTTTTAGCATAATGATATAAGTATAGAGCTCACCCTCTCCCGGGTTAGAAAAGCATTCTGGTAATAGGATTAGTTAAGGATAAGAGATAAAATAGAAAATATAAAAAGGATGAGGGATTAAATAGGGATAAGGTTGGGGTAAGGTTTTTCAGTGGTTAGGGTCAGGATTTTAAGAGGTGTAGTTTAAGTGTTACATTTACTATTAAGTAATGGTTTAGGAGGCTACATTTCATGTTAAGTGTTGGAGCAGGGTTTAAAGTGTATCTATAAAGAAAACATTTTTTGGAGAAAGTTGGGAAGAGTTTGGGCCTGTCTGATACTTTTTGCTGTATGAGATTCACTCTATTTGTCCTGGAGACTATTGCCCCTGGGCATGAAAGGGATAGAAAATTCAACATTTTGAGTTGCTACAGGAACAAGAATAGAGGAAAAAAATGGGCACACTTCTTCCAGTTAGCACCAATCAAAAATTGGATTTTTACTTTTCTTTAGGGGTATCTCCTTCACTTCAAATGTATGATTAAGGTGAGGGTTAATTAGTGTGTTATGGGTTAGGTTAGAGGTTATGTAATTGGAAGGAGGTTAAAGGGAGGTTAACGCTCTTAACTCTTTAACCCTAGGTTAAAGTTTGAATGCAACTTTGATAGGCACCCCTTTCCCAGCTTCTCCTTTACCGTCTTATAGTTTTATACTGTCCCTGATCCAGTGACATATCACTCACTAGATTGCAGAGCCTCTTTTCAAACTGTGCTCTGCACTCCCATTCATTCTGATGAACTTCCAAGCACTGGATTGATCATTCTGGTTTTACCTGTAGCAATGGCTGCTGAAGCTATATTTTTTGGGAGGGCGGCAAACAATCCATCCACCGCCCCCCTGATCAGTTGCATCAGCCACTAGCAACCCCTTGGGTCAGTCAGATCATCCGCACCCCACCACCCATCCCCCCTCCCCCCATATGTCAGTTGGTCACCATCCCCACACTTCCCCTATCTAGGTCGCGGACATCGCTTCCTCCAGGCAGTGGGCGGCGGCTTCACCCTGTGTCTCCTCCTCCTCGGTTCCCGGTGGTTTTGCCTGTGTCTCCTCCTCCTCTCAGCCAATTGGGTCTTGGGACCTGCTTCCTGATTGGCTGAGAGGAGAATCAGGAAGACAATAGCGAATATTAATTCGCTATTGACACGCAACTGGGTGGGCTCAGGGCGCAGTGCTCTTTCCCTCAAGCCCACCCTTTTTTTAAGCCAATTAGAGCCTCAGGCTCTAATCACATTCTTCTAAAAAAAAAAAAACCCCATTGGAATCCAAGCGTCCGGCACCCTGCATGTAGATTAGGGGCCGGACACATGGATTAGAGGGGTGTTCCCATCCTGTAGTCAGATCAAGAGAGTAGCACTAACCATATATCCTATTAGAATGTAATTAGATACAATTTTCTCCATTAAGTGCCTTATAAGATGCTCTACAATCCAATATAACTTTGGAAAAGTTAAACCTCTCTCCTGTGCTGATGATGCCGACACTCAGATTCTTCACTTTTATGGCTTGGCTTCCATCAGGAAAGTAGTGGCAAGGTGAGCCCTGGAAGATGTGTTTTCCTTCTCCTGTTTGGCTCAAGAGTCAGACAAGATGGTGATGCCTATACTAAATTATTCCTCACTAATGTAGAAGCACATCCAGAGACAACTGCAGGCTACTAGATAAGCTATACACAATCCAGTAGGGAAGTTGATAAAGCAAATAATAAGTACTGCAACTACTATAAAAATAAAAATTTTAGTGAAGACAATATTCAATCACCTTCAGGCAAGCTGAATACTGTGAATTGAATACACAGATCAGGGCAGTTAAACAGAAGTTGAATCGGTAAATGGACCTCTGTTCAGCCACAATGGCCACACATCAGCAGGGACTGGCCAAATTGTGATCCATGTAGGGCCAGCCTTACTGTCTCTGGCCTGCCACTTTCATTCATTGGATTTTACCCCTTTAAATCATGGAGACTCACTATCATATGTTGGTGTTACCTATGGTAGTCTACATACAAATGCAAGCTACCTGGGAATGCCCATTGCTCCAGATTGTCTCAAGACTGACATCCACCTATAAAAACATTTTGATATTTGCATGACTCCTCCTAAAAGCCAACGCACTCCTTGCATCAGTGCTGAAGTCTCTTATGAGGAGTACCTAGGCATGAGCTGTGATATTTTGTCTGGAGCAAAGCCCATCATCCCTTGCAGGGTGCTCTAGTGAACACTCGGAGGTTCCTTAGACCCTATGGCTCAGCTTTTTTTAAAGTTTGCCTGGCAACACAGAGGGTCCACTCCCTTTGCACCACATATACATCTTCTGTATGGTTGCATTTCTTAAGAAGGGTGAAAAAGCCAGAGTGAACCCACAGTTTTGTATAGTCATTACCATAGTTCTACCTCCTTCCATGACAACACTACGTCATTTCTAACCTCACCATTCTTTTCTCTTCTCACCTATGAGCTTACACAAAAAACATTCCCACAGCAAACCAGATTTAAAGTGGTTGTAAAGTCTAAACATTTTTTACCTTAAAATGATTGTAAAGTCTCATTTTTTTTAAAATAACAACCATGTTATACTTACCTCCCCTGTGCAGTTGGTTTTGCACAGAGCGACTCAGATCCTCCTCTTCTTGGGTCCCTCTTTGCTGCTCCTGGCCCCTCCCTCCTATTGAGAGCCCTACAGCCAGCAGCTTTCTATGGGGGTACCCGAGCTGAGTCACATATCTGTGTGTCCATTCAGACATAAAGCCCCTACCCAGCCTCACCTCCGTCTCCCCTGATTGGCTAAATTACTTTGATTAACAGCTGTGGGAGCCAATGGCACCACTGCTGTGTTTCAGCCGATCAGGAGGAGAGTCCTGGATGTCTAAGACAGTCGTGGACATCACTGGAGAGAGATGAGGCTCAGGTAAGTAATTAGGGGGTGCTGAAAAGCAAAAAAGGCTTTTTACCTTAATGCATAGAATGCATTAACATAAAAAAAAAACCTTCTGCCTTTACAACCACTTTAATCCATTCCTTGCATTAAGGAAAAAAATATTTAGTTATCAGCATCGCCCCCCTCACTTACCTGAGCCCTCATGCCCTCTGTAGCTCTTCTCTCCCCAAACGTCCGGATCTCGCTGGCTTTGCTGGGGCAGTGGGTGTCATTGGCTCCCAGTGCTGTCAATCAAAGCCAGTAACAAGGGAGTGGGGGGCAGGACCAAGTCCCGCCGCCTGTGTCAATTTGACGCAGAAGTGGGGTTTGGGAGTGAGCATGCACGAGTGCCCCCATGGGGGCACTAGACAGAGGGGAGGGGGCAGGGAACCCAAAAAGAGGAGGTATGCGGCTGCTCTGTGCAATTCCATTGCACAGAGCAGGTAAGTATAGACATGTTGGTTATTTTTTTAAAAATACCTTTCCAATCATGCATTTGGTATGTGGTGATTCAGTATAAAAACAGATTGCATGTAAATATGTTAGCTGGTTGAAAAATATTTCCCATGACTTAAAGCAATACATATGCATTAAGAGGTGGGTTTTTTTATACCTTTGCCTGAAGTTGTTCTTTAATTTATATATTTCCATCCAATTATGGCATATACATAATTGTGTGTGCTTGCTACAGTATGTGCTTCTTAATATGTCCTAATATTACCATCAGTGCTACATTTTTAGAGATCATTAAAATAATTAAAGTCATTACATTATCTTTATTCATCAAAATATTATCAAGCACTCAGTTCTACAGCCAGGACGGAGGTAGGCTTAGTTGGCTCATGACGCAGATCTATCATAGCAAAGCTCAATGGGAACTGTTTGTGCTGCGGAATGTATGTGACATTCTAAGATATGTACATCTGTTAGAACCAGTTGTTCGTATTTTTCAAGAGCACAATGTTCGTTCTGCATAGAAGTTTGGGATTACCTATGCAAAACTGTGACAGATTGGCTTTTTGATAAAATACAGATGGGTTATCAGTATGACCCTGTTTTAAGTATTGACATGCAATCTGCAGATTTAATTCACTCAAAGACAGATAAAGATTATGATGAACATTTAAATGACTGTTTTATCTGGAAATGGACTAGTTCTTATGAAAATCAGAGCTGAATTGCGGCATTATGGTGCAGACGGAATAGAACAATTTATTTTAGAATGGCTAAAGTATACAGATTGGATTTTTGGTTGAAGTTTTATTATTTATATGCTGTGTATGGGACACACTATAGTAAATGAGTTTGAATTTTTATATAATGTCTGTCAACCACCTGACTTGCACTGATATGCAGTAAGAGTAGGAAAGCAAAATCAATGAGAGACAATAAGTAAAAAGTACAAAATGTGACAAGCATATATTACTACATTGTGTCAATAAATGAATACATAGTCACAATCAATCTATACAAGAAACTATATTTTTAAGTATAACTAATTCCTCCTTCAAAAAATGTATGTATTAATGCTATGTATCTCTATGAGGTGGATTGACATTTTTTTTAAATATTTTTTATCATATTTAATAATAATTCCATACTATTTAATGATAATATTAAAAAAACTATTTTAATAATAACTTGCTCCCTCAATCCCATCTCCACGTTGTGTACCCTTTGCCATAACTGTGGGACACTGTTAATGACATGGCCAGGTTGGAAAGCCTTGATGAGAGCTATCAAGGGTTATGTGCTGGTGGTGGTGTTTGGGGTATACGTTAGTACATTATCTTGTTGTCCATAGAAGGAATGTGCACCTTTGGGTGACAGTGCTGTTCCTCTGTAGGCAACAGGAAATTCTGTTACCAATCTATTTTAATTCAGGAGGATCCCAGCACAAGGGTTAAGCTTAGGGCTAGGTTAGGGTTGGAAGGAGCATTTGGGTTAGGCTCTGTTCAAACTGCAATCGCGGGCGGAATTGCATGATTCTGCCCATGATTCCAGAATCACAGCAAAACATGGGATGCATTTTCGATGCCATTATTTCTTAATGGGACCCCAAATGCAGTGCGATTTTGCTACAATTGTTGAGTGACGAAACATGCTAAAGTTGCAAAAAAAATGTACTGCCAAATGCTCCTGGCTCTGTGCCAAAATTTGGTACATGAGCTTTTTTGGAGCGTTTTTGGTGCGGAGGGAGGTCCATTCAAATGAATGGTGCCGCTCCAAAAACGCACCACAAAAAAGCTAAACAAAAAACGTGGTGCAGCAGCTGTCGCTGCACTACATTTAGGTGTGAATGGAGCCTTAGTGATAGGGTTGGGGATACAGTGTGGGTTACTGTTAGGGATCAAGGAGGATAAAGTAAGCAGAAAACTAGGATGCACTAGGGCACTGTTTCCCGAACCACTACCAAGACTACCAGCACTAAATTCTTGTAAATATAAAACTTCTGAATATATACAGTATATATATGTATAGTATATATGGAGCAAAAAAGGGTACAGCTTACCATCATCAAAACATCATCCCATTAGTAAAGTATGAAAAGATCATGATTCAGGCTTGCTTCGCTGCCTTAAGGCCTGGACCACTTGCCATCATAATGGGGAATATGAGTTGCCAAGTTTATCAAAATATATAGTAAAAGATATAATAAAATATTTACAAAACTGTGAGGGGTGTACTCACTTTTGTGAGATACTATTCATATATATATATATATATATATATATATATATATATATATATATATATATATATATATACAGTATATACATAGTATACATATACATGTGTGTGCGTGTGTATAGAAATATTTTCAAAGCATAACATATCCTTGTTTTTTTGTTCTCTTTCAGTACCTCTGGTGTAGCATAGTGCCTTTAAAGCACAGTATTTAAAGTCTGACCTCCCATCTGGGTAATCTCTTTACAGGCACTTATGCGTGTCTGCCAGCTGAAAGGTTATGACCCCATTACTCTGATGTCCTTTAAGATTCTTCAGTATGTATGACTGGTTGTGTGTGCATATGTGTGCGCTCATTTTATATCATCAGTGTCACCTCTTATGAATGCATTATTTTATAATAATATAGTCGCAGCTGCAATAGGAACCATGCTTTGACATTTAAATACTAATTTCCTAAAAAAAAAAAAAAAATACAGTGATTTTTCTTTATTACATAATACGTCTATATAAAATATATACAGTATATGTGTGTATGTAATGAAAGTCGCCAATGCTCCTTTAAACTTCCTTTATGTTCTAACTGTACATTTTTCTAAACTCCTCTTAAATTGGCAGATAGATATTGGAGGATACTCAATAAGTGATACGGATCCCTTGGTGTCTTGGTTGTTTGGTGAGTGTACCCGCATGGTGGTGTGTGTACCCGACTGGTGACCTGCACAGAAACATGCTCAATATAATCCTAACAGCAGAGTGTTTGCCTGCACGGGATTGCATGGTGCGGCAGAACCCCGCATGTTTTCAATGTATGCCCAACCTCTAATTAAAGTACTGTACATTTTCTGCCTGCAACAGTTTGCTGGATGTACAGCAAAAAAGGCATCCCTGGAAACTTTTTTGAAATGTTGGCAACTATAACTGACCTCCTAAAATACGTATAATACACTTTAGAAACAAAGGATTAAAAACATTTGCAAAGTATAGGCCTCATTCAAACAAGCGCTAAGGACTGCACATCATGAAGGAGCTGTAAGTCTATAGGTACATACCTGCTGCAGGGACACAAACACTCATTTGAATTTGACATGCACACTAATGCAGGTGGGTGGCCCCGAAGGCAGACATTCAGGGTCACTTACACGAACGCCTGTCAAATTAGGACGAGCGTCTGTTTTCATGCAACTGCGGCATCCCAATTTTATTTATTTATTTTAGGTACGTATATAGCACCGTCAATTTACACAGCGCTGTACATATACATTGTACAGTCACATCAGTCCCTACCCTCAAGGAGCTTACAATCTAAGGTCCCTAACTCACATTCATACATACACTAGAGGCAATTTTAGACAGGATCTAATTAACCTACCAGCATGTCTTTGGAGTGACCAATAGACTTATGTGGACTGACTATACATAGTACCTGGTGGATCCAGCCACATAAACTAAAGGTCCATTCATGGTTCATCAGTTCATCCCCCGCAGTTATTACCTTTTGTTTCACTTGACCCTCCCTTCTAGATTGTAAGCTCTAACAAGCAGGGCCCTCCGATTCCTCCTTATTGTATTGTAACCGTACTGTCTCTGTCTGCCCTCATATTGTAAATTGTAAATTGCTGCGCAAACTGTTGGCGCTATATAAATCCTGTATAATAATAATAATAATGGTGTATTCATTGGGTCCTTAGTGCCTGTGTGAGCAAGATCTGATATTTTATACATGCAAATGTCAATGTTTTTAATCCTTTGTCATCAAAGCATATTATATGTACAGTACTTAAGGAGGTCAATGTACTTTGGTCTTTGTTTATGTATATAACGCTATATACAATATTCTAATGTATATTGTGTAAAGTAATAAAATATTACAAATTACACAAGGATTTACAAAAGGCATATTTAAAGTGGAATAATACTTACAAATCCTGTATTCTGTGGATATACAGAGTTGTTGGTCATTTACAGGTAATTTCTAGCATTTGAAAGTATGTTTGCTCTGCACATCATTCGGTCTGTCACAAACAATTCTGCTTCTCAAGAGCTGTGAAAATATTTGCCAGTTTAGCAGAGGATCATTCACACTTTGGCACTGACCATTGAATATGACAGATTGTGAAACTGTCAGAGCATCAGATTTAAATGGATGTGAGCATGAAAACTGTCTTCTCAGCATATGTAGGTGCTATGATAGTTTATTTTTGTCAAAGTTATCTTTCCTTTCCCGACATTTAAAATGTTTTGTAGAGAATGCAGTCTACAATTAAAATGTATCTAAAACCAAACTCAATAATGCAATACATTGCTGCTTACTAGTCCTTGGTTGAAGGTTGCATTCATTTTCTTTTTTAAAGCTTCTTTTGCTCTATTCTCACCTAATGATCCCGGCAATAGCACCGTTCAAATTGGTGCCAAGCCGACTTTGCAGCGCCGCAAGGATTCCCAAAAGAAGTTCCTGCACTAGTTTTGGCGACTTCACAGATGGCGCATATGTCTCTGAATTCGCCCCCGAAGTCGGACTGACATGCGGGCACTAACTAACCCACAGTCAGTGTGAACCTGGGCTCACGCCAGTTATGTAGGTATATGAGGAACCCATGGCTAGTCAACCTTCTAGCAACCAGTGTTCACACTGAGAGAAGGACTTTTCAGAGTTTCCGGGGGGTTCTTTGTTGCCAAATTTCTGGACCAACACGGTTTAGTAAAGGGTTTATCTATTTTTTGCCAACCAGATATTTTGAAAACCAAATAACTATGATCATTTTAAAAGATCAGAGTGATTTGGGGATTAATACAAAATGTAATACAAAAAGCATTATGAGGAAAAGGGTTAAGCATTTTGCTTTAAATATTTAATTATCAATTTCCATACATCTATATTGTTAAACAGTTGAAAAATAAGATTTTCTAAAATATTGTCATGTGCACAGAACTTGGCTGGGGCTTTGTGTTCAATAGAATTTATGTGAACTTTGGGAACAGATTGTGGCTTCACCTTTCTTCCCCGCATCAGAGATTTCAATTTTTATGCAGAGTGAATGTGACATTTCCACATTTTTCAACACACGTACGCCTAGCACAGGTTAATCCCCGTATCATACGCCGCCACCAGTTTGCTAAGCAGCTTAAAACGACATGTTATAACTTTGACAATGACCTGCTAATGATTTTACATTTCTCCAAAGTATTATAAGCTATCTGCAGCACTTTTATCATCTAATGAGATCAATACATTTAGAAAGCAGGCTGCAGGAAGCTCAGAGCCAACACCAAGGACATTGTAGAACTTCAATTCCTTAAGTAAATCGTGTGTCACACATTCTGCCTGGATAGAAAACTAGTCTGTGCTTTTAGATGAGCCGGCAGTATAGGGCATGACACCAGAATGTCAACAGAAAGGCCCGCAAACAATTTCACAGCTCTGACTAATCCATTTATTGCTATACTTTTAGGCATGGATTTACACCAAAACCACCATTTCCTGGAAAAAAAAAAATCTAAACCTGAATTCAAATGGATTCTTAGCATTTTTGTATAACCATGATAAAGCATTTGCTGAAAATGTGAGGCAGAAGGTCCAGGGCAAAGTATTGAAAGATCAAGACTTTGTTAACAGGCCTTGAACTGGTGTCGATGGCATTATATTGACATTAGTTTGAGACAATTCTGAGATTATTCAGCATTCTTTGACAGGTGCATTTGCTTCATGTGGGCTTTGCATTCCCATAGCACCACGTCACGTAACACCAACGGTTGAACACTTTTTGTTCCATGGAAAACTGAATGGGATAGGAGAGAGATGTACTGATATAGTTAAACTATTAAGATGAAAATGATCTCAACATTTTCTTAAAATCACAATTAACTAGATGTTTGGCACAAAGCACAGTGAAGTTGTTATACATTAAATTTACTTTATTTTGTTTAACGCAGCACAGTAAAAATGAACACGTAAAAAAAAGGCAAATGTTAAAAAAAAAAAAAATAAAGCGAGAGTTGGTACAAACAAAATGCTATACAGTTTTTTTCCCAGCAGCTTGTGTCTTAAAAATACTCTACTTTGTTGATCCCTGGCTGTTGCAGGTACCTGACACTTCTGGATGCGTTGAATACCTGCGTTCTCTACTACGCCCTATAGTTCTCCCTGCTGACAACAAAAGTATACAGCATGGCTGTAAGTTGACTTTATTTTAATTTTGTCCCTATAGCCCATGCAACCATTAAAATGGCCTGTGGTGAGAGTAATAATACATATTTTTGGAAGGTGACTGTAGGAAGTACTGAATTGTAAGTGATTGTAATGGCAGTGAGCTCTGGGAGTCTCTTGTAATGTGTCCCCAGTCTCAAACAGTCTACTGCAGTTTGTCCCTCCCTTCAATTATGCCTGTTTCGTATATAGTACAGGAGGTGGTCATAGACTACAAGCATGAAACAGGCATAATATATATATATATATATATATATATATATATATATATATATATATATATATATATATGTAGCGCCCTCCACGCTAGGTAGGTGTTTAGTGTAGATTTTTGCTAGGTGAGGCAAAATTTGGTCAGGCCTGACTTAAGTGCATGCCCGGCTGTTTTGATTCTGGGCAGGGAGTAGCTCAGGTAGGACTGGGTGATTCACAGATGTGTCATCAGAACCTCCCATTTCTTTCCAGAGGCTTCTGGTGTTTTCTGGAAAGAGAGGTGGGAGGGGAGGTGTAGCCATCTGGGGTGTTCTAAGGAGCCCTGACCAATCCCCAATCTGGATTGGCAGGGGGCAGCCCTCCTTAAATACCCTGGGCCAGCCCAATCTGGGGGGAGAAGTCTGCGTGGAAGTCTGGAGATGGAGTAGTGTGGGCTGTTGTGGCCCAGGGGAGCCCCCAGTCTGGGGGGGTGACCCCAGGCCTGGAATGCTCGGGTACAGCCAGGAGGAGTGAGATCTTGGTGGCAGACACAAGGCAGAGCAGAAAGGACAGAGGGAGAGAACATTATCAGAGAAAGATCTTCAGTGTGGAACTACAAGTGTCAGCAGTTGGTGAGTAACATACCCAGGGATACTGTTAGAGGCATTCCAGAGCGGATTGGGATGAGAGACAGTCTGGGAAGGATGCAGAAGCCAGTTTGGGATTCCTATGTTGCTGTGGTAGTGGAGAAAGCAGTTGGGGCCTGGAAGAAGATGGGCTGGAATTAGTAGTCCATCAAGCCAAGCTAGCACACAGTACTTTGCTACACTTTGGAGGCTATTAGCCTCTGCCTGTAATGGACAGTCCGGAGGACCTGCTTCAACTACAGCAGGCCTCATCATGTGCTAGCTAGGCTCAAGGAAATGTTTGGAGGCCTGATAAATATCATTTCAGGTCGCACCTGTGCTGTGCAAGTATTGCACAGGAGTGAGGAACCAGGAGAGAAATGTGCAGCAAGTCTTGTGCTGGAGTGAAGAAGGAGAAGTGTATATACAGGACTAGTTATTAAGGGAAATGGTTAATTTGTCAAAGGTGATCCAGGTCCTATAAAACTCTCTGTAGAACTAATTTCAGAGTTTGCCAGATCTGCTGGTTGAAAGCTGAAGAGTGGGACATTTTGAGTGCAACAGTTTTGATTTTCACTGCTTGCTGTGTTTGCAGGTTTTTAGGTGTTTTGGGCTTTTTCTTTGCAGCTTTTTAACACTTTCTCTGTCACTTTTTAAATAGCCTTTTTTTTCTTTCCTTCCTTCAGACTACTAATTAAGGGGAGTGGTTAATTGGTAAAACTCTCTGTAGAACTCATTTCTGAGCTTGCTCATCCTTGAGCTTGCTACCTCTTTGCTTGCTGGAACTCGGACGAAGTGGACCTTGACTAAGTGGAGAGTTAAAAACCAGAGTTTAAAACAGGAGATTATAACAGGAGTCTTCAAACCTGTAAGTAACACCTGAAATTTCCTGTTATTAGTGTTGTTGGATCTGGGAAAATGTTTGCTAGCAAGATTGAAGGTTTTGGACAGTGCACAGTGTGCCGCATGTATGCAACTATGAAGCAACAGCTCCAGCATGAATACCGCTGTGACAGATGTGAGCAGGTTGCCCTTCTGGAAGCTCCCATTAGAGATCTGGAGGAGCAAATTGCAACGCTGGGCAGAACTGTCAACCTTGAAAGGGGTCCTCTGCTCACTGAGCAGGTGGCTAGTAGGGTTAATGAGGAGGGTGGAAGGGTAAGTCAGGATTATAAGATAGGTAGATGGGTTGATACAGTTAGAGGGAGTGGTAGGGGTTCACGGAAAAGGAAGGCCAGCCCTCGGTTTGAGCACCCTAACAGATTTGCCAAGTTGAGTGAAGATGTGGGGATGGCAAACTCAGAGGTGGCCCCTAGGATGTCACTGCTCCCCCTAACAGCTGGGAGAGCAGCCCATCTAGTAGGGGAGGTAGGGGTAATGCAGGTAGGCCTAGACAGTTGGTGGTAATTGGGGATTCTATAATTAGAAGGACTGATAGAATAATTTTTTGCCAGGATCGCCTCAACCAAATGTTTTGCTGTCTCCCTGGTGCCAGGGTTAGTCATGTGGTGGACCGGGTTGATAAATTCCTGGGAGGGGCTGGGCATGACCCAGCTATCTTGGTCCACGTTGGAACCAATGATAGAATATATGGAAGGTGGAGGCTCCTTAAAAACCAATTTAAAGAATTAGGTTGCAAGTTGAAGGGAAGGACCACCAAGGTAATATTCTCTGAAATATTGCCTGTGCTATGAGCAACACAGGAATGGCAGAGGGACATTAGAACCCTGAATGCATGGCTAAAGACCTGGTGTAAGGAAGAGGGCTTTGGGTTTTTAGAGCACTGGGCTAACTTTTCATTGGGGTGCAACCTATATGCTAAAGATGGTTTGCACCTAAATGGAAGGGGGTCTGTTGTGCTAGGGGAGAGGTTTATGGGAAGGCTGGAGGAGTATTTAAGCTAGGATTGAGGGGTAAGGATGCATTTGATTGTAATGGGGTAGACAGGTCAGACAGGGGTCAGCCCCTATTGGTAGGTGGAATGGGGAAAGATGGGGGGAGGGCTATGGAAGATGATATGAAGGTTCCCATGTTACAATCAACCATTGGAAATGGTACTGTTTGTACTAAAATTAAAAATATGCAACATACATGTGCAAAATGTGACAGTGAATTAAAGTGTTTGTTCACCAATACCAGGAGTCTGCCAAGCAAAATAGGTGAGTTGGAACCTCTGGTGCATGAGGAGAACTATGATTTAATTGATATTGCTGAATCTTGGCTTCATTCTTCACATGACTAGGCTATTCTTGGCTATGTTCCCTTTCGGAAAAACAGGGTAAAACGGAAGGGCGGTGGTATCTGTCTCTATGTGAGAAGTGATCTCAAAGCGAGTGCAAATGAGGACCTAGTTGATGGAGAGTGTGGTGAGTCTGAAGCATTATCGGTAGAACTGCATATAAGTGTGCACACTACAAAGGTTATCATTGGAGTTTGTTATAGACCTCCCAGTGTTAAAGAGGAGGTGGAGACTCGGCTCCATGCACAGATGGAAAGAGCTGCAAGGGCTGAGACAGTGATAATAATGGGGGATTTTTTTTTTTTTTTAACAATTGTTTTATTCAATGTAATACAGCTTACAGAGAATATGCAGTCACAAATGAAATGAATGAATGAAGAAACATAACAATAAGGTCCGTCACACAGACCATCTTAAGTACAGGCAAGATGCAGTCGAATCAAATAGAGCATGTAAAACAAATAGCAGTTTATGAAAGGGGAAGAGAAGAAACACACTGCCTGGAATAACAATACAAAGAAGTAAGTAAGTAAAGTAAACACTGACGTATAAGAGACATTCGACATAATGTAACTTATTTTGTTAACAATTTTTTTTTTTTTTTAGGGGGTAATAATAGTGACAGAGTCGGGAACGTCGAGAAAGGTAGACACGTACCTCGGCTCAGAGGTGGAGGAGAAATTGTGACCCTCCAGATATTGTTTGAGGTTACTATTGGAAACATCACACGTGTGAATATACGTCAAGATGGCTATTACGAAGTCTGAGTGGTGTGAGAGGTAGTTGATCCAGGA
>BLSH010391395.1:1093884-1104139 GCA_018402905.1 Glandirana rugosa | reverse complement strand
ATCTGAGCTGTTCCTTCTCTACATATACACTAATGTATGTATGAATGACAGGGTCTCACTGCATTGCAGTGAAACAATCTGAGCTGTCCCTACTCTAGCTGCACACAATGCAAAGCTGAATGGTCTTCCTCACTACACTCACACTATCCCTAGACTGACACTAAACTAATATTCTACACTGATAATTAAAGCAAAATAGCACAGTTTAGCACACTAACTAACTAATAGCACTGAACAGAGCCCTGTTCTATCTCTCTCCAGCCGAAATCACACTGAAAATGGCTGCCATTAAAATAATACTTTTATATTGTGGGGAGATATTGAGCTATGATTGGATAAAGTAATGTTGACAGTGTCCAATCATGACTCTGACAGTGCTCTGTGCCGTGATTGGCTGAAACTTTCACTGCTTCAGCCAATCAGGGCTTGCAATGCATTTTCCAGTGCCGCATTGCATTTTGGTCGGTTCGGGGGCCCGAACAAATGGCTGAACGTTCCATTTGTTCGGTTGTTTGCCGAACGACCGAACAGCGAAAGTTCGGCCCAAACTTATGCTCAGGCCGAACTGTTCGCCCATCCCTAGTGGCAACCCTAGGTATTATACTACTGTATGTACTTATCATTCACTTGCTTTTGTCTCCATACATCTAATTGCTAGCAGAACAGGGTGATATTTTGCCCTACCCTTCCAGTCATTATTTCTAGGCGTAATGACAGCATAGACAAGCTTTCTCTTTCAGCATCTCAAGCACTAGCCTCTGCATTGTGTTGCGATGAGGTCTGATCTGGCCTAGAGAGGCAAAAAGTTTAAATCCAGCTCTTTTACTAACTGTAAAATGAGGAAAATGTTGTGTTTCAGTACCTGTCAAGGTCTGACAAGGCAGTTGCATAATGCTTATTAATGAAAAGCTCAATATCCGTTTCTGTAATTAAATCAGGAGCATAAATGTAAACAATTATCAGATTTGTAACTGAAACAAAATATCTTTTTTTTTTTTTTTTTCATCACACACTCATTAAAATCTCTTCTGATAACCCTGCAACAATACCTAATGTATTTGTTTTTAATCAAAATATGCAAAGTATGTAAAGTTGATAACATACTAAAGGTTTCTCGAGGGACTTGCTTATCACTCTCAGACATTTTTTTTTCTCCCAAAAAGAACAATAGGCTAATCAGATTCGCAATCATGAATATTCAAATGTTATTTATTAATTTTACATAAACACTTCTGTAAGCAATTTTAATTTCTTTTAAATTTAATTGTCATGGAAGCATAATGAAAGAATAAGTATCAAGCATAATTTTAATTTGTTGATGGTTTCAATCAAAAGTTTCATCAAGAATAAATATTTCATGTGGTGAAAAGTCAATGCACTTTATCCACTTTTGGCATGTTGAGATATTTATTTTTGTATTCATTTAGAAGTTAGTTGTTTTCTCCAAAGTTTTTGTAGTTTATATTAGTGGTTGTGCTTGTTGTTGTGTTATTTTCAGAATTGGGTTACTTTAGAGCATAGATGCTCAACCTGTGACCCTCCAGCTGTTGCAGAACTACAAGTGCCCCATGAGGCATTGCAAGGCTGACAGTTAAAAGCATGACTCCCAAAGGCAGAGGCATGATGGGACTTGTTATGCAATAGCTTGAGAGCCACAGGTTGGGCACCCACACTTTAGAGCAACGTCATAATAGCAATCCTGTTGTTGATAACTACTTGAAAAAGTCAGAACTCACCACTCCTTTGGTGTCTCCATCATTAGCCAAACCCCCTAGGTATCTGCTCCCTCACCAGAACAGTGTGGGAAATTCTGCAGCATTTCAGCCAGTAAGGGAGCAGAACTGTAAAAGCACATGAGTAATCTCCTTAGCTATTTCTTTGCTGGCAAGTTGCCACTGGTGACCAGATCAGTAATGGGACATGGCTTTTAAGATAAATGGATGAAAGAGCTCAGCAGAAGTGCATATGCTATACATCTTATTAGACAAAAATGTGAAACACCGTTAAACAGTATTAAAAAAACTTTTCATATACAGTATAGCAGATAAGATTTAAAAAATTAGGGTAAACTTGCATGCATTGTCTTTAAAAGAGAAGTAGTAGATATCAATAATCTGAGAGGATGAGCCAACTGCCGGTCAAGCATCAGGGTGGATCTTGACCTTGAAGTTGGCTGTGACGCAGTGGCAGCCCTTCCATTAAGGGCGCACGAGCGCTGCCCCCTCTGTTCTCGCCACCCCCTGTATGCTAATGGATAAATTCATGCATAGCATGAATCTATCCATGGCCACCTGCAACCACCCCCTAGTCATGCGGCCGGCCCCTTTGAGGCGCCGGCCACATGAATTACCGCTGCAGGGGGTTTCTTTGAAGCATCTCATTAGAGCCTACAGCTCTAATAGGCTTCAATATAGTGGGGCTTGTGGTACAGAGCGTCCCGCCACAAGCCCTTAGAAAGGCAAATGAACATTTGCCTTTCTAATACTTAACCGCTCTCCACCAATCAGGAAGCGTCAGTATCTTACCAGTTTCCCGATTGGCAGAGAAGACAGGCAATGCTATTGGATGCCTTTCTCATTGGAGGAGGGGGATGCATGGCCGCTCCCCGCTCGCCGGACACTGCTAGCTGCCTGCTGCCTGCTCCTAGATGGGGTAAGTGCGGGACTTTGATGTCCCAACTACCCTGGGGGGAATCTTCTGTCAGTGCCGTGAGCCCCGTGGCAGTGGGGGCTGTATATCCCTATCCATGGTGCTGTATACCCCTATCTATGGTGCTGTATATCCCTATCTATGGTGCTGTATATACCCCTATCTATGGTGCTGTATATACCCCTATCTATGGTGCTGTATATACCCCTATCTGTGATGCTGTATGTACCCATATCTGGCGATGCTGTATTCCCTATCTGGTGATGCTGGGCTGTATATACCCCTCTGTGGTGCTGTATATCCCTATTTTGGTGCTGTATATCCTTATCTGTGTTGCTGTGTATACCCCCATCTGTGATGCTGTATATACCCCTATCTGTGATGTTGTATATACCCCTATCTGTGGTGCTGTATATACCCCTATCTGTGATGCTCTATGTACCCATATCTGGCGATGCTGTATTCCCTATCTGGTGATGCTGGACTGTATACTCCTGGCACAATGGGTGGAATCTATAAGTGGTGGGGCTTATGAGAAGTGGGAGGGGTAAAAAAGGAAGGGTGGGGTCTGACACCCCGCCCCCATCCTAAAATTTCACCAGTCGCCACTGCTGTGACGTCAGCCAACAGCAAGCCTTAGCCCACTGTTGGCTGAATCTGGATCACAGGAGGGCAGAGATAAGTGCAATACTGTGACCCGGAAGAGAAACATGGTCAAAAAAGCTTTGGTCGCACTTTTCTTTTAATATTTGAAAAGTATTTTCTTTCTCTGGCCTGATACTTTTGAATATGCATGCATTCATTATCATAGCTGCTGCACTTTGAAAACTGTAGTTAACTAAAATGGCTAAATGCATTTGCTATTTTATAGGGAAGATCTAAAAATGTGTTCTTGAATTTCTCCTTAAAAATAGCATTGTCCTTCTTGTGCTTAGGCACTCCTGTGCCATCAGCTGCACGTCTCTGGAGCCAATGCGCTTGGCTGGCAAGCGCGATGTCCGCCGGCCACCCGTGATCGCTCCTCACAGAGCCAGAATGGGGAATTGATGTAAACAAACAGATCCCCATTCTGACAGGGAAGTGGAGAGAGATCTGCTGTTTCCAGTGATCGGGAGCAGCTTTCTCTCTACCCCCAGTCACTACAGTCCCCTCACATTTAGAAACACCTACTTAGGGAATACTTAACCCCTTGATCGACCCCTAGTGTTAACCTCTTCACTGCCAATGACATTTACACAGTAATCAATGGCTATTTTTAGCTCTGATCGCTGTATAAATGTCAGTGGTCCCAAAAAAGTGTCAAAAGTGTCAGATCTGTCCGCGGCAATATCGCAGTCCCAATAAAAATCACAGATCACCACCATTACTAATATAAAAAAAATAATAATAATAAAAATGTCATAAATCTATTCACATAGTTTGTAAATGCGATAACTGTTGCGCAACCCAATCAATATACGCCTTTTTTTAACCAAAAATATGTAGAAGAATATATATCGGCCTAAACTGAGGAATAAATTTGTTTTTTATACTTTTTTTGGATATTTATTATAGCAAAACGTAACAAAAAATATTTTTTTTTTCGAAATTGTTGCTGTTTGTTTGCTTATAGCGCAAAAAATAAAAATCGCAGAGGTGATCAAATACCACCAAAAGAAAGTGCTATTTGTGGGAAAAAAGGATGTTAATTTGCTTGGGTACAGCATCGCATGACCGTGCAATTGTCAGTTAAAGTGCCATATCGCAAAAAGTGCTCTGGTCAGGAAGGGGATAAATCCTTCCGGGGCTGAAGTGATTAAGCGGTTTTCAACTTTTTTTTGAGTTAGAGCATTTTTACAGTCTTGGTTTTTTTTCCAGCTACAAAACGCCCCTGCCAAAAACTGCTTATATCAGCCTATGTGTGCATGGACACATAGGAAAACATGCTGGGGAGTTTATTGACTGCAGAAAAAACATCTGAAGCCAAAAATAAAAACGTAAAAGGCTGTAAAAACGTCCAGGGTGCATGAGGCCTTAAAGGGGAAGCACACAGCCCATCCTCTCTCACCCCACAATTTACTGTAGGTCTCTTGGAGCACGAACTGGCTTATCACCCGACCCTAGGGGGTACAACAATCTGATCACCAATCATCAGGCTAGCAGACCTGACATGAGGAAACAAAGCTCTCTTTGTCTACAATGATGGCCATTTCCACCCAGTTATGTGAAATAAGGTCCCTTTCACATGGGCGGCTATTCTGCCATTGCTAAATGCAAGCCAGATACCAGACTCCAAATCACAATGATTACTTGAATTTGTACATTCCGATTAGCCACGGTTACATGCAGCTACATTTAGTTGTAGTGAAAACATTCTTGACATATCTGAAGTGCTTCCTATTGATGTTCTATGCTTGTTGCCGTTGCTATACGTAGATGACACAGGGCACTGCTTTTACCTGCAGATAGCTGCAGACAGCTGCATAACATTGTTCCTGGACGCATTCCAATCCATTTTTTCTAATTGTTCTAAATTGTCTATAACAAAACCATTGCTAAATGCAGAGTATGAAGGGGCCATAGGAAAGCATTGTCACAGTATAGTAAAAGCTGGATTCTATCCGTCCGTGTGAAAGGGGCCTAAGGCTTGGTAAGGCTGACCATACCCCGTGCAAATTTCTTGGGTTGCAGGAAAGAAATTTGCAGATTCCCCCATCAACACAGACAGTGTATACAAGGAAACCAGCAATTGTCTTCTTCCAGCGGGGGGGAGCTATCCTGTCTGGGAGAATACAATGGTTATTGCTAGCAGCTATAGCAGCTGCTCGATAATCGCATAATAATCCGACAGGCTGGTTGTATCCAAGTTGATTGATAGATCAACTTGGTACATTCAGCCTGCCCATTAACGGTTTGAATCTTGGTTGGTTCCCGCTGAACCAGCCGAGTCATGTATGGTTGGTCTAAGTCAGTAATGGAGAAAAAGTCAGCTGCAGGGAGCCAACAGACAATACAGGTGGCTAGTCCTTTGCCCTCTGCTTGACTTTTTTTGTGCACAGCTTCCACAGTACAAGTACTCTTTAACAAAATTTAGTGCAAAGGATTTTTTTTCCAGTGTAAGTACTATTCAAAACAATGGACTACTTTCATGTCATTGCATATTGCTTGTGCTGGACAATGCACCGACACATATGTCAGGGCAAATGCTGCGAAGAAGACCTCAATAATATGGACATATCAAAATCTAATGACTGGATTGCAGCAATTTGGGAATAGCTTAATAAAACATGTGTCGATGAATATGTGAATAATAATTTGGTAAAACAGGTCCTTTGGGTGTTGCTCTGTATAAGTACTATTGCAGAAATTACTATTGATGGCTTGTAAAGCACTGTGGGACTATGGGATTATTTATGTGGACAGATGCGACTTGGGCACAAACCAGATTACTCATTTTTATATTCATAACAACTGCCTGGTGAAGGGCAAAAACCTTAAAATTCTGTGCCTTGTAATAACTCTAATAAATAGAATAACCCCTAAATGAATGCAGTATTGCAAATGTTGCTTCTTGAGAATATGCGAAAATGATTCGCAGTTCATATTCTGCCATTTTGCAGTTGAACGTTTATGAGTACCATGCCACTTCCTTTGTGAATAACTGCTAATATCTGCTTGCTTTCACATATTTGTTGCAAATGTTATAAAGTAGTCTGTAGCATAATTAACAAGTGAATCACTTTTAAAACAAGTGCAATTATGTCTAAATACTTTTCTGCTGGCTTTTTTTAATGATGTTGTTAGGCAGTTTGATACAAATTGGCAAATCTACCACCTTTGCACATATATGCAACAGTATGGGAAATCTAGATATTGTGACAAAACAAGGGCAAAGTAATACAACGCATTCATTATATTAACCACTTAAAGACCAAAAGGATTTCCCACATTAGGACCAGAGCACTTTTTGCGATTCGGCACTGCGTCGCTTTAACTGACAATTGCGCGGTTGTGCGACATTCTACCCAAACAAAATTGACGCCCTTTTTTCCCCACAAATAGAGCATTCTTTTGGTGGTATTTGATCCCCTCTGAGTCACTTCTGATCACCGCTATAAACAAATAAAGAACAACAATTTTGGAAAAAAAACAATATTTTTTACTTTTTGCTATAATACATATCCAAGAAAAAAAATTTTTTAAAAATGTATTCATCAGTTTTGGCCGATATATATACTTCCTCATATTTGTGGTAAAAGAAAATTGCGATCGGCGTTTATTGATTGGTTTGCTCAAAAGTTGCCGCGTTTACAAACCATGAGAATTCATTTCTGGGATTTTTACTACTTTTTTTACAAGTAATGGCAACGCTTTTTATCGGGAGTGTGATATTGCAGCAGACATGTCGGACATTTTTGACACTTTTTTGGGACCAATGACTTTTATACACCGTAATTTAAATATCCACTGATTACTGTGTAAATGTCATTGGCAGTGAAGGGGTTAACCTGCAGGGGGCGATCTAGGGGTTAAATGTGTGCTCGAGGCGTGTTCTAACTGTGAGGGGGGTGGGCTGCCAGGGGTATAAGAGATCTAACTGATCCCAGTGACAGGGATCAGTAGATCTCTGTTATGCCGCCTGACAGAACGGGGAACCGCTGTGTTTACATCGACGGTTCCCCGTTTTTCTTCTCTGGCAAGTCATCGCGGGTAGCCAGTGGACATCGAGTCCGCTGGACCCGCGGCCACACTGCTGCTGAGTGTGGCGGGCACGAGAGCGAGCTGCTGTTTATAAAAGGTGATTTGCGCTACAGCGCCACTCTGCAGCAGTAAAAGTACGTGTGACGGTCAGGAAGTGGTTAAAGAATAAATTCACCTTTGAAGCATGTTACACGCTACACATATATTTAGTGTAACATGCTGCAGACCTGCCCTCCCGATATCCCCCAATTACACCCCCCCTCCGACAGTGGGTGAAGGATCCTCTCCCCGTGCCAGCTGTTACTACAGTTTGAAAACAGCACAGCTGTGCAGGGCTCCACCCACACAGCCATGCCATTCATTCATCATGAGAAAATTACAAGTCCCATCTCCACTGCTTATCAGCAAACTTGTAGTCCATTCACACTGCCTACAGCTCTGTAACAGAAAGCATGTACAGAGGTAGAGGCAACAGACCTGCAGGCATTGTGTGCAGGAGCCTGACATTGCACCCACAATCCACTGATCACGGATGCAATGCTCTGCAGGCTCATATGAAAAAAACAACTGCACATTTTTTTTCCTACAAGAATGCACATTTATTATTTTTTTTCTAAAAGTGAACTTATCATTACACACCCTTTCAGTTGGCAAACTTCTCCTCCTCACACTCTCCTTTATGCTGGCATATTTGTGGCCAAGTATGGGACCTAATGCATGTCTTGTGGGAGTGCCCAACAATAGCGAGCTTCTGGAACCAAGTCTTTAAATGCATTTCCTTCTGTACAGGTATGCTTATGTCCCCTCTGCCCTGAACTAGCCCTTCTCACTATAGGTATAAACAACTACCCTAAGAACTACAGACAGGTTGTTACAAATATACTCCTAGCAGCTCGGTATCTAATACTAAGGCGATGGAAGAGTCAACATTAGCTCCCAACCTATCAGAGGTAATTGATATTGTCCACATGAACAAAATGTATGAGAAACTTCTAGCTTTCAACTCATTGCTATATATAAAACTTCAAGAAGCATGGAGCATTCGGCCGAACAACTAAAAATGTTTTACTGATTATGTACTTTATACCTGTAATACATCTGAGTACTGCACTTTCTGTTTCCACCGCCTCACTCATGTTGATCTGTAAATGTTGACCCTGTACTACTTTCTTTCTAAAACCAAATAAAAAATTAAAAATGCAACATCATAATAAATCAGTCACAGGTCTGTGACAAATTTGTAACCTGCAGCTCATTAACACACAACTAAGGTGGAGTTTATTAATAAATGTTTCCCCAGTGTCCTGATATGAATACTTTTGGCTGAGCACTTTAATATTTAAATCAACCCTGTCACTATATTAAACTTTCCGAGAAAAGCTATATTTGTAAAAGAAGTAAATACTTACATCTTCTGCCACCTACATCACCAAAGACCACTCTGTTCATGAGGAATCATCCCCCAGGTTTACTGGAGTGTCGATCTACTTGGTCTTCCACACCTCTTGCTGGTACCTCTCTCTGTCACCACAAGATGCACTAATGATGTGAAAGTCAGCAGGAGGAACCAGTGACAGCTGCGAAGGACCAAGGAGATCAATACTCCTGGATGTGGTGGCTTCAAAGTTGACTTTAGAGGCCAGTTCCTCAGGGAATTGAGTGTCATTGGTGGTATAAGTGGAAAAGTTGAGTATAGTGACAAAGGCACTTTAACAAAGAAAAGGTGACCTGAGTATGGTTAGTTTAATAAGGTTTATGCCCCAATTTCTACAGCTAGAACTAGAAGTGTACTTTGACCGTTATTGCTATGATTGGCCACTGGACTCTAATCACTCTAGGATGGTCTGTTTCCTCTTTCCTTATCTGTAACCAGTTATCCATCAATTTGAATTGGAGGTGGTATGGGCATACTAGGGATGTTCCATTTCAAATGCTACTTTATACATTAACTTACCTCTTTAGATCCAGCCTATCTGGATAGTGTGGTCACCTGCTGACTTGGCACCATTCACAGGCAGCTTAATGCTTCAAAAAGACACGTGAGCTGAATCTAAAGTAATTTTATTTAAAATGTTGCTAAACACACATGGTTTCATTTACATGGTCCCTTCTGTTTCTGGATGTGGTTGATGGCACTGTAATTATTTTAATAAAAACAAAACATCTAAATACCTTTTTCCTAATCGATAAACAGCTGACCCAGCTCTTTCCCAGCCTGTCTGCAGGAAACATAAGCAGGAGGAGCTTCTAGCCCTCTGCTGCTGGTCACATGTTCAAAATAAAAAAAAAACAGTCTTTGGAATTCAATAAACTTTTTTAATTGGCACACAAATATATATTTGAAATCAAATCTTTATTATTGTTTGGCAATAACATGGTGTGGGAGGATTTCTGCCAGGCATGGCTGTGTTACGCCCCCCCCCCCCCCAGCCTGTGTCTTAGAATAAGAGGGAGGTGAGTCCCATTGTGTTTAGCTGGTTAGTGGGCACGGAGGGAGGGAGTGGGCTGTCATTTACCACTGTGTACCCTGAGTGGAGGGAGAATAAGATTCTGTGTCCGACCCCCCCCCCCCCCGCATTGTGTCGGTACGGACCGTCTTTAGGAGGGTGTGGTACAATAACGGTTTGTTATTATTTCTAAACTAAAGTTTATATATAAACACACGGTTAATTTTTTCAAATAACTTAAGGTTTCTGACAAAAAAAAAATAAAACTTGTACACTGGTCGTCGTCTCCCGATCTTCGAGGAGGACGAATACAAAGGACGTCTGTCCGACCCTTTCTCGACCCAGTCGACAAATAGCTAATCCTTTTTCCATAAATCTACAAAACAAAAATAATTTTATTAATGTCACGGTAGTTGGTGTAGGTCTTTGTCTTCCCTGGTACATTTACTTTGGTACACACAAATCGTTGTAAAATTTAT
>BLSH010391395.1:1075703-1089385 GCA_018402905.1 Glandirana rugosa | reverse complement strand
CATGTCCCTTTTAGAGAAGCCGGTTATCGGCTCTCTTCTCCGATCCTCATGTTGTCAGCATGAGGAAAGGAGTGCCGATAACCGGCTTCCATTTACATACGTGATCAGCTGTGATTGGACACAGCTGATCACATGGTAAAGAGCCGATAGTTAGCTCTGTATCTCAATTTGTGATCAACAGTGTCCTTTCGGGCACTGTGATCACAGAGCATGCCGCTTGAGCCCCTTGGCAGGTGTGATCAGGGGTTCACGCTGTAGCCGTCAAAGAAAACATTTACCTTTTATTTTCGGCCAGTGATCCGGCCAGTGAGTCTATTGTTTTTTCAAAAGAACAAGCTCTCTTGCAGATGGTGCAGTTGGAAGGATGAAACAAACCATTTATCACTGACAGGGGTTCTTACAATGATCAGCTTTTATTTATTTATGTAAAACCTTTGTCCCGAAAGAATAAAAAACTGTTGCTGTAACTGCTTATATTACATTTTTGGTTTTGGGTTTAATACCGCTTTAAAGAATGGATGTTTCCTTAGAAAAACTCAAATGGGAAAATAAAGGGCACAGGTGCGTTTTAAGTGAGCTGTGGGGCCTGATGAATTGTAGTTAAAGCTAAAATCCGAATAAAAACACTTAATATGCAGATAAAATACAGTACAATGTATTTATTGTATATGGCAGCTATTTTACCAGCCAAGGGATCTGTAACCCTGTCTATCCAGCCCTGAGATTTACACTACTCTGCTACACAGCAAATCTGACTGACAAGGCAGGAGACTTGATTTTTTCAGCTGTATTTCTATAACACATACAGCTTTTGTCCATCTCTCAGCCTGTGGCCAAACGCTGAAAGGAAAGGCCTCGTTCTTGTGGGTGATTACTTGCATTCCCCATGCAGGGTCATGTTTTGCTGGAACAGGGATGCACAGGTGTCAGAACCTGGACTTGAACCTGGGACATGTGCTGTGTCTGACAATGACGCTTCTCACTAAGCTCTCTCAGATGCTGGACAGCTCCCAATCTGATCCTTTGGACAACCTGACCTTGCGCCTTGACTTTTGCTAAACCTGGAACCCTTTTCTCCTCCCATGAACTTCCTGATTTAAGCCATGTCTCTGCACTTCCTGTTTGCCAGATTATTGTGCTCTCTCTAGGCCAGTATCTCGCTCTTCCGTGCTGCCATCCATATTTTTGCTACCGCTCTTTACTGACCTTTGACTTGTTCCTCAACTACACTTCTGCCTGATCCCAACCTGCAACTACTTTTTACTGACCCTTGGCTTATTTACTGACTACGCCTCTAATTTATTCCTACCTGCTATATCCGCTACTGGACCCTGGCTTGCTCACCTCCAGGTGGGACGATCTTGAGGACTGCAACCTGGTACTAACACACAGCAAAATCCATCTCCACCATCAGAAGCTCAGGTGAATACTGGTTAGTACTTAGACTCCGCACCTCAGATGAGCCTGTGTCATCCACCAGGGTGACCTGCTTTTTTTCCTTTCCTGCTGCTCAGTGGGAGTCTCTCTATTGCTATAGCTACTGGCCTCCGAGCCTGACCCCTGATCGTGACAACAGGTGTTGTATGCATCCCCATGCAAGCAGTCCCATAGATGTCTATTGGGGGACACGGCTGCATGGACACAGTCATTGTGTAGCAATATGACATCCGTGTGGGTGCAGATGTGTGTCCTCAAAATCTCTCTGGGTATATATAGGTGTATACGTTTGTAGGCATGAAGTGACTGCAAAGTGGATAAAGGGAATGAGCAGAACGGCCATGTTACAAAGAATGAAAATGGTGAAAACCAGTACACTATTAGACAAAAGAACTATTGTTTATGATACGTGGTGCTTTAGCAAATGTCATCCAGTTAGGGTAAATATCTGCGTCAGGATCAACATATATAAAAATCGCAATGCAAAAGACAACATAAATGACCAATTCATATTGTGCAGATAGACACAAGTCATTGCTAATTAACACACATATTTCCTGAAATAAATTATATAAATGGTCTAATAATAATAAAAATAATAACAACAATCCCAAAGTTATGAGGGTCCACTTTTGGAAAAAGTGAGGATCAGCAACAGTGAATATCCACAGAGAATTTAACAATCGAAATAAGCTGTATCACAATGGGAGGTAAAAGCAAATCATTTATAAAAGGTAAATGCTGGCAGTACATCGGCAGCCCTGGGCACAGCACTGCAGGTGTGATTTATGAGGCAAGGGACCAGTTATAAATCAAACTCTTTGTTTTAAAGAGCACTGCTTCAATGCCGTTGATCATAGAAGAGGCAAGCGGCTTGGGAAAAGCTGGAAAAGTACTGTAAAAAAGAAAGACAATGCAGAGGATTCCACAAAGAACCAACCACCCATTTTGGAGTTTTAGGATGTATCATTTATTTAATGAGCAGTTATTTGCTGTCTATGTTAAAACTGTATATTTAACTCCTACTGAGTAACACAATGAGCATATTTACAAGGAGATAAAATTGATTAACCATGCTTAAAATAATTACAAGTTAGGGACGAATTTCCCTTTGTAGAAAGTGTGCATAGCTGGAAGATGAGGTTATACATTTAGCATTATTATTATTATTCATCCTAATGGTCTTCCACATCTCAGAGCCTTCAAAGGTGACATCTCTACACTTGCGTTCCCAGGCCTACACACTTGCTTCAGGCATTACAAGGGGCACTCTGTTAATTTTATATTGTGGACAATGCTACAGGAAGAGTGGGCAAGAACACCAAGGTGGGCAAAAACACTCAAAATGGTTAAAGTGGTAGTAAACCCTCCTATCATTTTCAGCCAAGGAAGCTGCCATCTTGCCTCTGTTTAATCTACAACTGCCATGATGCTGCACATGTGGTCAGCTATGACACCAACGATTGGATGGTTTGACAGTTTGGTTTAGAGCACAACCAATGGGAGTGTTAAATCTCCGGCATGTGCTGGAAATGTAACTGGTTTTTAAACTGTTAAATGGATGGGTTTACTACCGCTTTAAGTGGAAATAAACAGAGCAAGCAAATATAGCTGTTAGAAGACTGTGCTAAGGGTTAATGGCAGTTGATTGCATCTAGCTCCTGGAAGTAGCAGCTCTATTTGAACTTCCTGCTTCCTGTAGCCAGTGCTGTTCATTCTACAGTGTGTGAGTGTTTCTGAGCGTCCTGATTTCCTGTTTATCTGATCCTGAGACCCGGCTTGACCTAGACCTTGTTGATTACTGCCTGCACCGACCCCCAGCTTGCCCACGACCACTCTTCTGCCTGATCCTCTTGTACTTCTGCTGCCAGCCTGTTGAGGACCCTGCCTGCACCTGACGACTCCTTTGCCTGCACCCTTTGTCCCGCATTGCCTGCCTGTTACCAACCCGGCCTGTACGACCATCCGCTACCTGCACGAGCTGCACCGGACCATCCTTATCACCACCAGGGATCCTGTCCAGCCCTCGTGCCCCCCTGAGATCCTGGGCTCCCTGTCTGCTCTACCGGGGACCCTCGAACCAGGGCCGCAAGAGTGGATGCTTTCTGCACAAGACAGACTCCACCGCCAGGTACGTGACAATAGCAGATAATTATCACCACTGACGTCCCAAGAGATAAAGGAAGTGATTCCGCCCACAAAACTCTACCTACAATAGAAATGATAATTTCTGGGATTAATTATTTAAGC
The DNA here is from genome assembly GCA_018402905.1 of Glandirana rugosa. Classification (NCBI taxonomy): domain Eukaryota; kingdom Metazoa; phylum Chordata; class Amphibia; order Anura; family Ranidae; genus Glandirana; species Glandirana rugosa. The sequence goes on along the minus strand of BLSH010391395.1, from coordinate 1,085,698 downwards.
CAATTTACATATGTGCTTAGTATATGACCAGCATATGCATGTGGATCATCTGTATCTGCTGTCCCTTACATTAAACAATATCATATCATTAATGAATTTGTATATAACTTCTCTCCTTGGGGTGTCAAAGCTCTTAGGAGGTGAATAGAGTTGAGCGGACACCTGGATGTTCGGGTTCAGCCGAACTTGACCCCGAACCCCATTGAAGTCAATGGTGACCCAAACTTTTGGGCACTAAAATGGCTCTAAAAAGTCCTGGAAAGGGCTAGAGGGCTGCAAAAGGAAGCAAAATGGGGGTAAGAGTTGGGCAAGTGCCCTGCAAGCAAATGTGGATAGGGAAATAACTTAAAATCACATAAAAAAAATAAAAAATGGAGGAGGAGGTGGATGTGGAGTAGGAGGTTGAGGAGGCGGTGACTGTGGCGGTGTAGGTGGAAGTGGCGGTGGAGGAGGAGGTAGCCAACACTGTTTTTTGTTTGTTTGTTTTTTTTTTTTAATTGGGGTAGCCCCCAAAATATTGAGACATATTAAAAAAAAAAAAAGATCACTATCTCCAGACAAACCCAGAGATGTTCTAGCACAGGTTCACTTTTTCCATATAAAATGTACCATGGTTTATTTTTCATGTTTCTCCTGTTACAAATTCCAAAAAAAACATATGTTCTATAAAAAAAAAAGAATAAGTTAACTTAAGTATACCAATGGCTGTGTGAGGCCGGTATAAATGTCTATTCTGAACAAGGTACAGACAAGTCTTGTGGGATCCATGCCTGGTTCATTTTAATAAAGCTTGTCCACGTTGGCTGTGGACAGGCGGCTGCGCTTGTCTGCGATAACGCCCCCTGCCGTGCTAAACACGCGTTCAGACAATACACTGCCTGCAGGACAGGCCAGCACCTCCAAGGCATAAAGGGCAAGCTCAGGCCATGTGACCAATTTGGAGACCCAGAAGTTGAATGGGGCAGACCCATAAGTCAGTACGTGTAAGCATGTGCACACATACTGTTCCACCATGTTGCTGAAATGCTGCCTCTTGCTAAGACGTTGCCTATCAGCTGGTGGTGCTGTTTGTTGTGGTGTGCTGCTGACAAAGCTTTTCCACATTTCAACCATGCTAGCTCTGCCTTCTGAGGTGCTGGCGGTGCCACAGCTGCGTTGGCGACCTCTTCCTCCTCCTCTGCCTTCGCCTTGTAGTCGCGCATCTTCCGATCATGCTCCAGTGAGGGAATTAAGGACGGCACATTGTCCTTGTAATGGGGATCCAGCAGGGTGGCCACCCAGTAATCAGCACAAGTTACAATGTGGGCAACTATGCTGTTGTTGCGCAGGCACTGCAGCATGTAGTCGCTCATGTGTGCCAGGCTGCCCAGAGGCAAAGACAAGCTGTCCTCTGTGGGAGGTGTATCATCTGTGTCCTCCGTATCCCCCCAGCCATGCTCCAGTGATGCCCATAAGCTGCGTTGGGTGCCACCCTGCTGTGAACACGATTCCTCCTCCTCATCATCATCCTCGTCCTCCTTATCCTCCAGAACTGTGCCCTGGCTTGAAAATGTTTTACCTGGCCTATGCTGGTGCAGGAACCCACCCTCCGAGCCACTTGTGAATGACTGGCCCGATAACCGTGGAAATGACCCCTCTTCCTCCTCCTCTTCCTCCTGTGCCACATCCTCTTCCATAATCGCCCAAAGTGTTTTTTCAAGGAGACATAGAAGTGGGATAGTAACACTGAGAACAGCGTCATCGGCAATGGCCATGTTGGTGGAGTACTCGAAACAGCGCAATATGGTACACAGGTCTCGCATGGAGGCCCACTCGGTGGTGAACTGGTGCTGTTCCGCAGAGCGGCTGACCCGTGCGTGCTGCAGCTGAAACTCTACTATTGCCTGCTGCTGCTCGCACAGTCTCTCCAGTATTTGCAAGGTGGAGTTCCACCTTGTGGGCACGTCGCATAGGAGGTGGTGAGCGGGAAGGGCGAAGTTCCACTGCAGCGCACGACAGACGAGCAGCAGCAGGGTGAGAATGCCGAAAGCGCGCACAGACGGCCCGCACTTTCTGCAGCAGCTTTGACATATCCGGGTAGTTTTGTAGAGATTTCTGCACCACCAAATTCAGCACATGTGCCAGGCAAGGGATGTGCGTCAAACCGGCTAGGCCCAGAGCTGCTACGAGATTTCGCCCATTATCACACACCACCAGGCCGGGCTTGAGGCTCAGTGGCAACAGCCACTCATCGGTCTGTTGTTCAATGCCCATCCACAGCTCCTGTGCAGTGTGGGGTTTATCCCCCAAACATATCAGTTTTAAAACAGGCTTCTGTCATTTCCCCCTGGATGTGCTGAAGTTGGTGGTGAAGGTGTTATGCTGACCGGATGAGGAGGTGGTAGAGGAGGAGGAAGCGGAGTAGGAGGAGGAGGCAACAGGAGGCAAAGAAAAATGCCCTGAAATCCTCAGTGGCGGAAGGACATGCGCCAAACTGCTATCCGCTCAGGCCCACCCGCCACTACATTTGCCCAGTGTGCAGTTAGCGAGATATAGCGTCCCGGCCCGTGCTTACTGGTCCACGTATCAGTGGTTATGTGGACCTTGCCACAGATGGCGTTGCGCAGTGCACACTGGATCTTGTCCCCGACTTGTTTGTGCAGGGACAGCCACTGTCATCAGGTTTTTAAAACTGTCCATGTCCACCAGACGGAATGACAGCTTTGCAAAGGCCAGGAATTTTGAAATGCTGGCATTCAGGGCCAGGGATCACAAGTGGGTAGGGGGGGTACTTCCTCTTTCTCTCCAGTGTTTGGGAGATGGACAGCTATAAGCTTCCATGGGACCATGTGGAAATGCTTGGGGACGGTGGTGGACATGGTGGTGTTGCTGTCACATGCTCTGTTTGCTGGGTGGCAGGTGACACTGGCACTGTAGAGGTGGAGGAAGAGGCCGAGGCAGCAGCAGAAGAGGAAGCAGGAGGAGCCTGAGACCTTTCTTGGATTTTGAGGTACTTACCTCGTACTTCCACTGCAGCTCGTGCTTTGCATGTAGATGCCTGGTCATGCAGGTTGTGCTCAGGTTTAGAACATTTATGCCTCGCTTCAGGCTCTGATTGCACAGCATGCAAACCACTCGTGTCTTGTCGTCAGCATATTGTCTGAAGAACTGCCACGCCAGTGAACTCCTTTGAGCTGCCTTTCGTGTGCTAGGTCCCTGGGTGCGTTGAGTAGTAGCAGGCTTACTGTCTAGGAGACGGTCGCTCCGCTTTTGCAACCTGCTTCCTCTTTTGCTGTGCTGGTGCCTCTGTGCGACCACCACCTCTTCCTCCAAACTGCACACGTCACTCGCATGACCTTCGTTCCATGTGGGGTCTAGGACCTCATCATCCTCCTCCACATCATCTTCCACCCACTCTTCACCACTGCCCTCCTTGTCAATCTGCACACTGTACAAAGTCGCAGCAGTTGGTACCTGTGTTTCGTCATCATCAGAGATGTGCTGCGGTAATGTTTCCATGTCTTCATCCTGAAACAGAGGTGGCTGGGCATTGGTGCACTCAATGTCTTCCACTTCTGGGGCAGGGCTATGTGGATGGTCCACGGAAAGCACACCAGTAGAGTCATCAAAAAGCATAAGAGACTGCTGCATGACTTGGGGCTCAGACTGCTTGGCTGATTTACAAGGGGCTGAGGTGAAAGACAGGTGGCCATGGGGTTCAGGTGCCAACTCTGAGCTTTCAGCAAGGGACCGGGTGGGAGATAATGTGAAGGAACTGGAGGCATTGCCAGCCACCCAATCTACTATCGCCTGTACTTGTTCTGGCCTCACCATTCGTTGAGCGGCATTCGGGCCTACCATATAATGTTGAAGGTTCTGTCGGCTACTCGCACCTGAGGAAGGTGTTTCACTTGTGCGTGCAGCTGGCACAGATCGACCACGTCCTCTTCTTGCAACAGGAGCTTCACCAACACCACCAACACCAGCATCACCAGCAGCACCACGACCACGTCCCTTAATTGATGCTCTCCTCATTCTGGACGCAAATGTACTATTTATCACAATTTTATATTATTTTTTAAACCAGCAATGTAGATGCACTTTTTAATTTTGTGCAAGAAATGCACAGCAAGGTGCAAATGTACTATGCAGCACTATTTATTATTCTTTTTTTAAACCAGCAATGTAGACGCACTTTTTATTTTTCTGCAAGAAATGCACTGCTGGCCGCAAATGTAGTATTTAGAATATGTTTTTTTTAAACCAGCAATGTAGACGCACTTTTTATTTTTGTGGAAGAAATGCACCACTGGCCGCAAATGTAGTATTTAGAATATATTTTTTTTTTAAACCAGCAATGTAGACGCACTTTTTATTTTTGTGCAAGAAATGCACTGCTGGCCGCAAATGTAGTATTTAGAATATTTTTTTTTTAAACCAGCAATGTAGATGCACTTTTTAATTTTGTGCAAGAAATGCACTGCTGGCCGCAAATGTAGTATTTAGAATATTTTTTTTTTAAACCAGCAATGTAGATGCACTTTTTAATTTTGTGCAAGAAATGCCCCGCTGGCCGTTAATGTAATAGCAGTTGCAAGTGCACTGCACTTGTGAAAATGGCTGCAAACGGCCACCTAACAAACAGAAAAATTGCTTAGGTTTTATATGAGGCAATTTGCTCAGCAAACAAAATGTACTCTAGCAAACAAAAATCTCCTCTAGCACCCACCCACCAATAAATTGCTGTTTTTAACAGATTTTCTAAAGCTAATCTGTCCCTCACAGCAGCAGCAGCATCTTCTCCCTACACTAGTATGAGATGATGTGACATGCAGCACTATGTGCTTATATAGAGGCTGGGTCACATGATGCACTGGCCAATCACAGCCATGCCATTAGTAGGCATGGCTGTGATGGCTTCTAAGGGCAAACGAGTGAAACGCTTGTTGATTGGCTGCCCTGCAGCTATTCAACAGGTGCGAAAAAGGCGCGAAAAAATACCCGAACCCGGACTTTTTCTCAAATGTCCAGGTTCGGCTCACGGACACGCTAAAGTCCAGTACGAACACGAATTTTACAGTTCGGGTTCGCTCATCTTTAGAGGTGATCTTGGGTGCACTCATTTGAGTCAGTTAATCTACCTGCATATCTTCAAAGTGTGGGAGGAAACCAGAGAACATGCAAACCCCATGCCAATAGTATCCTGGTCAGGATTAAAACTGAGGACTCCAATGCTACAAGGCAGAAGTGCTAACCACTAAGCCACTGTTCCGCCAAAAGTATAAGTTGAGAAAAGTCATTAGAATATAAGCACAAAAATCATTTTTTTTACATGCAGCAAAACCCATCTCCACCATCAGCAGCTCTGGTGAACACTGGTTAGTGCTTAGATTCCTCACCTCCGGTGAGCACGTGTCATCCACCAGGGTGACCTGCTTCTGTACTTATCAAGCTAGTTGGTGGGAGCTCTCTACTGCTATAGCTACTGGTCTCTGAGCCTGACCCCTGACTGTGACTGATTTTTTTTACTGTTTTTTGCAGTGCAGGATACCCAAAGCACAAAAATAAAAACACTCTGAGGACAGCTTCCTGAAAATCTAGCAGTGAAAGGCCCTTTCACGGCAGCCACAAGGTAGCATTGTTAATAAGGACTGCCAAATACCCCGTGACTCTGTGAGAACAGTCAAAACTCCATATGGCATTTAACCCTCAATAATAACGTTCCACAATACCTAGAGATGTAGGCAATAGGTCCTTCTCACAATGTCCAGGTAGCAGCTTCTTCAACACTCTCAGATTTCTCTTCCTCAGGCCCCCAGACTGAAGCACATGCTGAGGCCTACACAAGTAGCAGCTTCCCAGACACAAAGACCTCTTCTTAGGGAAAATCCCAAGGTAGAGAGACACTCAGATGATCAGATCTTCACAATTATTTATCCCCTCCCAGCTATACTTTCTTAGCTAGCATCCCAAGGAGGGTCTTGATAAATATTCATAACTCCAGATGTTGATCCTCCCATCCTATTTGCTTGATCAATCATCAGTTTTAAGTAGAGCCTGCAGAATCCTGGCAAATATACTCCAGTTCAGCTGGCTACAGCTCAGCCATAGTACACTAAACTTAGCCAGTCTGGGACAGGGGCCCTACACATGTGCATGTCATTACTGGTGCCTGGTTCCTGCTGAATCCTTGGTACAGGTACATGGGGAAGAGAAAATGTGACTACATTGTTTGGCATAACAGTTGAGAGATAAGTTATAATTAGATTAGTTAGAAGGGAGGGTAGTGAACCTAAGATCCTCAGGAAGATGTGTGTACAATAGGTTGAGCAAGAGTCTCAGGGGTAGGAAAACTAAACCAGTGGTTCTCAACTCCGGTCCTCAGGACCCACCAACAGGCCAGATTTTAAGTATTACCTTGGGGAGATGCAGACTAGAATACTGCAATCACTGAGCAGCAAATTATATCACCTGTGATGTATTTCAGTTATCCTGCAAAGCTGGCCTGTTAGTGGGTCCCGAGGAAAGAAGTTGAGATCCACTGAACTAAACCAGCATCAACTCAAGGCTAAATTAATCAGTTTGGGTAGACTCACATTAACCAGGTACATTTGTGGCAAGGTCTTAATGAAACAGTCAAGCCTTGACTGTTGTATGGGTCATCAGCATTTAGGAAGTCTGCAAATGCATATACAGTATGACACAGTATGGTGGCCAAGGTTTTACAACATTTGCCTTGAAGTATAAAGTACCATCAACCATGGTGTGTGTATGTTCTCCCCACAGTTACATAAGACTGTCATACATCACTGCAAATACTGCCACTATGCAAGTCAATACTTCAACATGTGTTCTCCCTGAAGCAACTTTAAAATAATTTTCCCATGTCTGATATTTCCTACAATAAGATCCATTACAAAAATCAGAAAACTATATAAAAAAGTCATTGAAAAAGTAAGAGAGCGTACGAAACTTGACAATGCATTGTAAGTGAAAGAAGGCAGTCTATATTCTAAGGAATATTTTTCCTTCAGTGCCCTAGGATCTGGTTCTAGCTGTACAGATACTGTTGGTGAAGCAGTAGATCTGGCAGTGCAGGTACAATAGTACTAGGCAGCAGTCCTCAAGTTGCACTTTAATGGAGCTCCTTTTTGTCTCACCACAATGCAGATTGAGAGATAAATTATCTAGGCTGTTCCTCCATCACAAGTCACATGATGCGCATACAAATTTCAGGAACATGTCTCCTCATTTTGTTTCAGTTCACACAATGATCAGGTCAGAGTAAGCACCTAGGCAAAAACACTGAATGTTGGCTTCTAGGGAGTAGAGACTGCACAATAAGCACATAGGCACAAGGAAAAGCTTGCACATCAAATGTCTAGATAAATAAAGCTAAATTGTATAACTAACTATATTGTTAGCTATTTTACTATCCAGATATATTTTAAAATCATTGATACTTTGACCTTAGTAACATATATATATATATATATATATATTTTTGTCTTTTGGTCAATGCCGTTAACATTGTTTGCAAGATATTTGGAGTGGAGTGATGATTAAGTGTTTTTCCCTATTTTCACATAAATATTATAAAGGCATGTCACAGAAACAATGAATTTATAGCTGACTATGTAAACTGTGCTGGTGTAGCTTTGAAAAGAAGAAAGCGGCATCTGAGGCAAGAGTAAAAGTTTTATCAATATTAAGATTAAGAAAGTTGTCATGTGGAATGTATGATGAGTTGCTGTGTTTTACATTGTTAATGTCCTAGGAGTATATGGACAATGTTTAGTAATTTCTAATATAGTAAGCAGCATTAGTACCGTATTTGCTTTGCTTTCTTATTTCCAGTAATGTTATTAACGTAGTTCTAAAGGCTGAAAGTTTTTTACCTTAATGTGGGGGGGGGGGGGGAGCAGCCTGATCTCTGATCCCTGATCTTTGATACCTGATTTCCATTCAGCGTTCTGCACGAGAGCAGTGACTGTTTCGGCTCTCTCTCCCACTGCAGCCAGAGAGGAAGGAACAGGAACAGTGCCCAGCCATGCTCTATGTGTCTATGGACGCACATAGCCGGCTCAGGAGTGAGCCTGTATGAGTGCCCCCATAGCAAGTGGCTTGGGATAATGTGGTAGGGTTGCCACCTTATCCCTTTAAAACCGAACACATATTCATTACACAGGTTCTGAAGCTGATTAAGGTGGTAATTAAACTCACTTGGTGCCTCATCTGCATTAAATTAGCCTCAGAACCTGTGTAATTCATATGTGTTTGGGTCTAAAGGGATGAGGTGGCAACTTTATAATGGGGGGAGCCAAGAACATCAGTGGGGGACCCGAGAAGAGGAGGATCAGGGCTGCTCTGTGCAAAACCATTTCACAGAACAGATAAGGGTAACATGTTTGTTATTAAAATTAAATACATAATCACAACTCCTGAAAAATAAGATTAACTATTAAAAGTATGTCGGGTAAATCAACAAATTCTGATATCATATATAAAGATTGTAACCTCCTACAAAAACCAAGTTCTACTGCTAGTTCCTTGTGCACCACTTAGTACCCTAGCCTATTTGCAGTATGTTCCCTTTGGGGCAAATAGGACTACTATAATGGGAAAGTTATAGGAACAAGATACCAATATCACCCTAATTATATTTTGTGATCCTCTTATACCTTTATTGCATGTCTTTCAAGGTATGCTCAGATACCCTGATCCTCTCCTCTTTCCTTTGTTCTTTTGTCTTTCCTCCTCCTTTTGTTATTAATAGATGATTTAAGTCTACAATGGCAAAGTACTGATACAAGGTAATGTCTGTACGAAAATCAGCTTGATTAATCTGAATTTGTATTTTGAGAAAATCAATCCAACTCGTTTATACTTGTATTGTATTTTGAAAATTCAATAAACACCCTTAAAATGTAAAAAAAAAAAAAAAAATTAAATACATAAAGGTTTAAAATCACTAAAGTACACAGTCACAAAAATCTCATGTAAACTTCAACTTGTTGAAGATATTTTCAATCTTTTTCAATCTATGAAGCTGTCCATTTAAATAAATACTGATACTCCTACCATGAAGTTCCTTGTTCAGATGACAGCGCTCTATCCCTATTTACCAGTTGTGCTTCTAGACTTTGGTGTTTCACAAGGAAAGTGAAGGAATCTACCATTATTCCATACTACAGCACTATAACAAATCTCAGATTCATTCATTCTGGGGTATAAAGTAATATCAGTCCTCACAAAATGTGTTATAGTTAGAATCAAGTCACATCAGAACAATGAAAATATCAGTGATGAAGTTGCCAACCCACAACATGGCTGGATTACTATGCTGCACTTATAGTCATTGATGCAATGTTTGAAGATATGATTCTTGTGTCACATTTCTTTGTATCTTTTATAATTTTTAAAAATAAAATACTTCTGGTAAAAAAGGAAATGTCAAGTGATTTCTCACCTATTGTTATTTTAGAAATTGTAGATGTTTTAATGTGAGACAACCTTACCAGAATCACGATTTCTGTTACCAGAGCCAGTGATCTAACTCTGTGGTGGCATGCTACAAACAGAAGTATTGGGGAGCCAGATTCCAGGGTCCAGCTCTTTTTCCCAAATCCCTCCATGATACAGCAAAAGCATGCACTGCATGTGAAGATATGTGATGGGGCAGAGGCATCCATCCATAAATATTTTACTAGTGAAGATCCCATTTGACTGAGAAATACCTACCTACGGAGACGGGGTAGTGTATAGAAGTGTACGTCACGTACGAAAACGACATAGTACCTCCCTAAACCCTTTTTCTCGACCTGGGACCTTAGACCGAGGGGTTATGAAGACAAACATCGTACGGTGGTGTCTCAATCTAGTGACCGAGACCATTGTCTTTAGCACTAAGACCATTCCAACAGAGTGTAATTTTGTAGATGTTAAAGATTTTATTGTTATCCACTCTTTAGTGAACTGTAAAGGAAAAAATGGTCTTCATAAAATAAAAATTTTTA
>BLSH010391395.1:1051677-1064719 GCA_018402905.1 Glandirana rugosa | reverse complement strand
TTACACTGTTATACAAGCTGTACACTCACTACTTTACATTGTAGCAAAGTGTAATTTCTTCAGTGTTGTCACATGAAAAGATATAATAAAATATTTACAAAAATGTCAATGGTGTACTCACTTTTGTGAGATACTTTAATTGCTGGAGCTAGACATACTATGATTTCTTTTTACCTATCTGATGTTCATATGATGATGTTCTATGGTGATCTGCACACGTTTTTGATTAAAGTTTTCTATGATCTGCAAGATGTCATTTGGATCGAGTCATTGTCTGCCAATGCTGCTGAGATTGTAATATACAGCTATCTTGCCACAACTGGATCAGTTATAGAGGTCAAGCTTGCATTGCTTAGATGGGGGAGGCAGAATAAATGTTACACTGTTTTCAAAAAGCCATGCACAGTACCCTGCTGGCCCCTCCAACCAGTCATGGTCTGTTTGCATTGCATAGAGAAGCACAAAGGCAGAGAAACGACATAGCAAAATTCTAAAATAAGGTATGTAATAAAACAGAACATTTTTATTTAAGAATGTAATTAGCATTTTGATGAGTGGGGAAAGTAGGAACCAGGGAAGACAAAATATAAGCAGATTGAACTTTAATTTGTTGCTATCTACCTTAATATCTAACTCATCGGAGTGTTTGTGTGGGGTTAATTGTTCATTATAAACTGTTAATTGTGCTACTCTAGTCTTGTCTTTCACCTTGTTATGTGTTTTGTTAGAGCTTTTTTACATACATCTGATGGGAATAAACTAATACTGCTTTTTGATACATATGGCATGGTTTTTATTTATGCCAGCACATGTCGTTTCCATATTATTTGTGGGTGTGATGGAAAAGGAATATCAAATTCATGCTTGTCCCTGGTTCACCCTAGGATTGTACAAACATCATCTGAATAAATGAAAATGTGAAGTGATATAAGAGCAAGTTACTCTTTGTTGGTATACAGTTAATTCTTCGTTTAGGGAGATGTTTGGGCTATAAAACTCATTTCCATGCTGCAGAAGTCCCCAGCCAGCTGAAATCTAGAGAACTGTGTGAGTACATGACCACTGATCATTCTCAAGCAGCTCAGAATGGAGAACGGTTACTGTCAGTTACTGTTCTCCACTCTGCCCTTCATTGCTTACTGAAACACTGGACTGGAGAGAGGGTGGGCACAGCTGGCTTCGGCTCTCTGTCATGCACTGAGAGCCAGAGCCAGCTGTTGATCAGGCAGCTGGGTGAATCCCGACAATGTGGTTGGGATCCATCTGGAGCCTGGAGAAGCTCTGTGATGCCAGCTGATGGCTGGCAATAGCTGACTAACAGCTGGCTCTGGACTCTGGATGTGGCCATACTTCTCTTTTCATGCAAGGTTTGGAGAGAATAGTGATCAATTTATATTGTGTAATGTGGGTATCATTCAGTAGTCTGCAGCATTGTCTACAGTTTATTGGATCTCCAGCAAGTTCGGTTTTAACCCAGATCTAGGAAATTGGAGGGTAATACTGGGAAGCAAGCATAAAATCACAAAAATAAGATGCATTTAGGATTTTTAATAAGCAGCCCATCAGCAGAGCTTGCATGTAGGATTGGGGTTTATAGTTGGAATCCTAAACTTAAAATTGAACTCCAGTCAGGTATAAAAGCTGCAAATGAATTACCAATCTGTAATCATGAATACATCATAAGGCATATTTTTAAATGCAAGCAGTGTAAATACCTTAATCTTACTTGGTATGAGCCTCCCTGTGCAATAGGGCTGAAATGTAAGAATAAGGACAATGCATTTTCAGGTTAAGGATACATTTTGGATTTGGCATTAGCATTTATTTGCTAAAGGTGTTTAGAATATTCATTCAAAAATGTGTGTAAATGTTCATTTCAATTATGCAGTCCTGTGAAAAGCATCTGCACATGATTGGATATTTAACTTCCTCCCACCCAGCCTACTATAAAAAAAAATGTCTGAGCAGGAGCACTGTTATCCTGGGAGGACACCATGTGATGTCCTCCCACTTGTCGCTTCATGTGCATTCCTGGGGAGCATGCAGCAGTGCAATTTGTAACCCACTGTGACCACCAGATACAGCAGAACACAGATCATTTGCTGTGACCAATTCCAGTGATCACATGTCAGTTGTCAACAATGGCTTTCATTCATAGACATTGCCTGTACTATTGTGATTTCTGTGATTGGTCACAGTGATCACATGGTACAGAAGCCAATCACAGCGGACCTGTACCATGTGATATCTGTGGCCAGCTATCAGAATAGTACGCAATGGCACAATGGCACATAAATGGATGCCTTTAATTAAAATGATTGCTTTTATACAGTGATGATCACTGTAATAAGCAATCATAGTGTAAAGAAAATCCCGATCACCTCCTCAGAGCAGTACAAAATGTAAAAAAACGTGAAAAATGTATTATTATTATTTTTTTAAATATACTGTCACTAGTCAGTGTCCCTGATGACAGCCACACCAGTCATATGGTGACAGTATGTAAAAAAAACTAATTGTGAAAAAGATGTATTTCTTCATTTTACAAAAAAAAATTAGACAAAAAATTACATTTTTAAAAAACTCACCATGCCACTGAATAAATACCGTGGGATGTCTACTTTTCAAAAAGGGATTATTTGGAAGGTATTTGTACTGTCCTGGTATTTTAGGGTCTCAAGTAATGAGATAGGCCGTCAGTACATCAGGAATGATTGATTTTCAAATATATATACCATAGATTGTAGACTATAAGACCCCTTTAACGCTGGGGCTGTTTTCAGGCGCCTTAAAGGTGGAAATAGCCTCTGCTAAGCGCCTGAAAACCGCCTCCCATTCATTCAAGTGTATCTTTTCACACTGGGGCGGTGCACTTGCGGGTAGGGAAAAAAAGCCCTGCAAGCAGCATCTTTGGGGCGGTTTGAGAGCTCTCCCAAATCGCCCCTGCCCTTTGGAATGAATGGGCAGCACTTTGAAAGTGCTGCAAAAGCGTTTTAAAAGTGCCGCAAAAAGGGAGTTTTTACCCCCTTTTTTGGGGTTAAAAGCGGCTCGCTAGCAGCAGAAAAATGTAGCAAAAGCGCCACTAGCGGCCAGCGCTTTAAATGTGAAAGCAGTCTAACTTTCCCACAGAGTAAATAATACACATAGAGTTGAGTTAATGTTACCAAAGAAATGTAGCAGAATATAGTTTGGCCTACATTTATGAAAAAGATTCTTTGCAAATTTTTATAACAGAAACTAAATAAAAAAATGAAAGCTCCGTCTGTCTCAAAAAAATGATAATATTTTAATTTGGGTACAGCGCTGCGTGACTGAGTGATTGTCCTTCAAAGTGTGACAGCGCTGAAATCTGAAAATTGGCCTGGGCAGGAAGGGGTTAAGCATGTTCATTATTGAAGTAGTTAAAGTGAATAGGAATTTGCTTTTCACATGTTTGGATGATGGAAGTACAGTACATACCCATACTATTATTTTAGTGAAGATTCTGAGCAGATCAACCTCATTATGTTGTTAAAGTGACCCTGTCTACCTGTAAAAGAAGAATGTGGATATGTACCTAATATGTGGATATTTACCTATCTTGCTGCCCATGTCACTGAACGCTGCTCCGTTCAGGCTGGATTCATACCATAGCGGTGCAAATTCCAGCCTGTTTCCCCGTGAGAAGGACCGGAGTCGGTGTTTGGCGTCTCCTGTCCATTCTCACAGCGCAGCAGCTGCCCGGGGAGGGAGGGGAGAGGTGCTGCGAGCAGGGGAAAAGATCCCTGTTCAGTGCGGAACACATCTATGTGTCAGATACATTCCCATTGAACATAATGGGCTGGGAATTCGCACTGCATTTCACAGAATACGCACACGTATTCTGTGCAATGTGGAGTGCGAATGTACCGCACCTATGTGAACCGGATATATTGAAAACAATGTGACTTCAAGTGTCCTGTGAGTTGGATGCGGTGTAAGCCGCATCCAATTCGCATAGGTGTGAACCCAGCCTCAAGTGACATACCCAGCTGAGGTTTTCTAGGAAATAGAGAATTCCTTGAGTGTCAATCTACTTTGTCCTCCACCGCACTGAGTGGTTTCCTCCCCGACAACTCCATGTCACTGTTGAGTCCAGTAGTGAAGTGAAGGTGGAAAAATTTCACACAGAGGGGGCCAAGAAGATTGAAACTCCGGAAGTGTGAGTTTCTTAGAAGACATCAGCTGGGGATTTCACTGGCACAGAGCAGTGGTAGTGCAGCTGGAGAACTATTTACTGTCTTTTTTGACAAGTAGACCTTTTGGAGCATATTTTTTATATTGACCAGGTCACTTTACGGGCCTGTAAGTGAGAATTACTTTTTGAGTGTGATAGATTAAGTTAAAGGGTAAATACTTTCGTGGGTAAACAAAATAGCAAATAAAGAATACATAATATAGCGTGTACAATTGTGACATAAGTCATATTGTGATTGAATGTTATTAAAAATTACCTTTCCTTTTCAATCTGCAGCTCTGTAATTTTCTGAATATGCAATGCAATATGGCTACCTGGAGTTGTTCTGTACACAGAGTGTATAATGACCACTCCCCAGAAACATCATTTCCTGCTTGTGTGATTGGCTCACCAATTTTCCCAGAAGTCTGTCTAATGACTTGTACACACAGTGCGATAGTTGTATGACTGCACGTCCATCTTTTTTAAAAATTGGCTGTCCGTTATTGTCTAGAGTACTGACGTGAGTCAAGTTATCGCCTGACAAATGCGAACGTAGTGACGTGTTACGAGCATATAAAGAGGAAGTTCAGGTGAATGTGAATTGTGAATTATAGATGAAGGTTTACACGACCGAACACTTCCTGAATTCCGAGCATGCGTGTTTATACTTACAACTTTTGTTTGGCCAACTTCTGTACACAAGAGCCAAAAGTCGGACGACGCTTTGTTGGCAGACAAAAGTTTTCTAGTCTTCACATACAACTTCTGTTGGATGATAATTGGAAATTGGCTGTCAAATGGTGCGTACTAACGGTCAGAATATAGCACAACAGGCTGTTGTACGACTTTTTTCCACCGATAATTGTACTGTGTGTATGGGCCTTTAGATACAAGTCAGATTTCCGGCATCCCCTGCAACAAAAATGTCATTTTTGGAGAGATACTCCCAATAGGAACATGTTTAAAGGGATGCCGGCCCAGGAGATTTTCTCATTAGTGCTCTGCAGCTGCCCCAGCTAACTGATAATTATGAAATTACTCCCATTAGACCCACTCAGCATGAGGAACAAACTGTGATTTCTTCAGAATAACAAAAGATAGGAATCTGCAACAAATGTTGTTATCATCCTTGCAATGTACGTAGATCACCCAGAGGGGAATGTTTTTTTCTCAACAAAAGTGGAGTTATGCTTTAAACTGTGCTTAAAAAAAAGACAGGAAGATGACTAGTCTCCAGTAGCCAGCTCCGTGTAGCTGATCTTTCCACCGTTATTCACTTACTATGCCTTGCTCTACATTATGTCTTTGTGTAGAGGCTGCCATCTTGGCAGAGGCTTTGCTTCCTCATATCACAACCACCCTACTGACGGCCGATACACTATATTGTTGAAAGTATTGGGACATCTGCCTTTACACACACATGAACTTTAATGGCATTCCAGTCTTAGGCCTTAGGGTTCAATATTGAGCTGGCCCACTCTTTGTGCAGCTATAACAGCTTCTGGGAAGGCTGTCCACAAGGTTTAGGAGTGTGTCTATGGGAATGTTTAACCATTCTTCCAGAAGCACATTTGTGAAGTCAGGCACTGATGTTGGATGAGAAAGTCTGGCTCGCAGTCTCTGCTCTATCGGGTTGAGGTCAGGACCCTGCGCAGGTCAGTCAAGTTCCTCCACCCTAAACTCGCTCATCCATGTCTTTATGGACCTTGCTTTGTGCACTGATGCGCAGTCATGTTGGAACTGGAAGGGGCCATCCCCAAACTGTTCCCACAAAGTTGGGAGCATGAAATTGTCCAAAATGTCTTGGTATGCTGACCCCTTAAGAGTTCCCTTTACTGGAACTGGAAGGGGCCAAGCCCAACCCCTGAAAAACAACCCCACACCATAATCCCACCCCCACCAAATGATTTGGACCAGTGCACAAAGCAAGCTCCCTAAAGACATGGATATTGCAGAGACTGCAAGCCAGGCCTTCTCATCCACATCAGTGTCTGACATCACAAATGCACTTCTGGAAGAATATTCAAACATTCCTATAGACAAACTCCTAAACCTTGTGGACAGCATTCCTAGGAGAGTTAAATCTGTTATAGCTGCAAAGAGTGGGCCAACTCAATATTGAACCCTATGGACTAAGACTGTGATGCCATTTAAGTTCATGTAAAGGTAGGTGTTCCAATACTTTTGACAATATAGTGTATCTGGTGATCTGATGACTGGTGGGGGGAATATTCAAGAAGCAGCAGGAGAGGTGGGTTAAGCAGAGACCCACAGAATGAATGAAGCAGATGCAGGGAGATCCTTACACTGCTGGTCCTCAAGTATGGATTTCTCTCCAGCAAGGAGAACAGTGAGCAACACATCACCAAATCTAATATTAAATCTTGTGAGATTAGCAGTCAGAGTCAGCATTAGGTTATTTAAGAGTTTGGATATACAGCTATGAAGCTCAAGGCTCAGGAGTGCTAAGGGCAGAGGAAGCACACTGCTTTTATAGGAGACGTTTCAGACATTTGGTACATTGTTCAGTGTACTGTGTAGGCACTATTAATATATTTATATGTTCTCTATAAGAAAGTAAATCTTACATTTTTGAACCTCCGGTCCTTTTTTAAACAAAATAAACTTTTAAAGTATCTGTGACTTTTATGAACAAATGATAACACAGGTCTTGACAACACAAAAGATATGTAATCACTCAGTAGCTTGAAATGGGTCTTGTGTTAAAAAGCAACTCTAATATACAGACTTCCATGTGCTGCAAATGAAAGGCTTGTCAACAAGGGGTTAATCTCGAACCATTGAGCGATTAAAAATCTCCTTCTGTAAGTTCAAGCCTTACCTTTCAAAATATATCTATATAAAAAAAGAATTATATAGTGGGGACTTTGCGAGATCCACACACCTACACGCTGCAGATGGTTTGGTTTTATAAGAGATGAAACTGCATTTGGTGGAACTGATTAAATATAAAAACACCACCATCTGCCACTTATTCTAATATGAAATGGTTTGGGCAGATGCTGACATCTTTCGAGATGATTGATTCATCTTTGACAAGGGACTATTCTCCCAGGGTTCCAGCTGCCCACTGCTCTCCCTAAGCTGGCTGCATGACTTAATGGCGGTCACAGCAGTTAGAGGCGTATGTCGCAGGTGAGTGAAGGGCACTTTAATAAATAGCGAGGTAGAATTACTGTCAGCTGCAGCCTCTTTTCCTCTGACTCGTAGCAATATTAGAAGATTTGTTTTTATCACAACAGTACAGAAAGTGACATGTCCCTGCCCAAATCTGCTTTCTGATTGATTACACCAGTTTAAGTATAGCACATGCAGTAGTAGGCAGTGAGCAGGCTGCATTTAAACAATATTATCCAAGGCAGAGATGTACAGTTTCTCATTTATGAAATAGACTTTAAATATAAATGCCATTTTAATGAAAAAGCTGAATGTTGTTTATAACCAAGTATCTTTTGAATCACTAAATACATAATACGCATTTATCATTATTACCTACTTTCTTGTTCAATGTGTTCTTTTATTAAAATTTTGCAAATGCAGAATAAGCAATGTAAACAAATTCATATTCATAATAGCAGGGCCAGATTAACATAGGGGCAATTGGAGCTGCAGCTCCAGGCCCCTATCTTAATATAGGCCCAGCAGGGACAGACTAACCATTTGGACACTGCACTGCATGAGAAGCTCCTGGTTCCTCCTGCAGCAAGGGGAATCTGAAAGTCGGGCTGATCGGTGCGGTGGGGGGGCAACTACAAGCACCAATCTCCCTCTATGGCTCTCAATGAAGCAGCTTTCAGCTGCTTCTCCTCCTCTCCCTCCTGTGGCTTTCAGCTGCTTTATGGAGAGCCAGAGGGAGATTGGTGTTTCTTTAAAATATTTAATTTGTTTTAACAAAAAATTGTGTTTTCATTTAATTTATTTCTATAAAGAGGCCCATCAAAATCCTCAGCACCAGGCCCATGATGCTCTTAATCCAGCTCTGCATAATAGGTATAGTAATACAGTATCTATTAATGTTCCTTGTATCTAATATAACATTCCTAGCTAAGGCTGCTTTTTTTACAACTGCTGCTAGGGGCCTCTGGCATTTTTTTTCCTGCCTCTAAACACCCCTCCATGTTAGCCATAGGCAGTGTTGCCAACCGTCCGTAAATTTACGGACAGCCAGTAAAAACAGGTCCGTTTTTTTGGGTGTCCGTAAAAGTCTGTAGCAGCCGAAAAGTGCCAGTAAAAATGGTGGCCATCGGCTCCGGTCAGAGCTGTGCATGTGCAATTACAGAAATGCCTGAGCGGCGAGTGAGAAGATCCGATCCTGACCGCGAGACGAGTTGGACGACCACTCCTCCTGCTGCCAGCTAGCTCCTCTGCCCAGCCCATCTGCCCTCAAATGAGGTTACTGCATTTTCCCGCCACACCACCACCAGCCAGCACCTGACCGGAGCAGACGCTCTGGATGGATGGATCCTCCTGATTCCTGCCTGCCTCCCTGCTCTGGCTGACCCTGCAGCCCTCCTGGTGACAGTGGTGAGTGCAGTATGCTTCCTCTTCAAGCCAGCCAAAAAGAGTCGGGACAGTGAGTAAGGGACTGTTTGACACACACACTGTCTCTGCTCACTCTGATAGACAGCTGCAAGTGAGGCTGCAGGAGTCTCTCTTTCTTAGTGTGAATGTGCACTGTATGAGTGCAGTGTGCACTGGATAAGTGGCAGGAGGTAATGGAAGGATGGTGTAATGGAAACAGGACGTGATGGGGATGGTGTGATGGAGATGGAGGGATGGTGACAGGAAGTGATGGGGGGGATTGTGTGATGGAGACAAGAGGTGATGGAGGGATAGAGATGGGGGGATGTGTGATGGAGATGAAGGGTGATGGAGGGATGGAGACTGGAGGGATAAAAACAGGAGGTGATGGGGATGGTGTGGTGGAGATGGAGGGATGGTGACAGGAAGGGATGGGGAGATTATGTGATGGAGACCAGAGGTGATGGAGGGATGGAGACGGGGGAAGATGTGATGGAGAGGAGGAGTGATGGAGGGATAAAAACAGGAGGTGATGGAGACAGGAAGTCTTTAGAAGTGGGGACATAAATTCTGGTGATCCTAGTGGCTACCAGGGATTTCACCTCACTTTCTGTGGTGGTTATGGTACAGAAATTAAGGGGAAATCTCTACAATTTGACATAGGTGACAAAACTGATGGACTAAATAATCTGCTTTTATTATATTGAAAATAACAGAAATATGTTTTTTTACCTTGCTATCTACCTTAAATCACATTGTTTTTTGCACAGTGTACTTGCATGTAGCCTAAATACTGAAATTTGCACTGAAAACTGTAACTTTGTAACTTTTGTAAAATGCCAGTAAAAACTTGGCTGTGCCAGTAAATTTTGGGTGTCGTGTCAGTAAATTTCAATCTGGTAGGTTGGCAACACTGGCCATAGGGGTTGATTTACTAAAACTGGAGATTGCAAAATCTGGTGCAGCTCTGCATAGAAACCAATCAGCTTCCAGGTTTTTCTGTCAAAGTTTAATCGAACAAGCTGAAGTTAGAAGCTGATTGGTTTCTATGCAGAGCTGCACCAGATTTTGCACTCTCCAGTTTTAGTAAATCAACCCCTATGTGTCCATGCACACATAAACTGGCAGCGTTTAGGAGAGGAGTTTAAAGGCAGAAAAAAAGCCACTGCCAGTGCGTCCAGAAGCAGCAGAGTTTTGGCAGAAAAAAACGCTGACATGAATTAACTCGTGTAAACGCACGTTTAGCGATTGAGCGTTAATTCATTTCAATGATAAATTCTTCACCCTCTGGCCAATTAAATTAATTAATGCCCAAACACTTGATACGGGTAAAAGCGGTTAAATGTGTTGCACACTTTTGCAATCATCAGGTGTTTTTTTTTTCTCCAAAACTCTGCTGCCAGGAGGAAGGTGAGAGTTTAGAAAACGTCCAGTGTGCAGGAGGCCTTGCTCTTGACCTTCTTTTATTGAAAAAGTACAGAATTAACAGTGTTGAGTAGATTATTCAGTCATGATAATCAAAAGCATATATTGATCTTTATTTTGGTACCTATTTATCAGATTTATTAGAGTAGAACTGGAACTAGAGATGTTCTAGAGAGAGCAGAGGAGGTCCTGTTGGATCTATAAAGAAAGAGTGGAGGTAAAAGTGGGGTACATTAGAAGGGAAGAGAAAATAAGGGGGAGGGAAATAAGGCTCAAACTCGCCCTTTAATGATAGTTTCTTTCAACTTAGAACAGTTATTATTGAAAGCTGCACAAAGATATAACACTTCTAGGGCAGGAATACATGGGGTTTTGAGGTCATCCACTTTTGGGTGCAATCAATGCAGCTGACCCCTTACCCTTTGCCCTTAAAGTGCACTAAGCTTAATGAGTAGCAAGAACCCTTACAGTGCCCATTGGCATTTGCCTGTAATTCTGCTGTGGCAGCATAAAGGATAAGCTAAGCACTGGACTATAATTTTCTGGATCTTTTCCAGATAAGATACAAAATCTGCTGCAAAATAGACACAAAGGAACTCTTATATCCTCCAAATATATACAGTATCTCACAAAAGTGAGTACACCTCTCACATTTTTGTAAATATTTTATTCTATCTTTTCATGTGACAACACTGAAGAAATGACGCTTTGCTACAATGTAAAGTAGTGAGTGTACAGCTTGTATAACAGTGTAAATTTGCTGTCCCCTTAAAATAACGCTACACACAGCCATTAATGTCTAAACCGCTGGCAACAAAAGTGAGTACACCCCTTTTAGTACTGGTGATAAAACATGTGCATGGCATGTACATATCTGGTAGCTTTAGTAACCCTGTAGCTCAAGATTCTGCATGAGTAGGTAAAGCCATTAAGGGGCATAGCCATAGGCGTGCGCACAGGGTGTGCCGGGTGTGCCTTTGCACACCCTAATCCCCCCCATGTGGCGCAGATTCCCCTTGTTTATAAAAAAAATTATAATACAAACTACTGACACTGTCCTCTCCTCTGCTGACCCTAATCTCTACCCTACTGACACTGTCAGTATATATATGCATGCACACACGTGTATAGACTGAGCACACCTATGGGCATAGCTGAAAGTTCCGGATTCCTAGGAGCATGATGTGATAGTGACCAACTTGTGGGTTGGTCATATTATCAACTATATTCTCCAAACAAACTTTGTTGCTGTGACCTCACACATCTGGTACCATAGCACTAAATGCTGGTAATACATAGACGACTGACAATATGAAGACAACTCACTGGTACTCGTAGCAATATGTGGATAACAGAAGTGGAGTAACTGTACTATTGACATGGATGGATCTTCTAAATGTGAGTAACACACTGGAAATCCTAACAGTAGATGGGCAAAAAATATGGACAACAGGATGGCAGATGTGACAATTTTTGGGCAACATACTAACAATTGTGAAAATACATCAACAACAAACAGGCAATTGTGGCAATATTTGGGTAACAAACAAGAAATAGTAACAACATATGGAAAACAAATGAGCAATTGTAGTACTATGTAGACAACAAATGGGCAACCATAACAAACAAGCAATTGTGACAATACATGGGCAACACATGGTCAATTATGACAATGCGTGGGCCATAAATGGGCAACCATGACAACAAATGGGCAGCAAACAAGCAATGTAACAATAGATAGGCAACAAATGGGCAACCATGACAATACATTGGCAACAAGCAATTGTGAGAATACATGGAAAGCAAAAAGATAATTCAACATACACAGGCAACAATAAATGAGGGGCCATCACAACCCAGTCTGTCTCTTCAACCCTCTTAACTCCAATTCTTCAGCAATCTAGGCATCTTCTTCACCCTCTGGGCTCAAATATATCCTCCCAGTCACCAAAGGGTGTTTTGTTTCTGCCACCCTCCACTGTAACAGTCTCTGCTCCAGTCCACAGTGTAACTGTAGTAATGGTACATACATCTATACTTACGTTTATTGATCAACATGTTGCCAGAGTAATCTTATTGATTAGCCTGATTCAACAGAACAGTTGCAGAGAGTTCACAGCTATACACACTTATTAGTTAATATGTGATTTTCAGCAAAATGCTAGCTGGAGGATAGAAAGATCAAAACAACATCACTGCCCTCTTAAGCCTCGTACACACGGGAGGACAATCATATACAACAGGTCGTATGAACGACCGTTGTATGCGAAATTGATCGTTCGTATGTAGTGTTGAGCGAACCCGGACTGTAACGTTCGGGTCCGTACCGAACTTTCGGGTGTCCGTGGCACGGACCCGGACCCGGACATTTCAAAAATCGTTCGGGTTCGGTCCGGGGTTCTGCTATTTTACTCCACGTGTTGAGAAGCTGAAGGGCTGCCAATCAACAAGCGTTTCACTGGTTTGCCCTTAGAAGCCATCACAGCCATGCCTACTAATGGCATGGCTGTGATTGGCCAGTGCATCATGTGACCCAGCCTCTTGACCGGTTAGTGTCGGTACGGTAATCATCCGTACCGACACTACCGAAGATTCCCGTTTGGTCACTTTGCGAACAACTAACCGTCGGGAAGTCGAAGAGTTGTGCACCTCATTTTATCGTCTTGGGGCCTGGCTTGGGCTTGCTAAAAACTTTACAGGCCCAGGCCCAGGCACGGTGCCTGTGGGCTTTCAAGCCATGCCTGGGCTTGCAATGTCAGGCCCAAGCGAGTTGTGATGTATGCTTGCTAGTTAAAGCGTATGTTGCCAGCAAGTATGCTGGACAACATATACTAACAGGAGGGCACACATGCTCCGAATTCTCCCGTCACTACAACA
>BLSH010391395.1:1024600-1047711 GCA_018402905.1 Glandirana rugosa | reverse complement strand
TCTGTACCTTGTGCAGAATAAACATTTAGACTGGACTCACACAGCCATTCATATACTTCTTTTTTTGAATAGGCCTCAATACAAAAAAAAAAAACATGTTGGCTACCTCCTCCTACTCCTCTACCACCGCCACTTCCACCTACACTGCCACGGTCATGGCCTAGTCAACCCCTAGGCTCCTACTCCACATCCACCCCCCTTCCCATTTTTTTACTTGATTTTAATTTATTTTCCCTATCCCCATTTATTTGTAGGGCACTTGCCCTAGTTTGAAGATGATTTTAGAACAGTTATATGGCTTCTACCGTTAATTAATACTTTTCAGACACAGTTTGAAGATTATCCACATTCACCTCCATTTTTGCTTTTTTTATGCTTTTATTTTTTTTTAAATATTTAAAGTTATTTCCCTGTCCCCATTTTTTTGTAGGGCACTTGCCCTACCCTTACCCCCATTTTCTTTCCTTTTGCAGACCTCTAGGACTTGCCAGGACTTTGTTACAGCCATTTTTGTGCCTAAAATTTCGGGTCCCCATTGATTTCAATGGGGTTCGTTGTCCGTGCGATCGTTCGGGTTCCGTCCGGACCCGGACCCGGACTTTGTCCCGAAGTTCGGACGGACCAGCAGAACCCGAACTTCCAGAGGTTCGCTCAACTCTATTCGTATGCGCCATTAGAACAGCCGACATACGATGGTCGTACAAGGGGAGTTGTATGAGCAAACTAGAAAACTTGGTCATACCAACAAGCGCTCATACGACCGTTGTATCGTGTGTACAGAGAAGCTGGTACAACAAGTTGTATTGTGCAAAACACGCATGCTCCGAAGTCAGGAATGGCCGGATGCTAATTACATGCACCTGAACGTTCTTTCTGTGGTCGTACGATCGTGTAGTGCAGTCAGTATGCTAGATACAACAGCCAACATACGAATTGAGACCATCGTAAGTACGATCGTCGTCCCGTGTGTACGAGGCATTACTCTACTGCTTGGATATTCTGTTCCTGACATCCCCTGAATAGCAGAAGCCTTAATAAGTCCCTTAAAACTAGTCCTCTCTGTCTGAATTAGGCAGTGTATTTAGCATGTTCTATACTTGTCATGGCCAGATAAGGTTTTCAGTCAGGCGGCCAGCCAAATACATCAAGCCAATGTGAGGATAGTCTTGTCCATTATCCACAATTATGTAAACGAGGGCTGCAAAATAACAGTACATAAAGGGTAAATCCGCTTTTGTGAGAAAACAAAAGAGAAAATTCAAAAAATAATATAGCATATACAATTGTGTCACAAGTCATATTGTAACTGAATGTTATTAAAAATTCCCTTTCCTTTTCAATCTGCAGACCTGTATCTTTCTGTAAAATGCAATGCAATGTGACTACCTGGAGGTGTTCTGTACACAGATGGTGTCTTTTCCTGCTTGCGTGATTGGCTCACTGATTTTCTCAGAAGACTGCACTAAGATACAAATTTGATTTTGAGTATCCTCTGCAAAAAAAAATAAATTTTTGCTGAAAAATTCCCAAAGGGAAATCACATTTAAAGAGATGCAGACCCTGCAATTTTCCTCATTAGAACCCTGCAGGCACAGCAGCTGATTAATAATTATAAAACCGATCTTATACAGATTCACTCTGCACATGGACAAACAGCTATTTTTTCAGAATAACAAAAGGTAGGAATCTACAGCAAAATTCGTTAAAATCCTTGTAATGTACATAGATCACCCAGAGAGGCATGCTTTTTTGCTTAACAAAAGTGGAGTTACTTTTTAAACTTCCCTTGTCTGAAAGTTGACAGTCTCTTTGAAAACAATGCACTTCCTATATGGCTGATATCTTACTGTCATTATGAAAAAAGGCACAAGAGCTCTCTCTATTGTGAGGCAAATGATGTTCAAGAGTGTCCCACGGAATTCTATTGGCTGTGCTGAAGTAGCCAGGGCAGCAAGATTTCATGGAAGGTATAAACACTTCTGCATGGAGCTAAGTATACATCTGGGGGTGTACTTTAAAGTGCCTGCAACGGCTTAGGGTTTTTTCTACCTTAACATTCTCTGCATTAGGGTAAAAAAAACCTTCCATGGTCAGCTACACCACAGCCCCCCAAAAATACATATGTCAATCTGATCTCAATCCAGCATAGTGCCAGAGAGGGTTGAGCCCACACAAGTGCCCCCCTAGCAAGCGACTTGGAAGGGAGAAGGAGCACAGTGCATAGGTGGGGGGGGGACCCCAGAAGTAGAGGTTAGTGGTTTCTTTGTACAAAACCATTGTAGAGCAGGTAAACATAGCATGTTTGTCAGAGGCGTAACTAGAACCTTCAGGGCCCCGGTGCAAGAAATTATGAAGGGCCCCCTGACCCCTGGCCAGGGCCCTTCCCTCTTCCCACTGATGCTGGGGCCCTTTACTCCTATTGTGGGTCCCTTTATTACGGTACTGCAGTGGGGCCCTTTCACAAGTTCTGCAGCAGGCCCCAGGGGGACCAGGGAAGCACACAGGGGCCCTGGGAACAGCAGAAGACAAGTAAACTGGATAGAGGAAAATGGAGGAGATTGGGTCCTCTAAATGCCGCCCCCGCCATCCCTCCTATTCAGGTGTACAAGGGAGGCACATGGGCCCCCTGGACCATGGGGCCCGGTTGCAATTGCAACCCCTGCAACCCCTATCGTTACGCCCCTGATGTTTGTTATATTAGTTGGGGGAGCAAAAAGAATACATACACTTTGCCTGAGAGTGCACCTATCCTTTAAGCAATAAGTGACAGTTTTTTGTCATTGTTCAATGTAACAAAATGTCCCTTCTTACTCAGTAATTTGGTAATTCTAGCATGTTGCCTTTCAGTTAATGTAAAGTATGGTGGTCCATGTTTTGCTACTCTGCAGATTTTATACCATGGGCAGAAGATGCACGAGATCCCAACACAACCGAGCCATTATGGAGTGTCCCCTTTCCATCCCCTTTTCTTCCCAGCCCTTTATTTGTGTTCACTCTTTATCCTTACCTACCCCTTCCCTACTAGCTCCTAAATAAGTATTCTCTATATGCAGAAGGTTATCAGATCCCTACATCATATGCGTTTTGGGAGCAATAGACGTTATCTATACTTTATACAGATATCCTGATCAATAAGTTATATCTCCACCATTTACAAGAATGTGACTGCTACCTGATACCATTTATCACTCTATATAATGGAATGTTATGCCATACAAACTCATTGTAATGTAAAGAAACTAATGTGCCCAAATGTACATTTCTGTACATTCTGCCTCTCCTGAGAACGACCAGCGGGTCCTGGCAGACATTGCGTCCGCCACTTCTGCTATGTCCAACTATAGCGGGTCACCGGCGGCGTGTGCGTGCGCCCCAGACCCTGTGCACAGGTACATGATTTCGTGCAGGAGGGCCACCCTGCTGCAGTATATCTGTGTGGGGCGGTCCAGAAGTGGTTAATACCCTTGTGTCATCACAAAATACCGACTTAAAAGTATTTTCTCTGCAATATCACTACTGAACATGACCTATTCAAACGAATGGGGCCACGCTATAACCAACCTGCAACATCATGCAACACATTCAATTACAGCTTGGTGTTCCAGCATATATAGAGTTAAAACAGGCAATGAGGAGGCAACACATCTCCTCCCTGCTGGTCAAACACCTCTGAAAAGTGATCCACTGTGGATGGATTTTAAGACCACTTTGACACTGGGGCATTTTTCAGGCGCTTTAGCGCTAAAAATAGCACCTGTAAAGCGCCTGTAGAGTGCTTTCACACTGCGCTTGCAGGACAGGAAAAAAAGTCCTGCAAGCAGCATCTTTGGGGCGGTGCGGGAGTGGTGTATACATCGCTCCTATACCGCCCCTGCCATTCAAATGAATGGCCAGCGCTTCCAACGTGGCTGAGGTTAAAAGGGCCCCGCTGCTGCCCGACTAGCGGCGCTTTACCACTACCGCCCTGCCTGCCCCATTGTGAAAGTGGCCTAAAGCCTCGTACACACGATGCGACGATCGTATGAAAACGGTCTTACGACCGTTTGTTGTACGATCATCCAAACGTTAGTATGTGCGATTAGAACAGCCGACATGCGACGTCGTACAACAGAGGTTGGATGAGCAGATTAGAAAACTTTGGTTGTACAACAAGCGGTCGTACGACTGTTGTATCGTGTGTATAGAGAAGTTGGTCCAACAAGTTGTACTGTGCAAAACACGCATGCTCAGAAGTCAGGAACGCCTGGAAGTGTTCCTAATTCACAAATTACATGCACCTGAACTTCCTCTTTATACACTCATAACACGTCACTACGTTCGGCTTGGTCGTACGATCGCTTAGTGCATGTCAGTACACGAGGCACAACAGCCAACATACGATTTGGGCCATTTGGCCGTACGACCGTCGCATCGTGTGTACGAGGCTTTAGATGTGTGGCAGTGGCAGTCGCATGTATAAACATGGTTTTAGTCACCCAATAGTTTCCTCGTAGTAGACAAGAGTCTTTAAGGAATGGCTAAAATGAAGCACCGTTGTATATTGCTGAGAGCAGGAAGCAACAGGATAATTAATTTCACACATTCCATGAACCGCAGGCAGTACTGTTTACATAAATGGCTGTGATGCTGCTTCAGTTATTATAAATACATTTATCATAAAGCCGATGTTGATTTTATTGAATACATTATTCATCGTTAATGTAAATACAGAGGCAAAGGGGCACATCAACTAATAATAAAATAGTGAATGGCTTATTAAGGATCCTTTTTGTTTGGGTTCTCTCCTAGAAGAGTATAGAAAGGTACTGCTTGCATTAGTATTCATTGCTACTATTGGTTCAACTAGATGGGCGTGTGTGTGTTTTTAAGTAATTAAGTGGCGACAACTCAAAATTTAGTAATAATCCAGTGAGTGGAGATCTCTTTACTTGTGTCTCTTTTTTTTATCTAGAATGGCCGAAAAATTATTGTTTTTTCTTTTCTACAGCTCAATGGGATAATAGAGATATTTGTTTTGTAAAGTGGGTGCTATTTATCAAACAATTGCACAATTTCTAATATTTTGCCAAGGAAATAATTACTACAACTACACAAAGTGCAGAGACTGCTTGTTTTCTTTTTACTCTAGATTTTAAAAATCCCCCCATATTACTCACAATGTTATATGTTTCAATGTGTTTTTAGATAAATAATGCGAAACAAGATTTCACTAAAGCACAAACATTGCTTGGTTTTATGTATAATTTTTGCCCCGCTTTTCTGAGTTAAAGCGGAGTTCCACCCAAACATGGAACTTCCGCTTTAAGCACTCCTCACCCCCTTACATGCCACATTTGGCATGTCATTTTTTTGGGGTGGAGTGTGTCCCCAGGTTTCAGAGGGACTTCCTGTCCCTCTTCCACCTTCTGCCTCTGGGCCGCCTAGGCGACTCCTCCTCTCCTCCTAGGAGGCCCCTCCCTCCTGGCAATCTTCTGGGACACGTCACAGGTCCCAGAAGATTGCCTGGCCACTAGGGATGTCACTGTCGCGCATGCACAGTGGGTGCCCGGCCGTGAAGCCGGGCCAGGTGCCCACACTAGGAATGGCGGGGCCGTCGGTAGGAGCGGGGAGACGAGCGAGGCTTCGGGAGCAGCCGTCGCTGGACCGGGAGACAGGTTAGTTCATGTTTATTAAAAGTCAGCAGCTACACTTTTTGTAGCTGCTGACTTTTAATAAACAAAAAACAGTGTGGAACTCAGCTTTAAACTAGTCCAACCTCTTCTACCCAGGTACATACTGTACTTACAAAAAACAATTGCTCCTGTGCTTAAGAAGTTACTGTGCGGTTGATTAAAAACTAGGGTTGCCACCTTGTCCCTTTGAAAACAAACACAATATAATTACACAGGTTCTGTGGCTGATTAAGGTGGTAATTAACCACTTAAGCCCCAGAGCCCTTTTATACACTTGTTGTTTACACGTTAAAATATTTTTTTTTTTACTTAGAACCCCCAAACATTATATATATATATTTTTCAAATACCCTAGAGAATAAAATGGCGATCATTGCAATACTTTTTGTCACATTAGAATAGACCAACACCGCGCTAACCAGAAAAAAGTCCAAACAGCAGCAGCTCTAATACTCAGTTTCAGTACAGGGATCAATGGATAACACAGGAGCCGCACTAGTATATTGAAGGAGTAGGTCCTGAATAATGATGTACAAAAGTGGACTTCTCCAACACTCCCAGATGTGGGTTTTACCAGTCCACACAATTGTCCATAAAGTCCAAAATAAATATGATATAAAGAAACTGTATTGGACAATCAAACACCACCCGAATTCAAGGCTTACCATCCAGCAGCCACCATAGCGCTCAAAGAATATATATAGTAGGTCCTCCTTCCTCAGTCTGTTCCGGTGAAGGTAAATCTCCTAGAGGCCCCACTTCCAGGTACTGATGTCATGTATAAGAGAGAGAGAAGGAACCATATAGTGTAGTAGGTTATAACAGACCAATGGTACCTGACACACCACCTACACCAAACACCCTGTGTGCGCAGTATTGAAGTGAGCCTACCACCACCAGAAATCAAGGCTTACCAGCCCGCCAGATAAATCACAGTAAATAGAGGGGAGATGGTAATTAACCACTTAAGCCCCAGAGCCCTTTTATACACTTGTTGTTTACAAGTTAAAATAATTTTTTTTTGCTAGAAAATTACTTAGAACCCCCAAACATTATATATATATATTTTCAAATACCCCAGAGAATAAAATGGCGATCATTGCAATACTTTTTGTCATATGGTATTTGCGCAGCGGTCTTTCAAATTTTTTGCGTTAAAAAATAAGACAACAGTAAAGTTAGCCCAATTTTTTTGTATATTGTGAAAGAGGATGTTACGCCGAGTAAATAGATACCATACATGTTACGGTTGAAAATTACGCACACTTGAGGAATGGCAACAAACTCCGGTATTTAAAAATCTCCATAGACGACGTTTTAAAAATTTTTGACGGTTACCAGGTTAGAGGTACAGAGGAGGTCTTTTGCTAGAATTATTGCTGACACTCTAGCGATCGTGGTAATACTTAACATGTGTGGTTTGAACACCGTTTTCATATGCGGGCTTGACTTATGTATGCGTTTTCTTTGCTGCGTGAGCTCACAGGGATGGTGGCGCTTTAAAATGTTTTTTTTTTCAATTTTTTTTATTTTTTTTATTTTATTTTTTTTTTAACGCTGCTTCTTTAAAAAAAAAATCTGATCACTTTCATTGCTATCACAAGGAATGTAAACATCCCTTGTGATAGTAATATATGGTGACAGGTACTCTTTATGGAGGGGTCAAGGGTCTAAAAGACCCCCCATCCCTCCTTTACACTTCACAGTATTCAGATCGCCAAAAACGGTGATTCTGAATACTGTCATTTATTTAAAACCGGCGCCGTTGGCCGCCGAGTAAACCGGAAGTGACGTTGCTTCTGGCAATGTACGAAGGAGTCCCGATCTATGCCGATTCCGGCTTCCACAAGGACTCCACACACCCGGCAGATGGTGGCAGGGGGGGTCTCCTCCCATTGCTTGGGATAACAACCGAGCGGCTCCCGAGCGGGATCGGTCGTTATCACCGGATAGCCGGCCGCCTGCTCTAAAAAACGGTATATTATAAACGCCGATTCGCGTTAAGTGGTTAAACTCACTTGATGACTTATATGCATAAATTAGCCACAGAACCTGTGTAATTCATATGTGTTTGAAGGGATGAGGTGGTAACCCTATTAGAAACATGGGTCTTCACCAATCAAACCACCACACCGACTGTGCTTCCACTCTCAACGGGTCAGGGGAAACCCAGAAGAAGCTCTAAAAAGACAAGGAAACAGAGGGCACACCAGCCTTGCACATTACCTTTGCTACACTTTTATTATAAGGTGTATAAAAATATACTCACAAACAAATAATAAAATCAGGCAAGTAGGATCAAAGTCTCATCCAGCAAGATCTGCGGGCCAGTAACAGTTGTTGGATGTAGAGTCCAAAGAAAGCTGATGCATTTCGATGGGTATCCCCTCTTCCCCTCTTCTTCAGAGCTAACAAGAGGGGATACACCTCAAAACGCCTCAGATTTCTTTGGACTCTACATCCCACAACTGTTACTGGCCCACAGATCTTGCTGGATGAGACTTATGGTGGACTTTGATCCTACTTGCATGATTTTATCATTTGTTTGTGAGTATATTTTTATACACTTTATAATAAAAGTGTTGTGAAGGTAATGCGCAAGGCTGGTGCGCCCTCTGTTTCCTTGTCTTTTTAGACATACTGTGCTTACATCATTCCGGCAGACATAATTTCTGCTGTTTGCTTACATCTGATCACAATACTATATGCTCTGTGTGCTGGCCATGCTTGCACAGTAGCTTTGCATAAATTGTTTTGGGACAAGTGTATTGGGAAGCTTTCCTTTACATGCACATGAAATTTAATGGCATCCCAGTCTTAGTCTGTAGGGTTCAGCATTGAGTTGGCCCACCCTTTGTAGCTATAACAGCTTCAACTCTTCTGGGAAGGCTGTCCACAAGGTTTAGGAGTGTATCTATGGGAATATTTGACCATTCTTCCAGAAGCACATTTGTGAGGTCAGGCACTGATGTTGGACAAGAAGGCCTGGCTCACAGTCTCTGCTCAAATTCATTACAAAGGTGTTTTATCAGGTTGAGGTCAGGACTCTGTGCAGGCCAGTCAAGTTCCTCCACCCCAAACTCGCTCATCCATGTCTTTATGGACCTTACATTGTGCACTGGTCATGTTGGAACAGGAAAGGTCAACCCCAAACTGTTCCCACAAAGTTGGGAGCATGAAATTGTCCAAAATGTCTTGGTATGCTGAGGCCTTAAGAGTTCCCTTCCCTGGAACTAAGGGGCCAAGCCCAACCCCTGAAAAATAACCCCACACCATAATACCCCCTCCACCAAATGATTTGGACCAGTGCGCAAAGCAAAGTCCATAAAGACATGGATGAGTGAGTTTGGGGTGGAGGAATTTGACTGGCCTGCGAGAGTCCTGACCTCAACCTGATAGAACACCAGTGGGATGAATTAGAGCAGAGACTGCGTGCCAGGTCTTCTCGGCCAACATCAGTGCCTAACCTCAAAAATGTGCTTCTGGAAGAATAGACACACTCTTAGGCTGGATTCACACCTATGCATTATTAGTACTTTTTGCATTTTGCAGATTTGCACTGCAGTCCATTTAACATGGTTTCCTATGGAACACATTTTGCAGTGCAGATCTGCAAAATGCAAAAAGCAAGAAAAATGCATAGGTGTGAATCCAGCCTTAAACCTTGTGGACAGCCTTCCCAGAAGAGTTGAAGCTGTTATAGCTGCAAAGGGTGGGTCAACTCAATTTGAAGTCTACGGACTAGGACTGGAATGCCATTAAAGTTTTTGTGCGTGTAAAGGCAGGTGTCCCAATATTTTTAAAATATAGTGTATGAATCCCTTTTTTGGCATTCTGGTCCTTGTTGTATTACTTATTAAAGTGGTTCTAAAGCCTAAGCATCTTTTACCTTAATGCATTTCTTGAATTAAGGTAAAAAATGTTTAGACATCAGCATCCTCACTCCCCTTTTACTTGCCTGAGCCCTCATTCAAACCAGTGCTGTTCACGTCTGCAGCTCTTCTCTCCCCTCACTACTATGCCTCACTGGCTTTGCTGGGGCACCAGGAGCCATTGGCTACAAGTGCTGTTAATCAAAGTCAATGACAAGGGAAGGGGGGGCAGGGCCGAGCCCTGCTGTCAGTGTCAATGGATGCAGGGGTGGGGCTCGGGAGCAAGCACACAAGTGCTCCCATAGAAAGCGGCTTCCTGGAGGAGCGTTGGCAGAGGATCTGAGATGAGGAGTTTCGGGGCTGTGCAATTCCTTTGCACAGAGCAGGTAAATATAAATATATTTTTTAAAGTTTTCCTTTACAATCGCTTTAAGTTATGGACCTAGAACAGGAATGCAGGACAGAAGTTCAATTATCAGTATTTATTGAATGCAGTCCTGTTCAAGTGGTTCAATAGCACCTATGTCACTACTGTATGTTGGGTTGTGGTAGAGGCTGGTGGTAAGAAGCACAGGACTAGGAATCTGACACCCCTGGAAATGGTGGATTCTAAAGTTTTTGTAGTTTACATTTTCTTCAAATGCTACGTTTTATTTCTGCATGGAGTTTTCTTCAGTGAAAGGTGATCATTGCAGCTGGCCTATTCATGTCCCTGCATTTGCACACCATTCAACAGATTTAAACTAACACTTAAAGTGTTACACTTAAGCTCACACGGAATGGGAAAAGTCCAGTTTATTGTAGATCTAGGCTTATTTGAACTGGAATCTCTATCAATAATGCAGGCCTTGGTATTTTTGTTTAATCATTTTTACGATTTATTCTCAAAATGTTTTAACTAAGATGCAAAGTTATTAAGACTGTACTTGGCACAGACCTTGGAGTCATGCAGGGTTTCTGAAAGATGTTGAACTCAAGTCAACATGCTAATTAGCTGTCATTAGCATCACCTAAATGTAGCATGAGTGAGCAATCGTCTGGGTAAAACATAGGGCAGGATAAAAAAAATCTTTATCGTATGGACCTGAAATTATTTTTTGCTGACATTCTGCTCTGTGGTTATTTTTTGACTTTACACAGTATTTGTAACTTGGAATTTGTATCTTACTGTGTACATTTGACGTTTGCACATGCTTGATCCTACATGCCAGCTAAGCTTTTCGGTTGCAGAGACTAAGACAGCAGAGGGATTTAGTGAATACAAGACAGGTGGACCTCACGAGGATGAACTCGAGCCAAGACTAGTGAGGTGGTGCGGTAATTAGTATAATGTACAGTAATAGGGATTTAACCTCTCACATTTCATACCATGTGGTATCGCTACCATCTGGGTGAAACAGAGAAAACGTTGACATCACATTGTTAGTTGTTCAGTTTAGCTATTGGAGTTGACCTTTCTGAATTATCAATAGACTTCTAAAGAGAAATGCTTGCAAACAAACTGGATCCTGTTGATTGCACAATATGTGTGTTCAGCCTGTCCAAAATTTTTGTACCTGATTGCAGAAAAAAAAACATACCATACTTTTTTTTTTTATTTGCATCATACACTTCCTGTAGTTAGATAAAGCCCCCACAGCAGGATCTGTAGGTATTGGCTGTATTGCAGCCTTCCTTTGAAAGTCAACAGGCTCATAGAGCCTTGGTGGGCTCCGAAGTCTTTACCATCCTCTGTTTGTATTGAGAAACACAGAGCAGGGGCATGCATTGTGTGCCAATGAAAGGACACACATTGAACCCTTCCAGTTGTACACAAAAAGCATGCTCTGCCATCTTATGAAGATATTTTTCAAGCTATATACACAGTGTTTAAACACTTTTGCTAAGCCCCATTTTGAACAAGACCCACACTAGCCAGCTTTTAATTTAAAATGAAGAAATCAACATTGGAGTCTATTTACTTTGCAAAAAGATGCCTGCAAAATATTGTAGTAACTATGTGCACAGTATTTAACTAACTTTAGTAGGACCCATGTGAACAGGACACACATCAGCCAGCTTTTAATAACGACATCATAATTAGATTGTATTTATATCAGTTTAAAAAAAACTCAAATATGTAGTGACTACATGTACAGTATTTAAAGACATTAAAGTGGAAGTCCAGGCAAAACCTAACTAACTCCAAACCTGCTTTCTGCCACATTCTAAACCTATTCTAACTAACCCTGTAATGCAAAAACCGCTGTGCTAGATGTGCAGGTGGCTTGGGATATACTGACCTCAGAGACTACTACCATGCCTCAGTGCTTACTCAGCTACGGACATGGTTTAACCCAGCAGACATGACTCCGTGGAGGTCTGTGGAACAAAAACAGATCCCCTCCGGAAACTTTGAAACTTTCCTCCTAGCTGACGTTTGGAGGCCCCACCACCTCAACCAATTCTCTTTACCCATCCAAGCTACCATCAATACATGGAGACGACTTCAGAACTTAGATAAAGACCCGAATATATCTATTGAAATTCCCGTCCCCTTGGAGATCCTTTCTGAGCTAATTCCAAATTTAACAATCTCCGGATGGATCTCTAGAGGGATCACACGTATCTCTCACCTTTATGATGGGATGAGACTGAAACAGTTCCAGGAATTGCGGGACGAATATGATATCCCACACACAGACTACTTTACACATGCACAAATCTCCCATCTCCTTAACTCTTTGAAAACGCACAAAATTTATCTACAAAAAGAGGCATGGGAGTTCTACAAGAATCCCACCCCTGGGTCTGGGGGAATTTCCCTGTTTTACAACCTCCCCTACCAAAAGCAGACTTTCTCCAAATCCACACACCACTTAAAATGGGAACATGAGCTGGGAATTCCTTCACACCTCAACAATGGAAAATGGCTGCCCACACGGTCTATAAATCCTCTAAGTGTATCAGCCATTGGGAATCTTACCAAAAATTGACCCTAAGATGGTACCTAACGCCTCTTAGAATGTCTAGATTTGCCAAAGAGTCTTCCCCCCTATGCTGGAGAAATTGTGGGGAAATTGGTAACATGCTACATGTCTTCTGGAGCTGTAGGAGTCTCACTAGTTTTTGGAATAGCATCTTCAAAAAAATTTCGTCTATCACTGGTTGCCCTACAGGCCCTGATCCTGCTTTAGCTCTCCTGGGACTGGGTATAGAGCGGTTCCCACCGGAGCTCCGGGCTGTTGTTACACATGTATTTTTGGCAGCAAAAATCTTAATAACAAGAAATTGGAGATCAGACAAAACTCAAAATTTTTGAGACGCACTAGCTCTCGTAAATACAAATTATACCTATGAATCTCTTTTGATAAATAGCCTAGCCAAACGCAAAGCATTCAAGGCGTCCTGGGAGGTCTGGAGGGAACAGCTCACAGACGACTAGATTGTCTCTACATGGGTGAACAGTTGGTACTTAAAAGACTCAAACACCCTCTTCCATTTAATAATATGGTGAACTATTTTCCTAATTTCCTATTTCCTACTTTCTTGTTTTAGTTAAAACCCCTAACCCCCTCCCCTTTCCATTACCCACAACCCCACTAATTCGAATCAGTATTCTGAGCATTATATCACCAATGTACATTGCAATCCTGCACCATGTGCGAAGTATCTCTACTTAGATAAGTGTATTAAGGATTTCTGACAAACATGAAGCACTGCAACTCTCTTCAGAATGATATATGCAACATACTTTGTACTTGTGAGATGCTCACCCTGTTCATTATGCAACTATTTTTGATATCCTGTATTTTCTATCTTTGTATCTTGAAAATTCAATAAAAACAAGTTGAAAAAAAAAATGCTGTGCTTACCTATTCTTTTGGGATAGGATCTCTAAATAAACATCTAGGCTTTTGGGTGGACTGTCAATTACAGCCAATTATGAAGGGACTTCCCAGCTACTTAAGGGACACAAAACACATATTGAATTTGTGTGATCATATGAATTGGGAGGATGGAGATTTATAGGTTACGTGTGATGTGTCTAGTCTATGTTCGTCCATACCACATACCTTAGGTATAAGAGCTGTTGATTTTTTTTCTGGACCATTACAGTGGATACTCGTCCATACATAAGGAATACATCTCAGAGTGTCTAGGTTATCTTCTTACGCACACGTTTTTTTCTTTTGATGGCACCTTCTATCTCCAGAGATGCAGAGCAGTCATGGATGCTCATTTTCCACCCTCCCTTGCCAACCTATACATGGGTTGGTGAGAGAGGGTGTGCATCTTTGGAGATATGAACCCGTTTTGTTTAGCAATTCGATTTTATCGTTGCTACATAGATGATCTGCTGTTCATCTGCTCTAACACTGAGGGAACTTTGGATCATTTTTTTACCATTTTTGAATAATAATAACTTAAATCTTGAGTTTACAGGGCATTTGAGCAGCGGATCTGTTCCTTTTTTGGATGTCATTCTGTCTATGTGAGAAACAACATATTCTACCCAGTCTTTACAGGAAACCTTTTTCTGGCAATACTCTTCTCCATGCCGATTCTGGAACCATCAACCTCTCCTCCCCTGCCTACATGTTATTGTGATATGCTATTATTTATCTTTCTAATTAAAATTCAATTGCATAGTTTGTGGGAGTGCAGCCATCCGATTTTTTCGTTTACCTATTCTGCAGCAGATCCAGCCCAGTTCCCAGCGACGAAAGCTGTGTGCAGCAGAGGACCGACAGCGGATGGGAAATGGCTGGGAAATGACGTCACCATAGACTTACTATGGGCTTCCATGTGCACAGTATATAAACACTTTCACTAGGCAACTTTTTAAATGGGACAAACACCACCCAGCTTTAAATTAAACAGCAAAATCAACAATACAGTGTATTTATTTCACTGAAAAAAAGACCCCAGAATACTTTAATGACTATGTGAACAGTATATAAACACTTTCATTAGGTCACACTTTGAACATGACCCACACCCAGCAGCTATTCATTTAAAAAATAAACATTAGATTGCATTTACTTAACTGAAAAGGCAAGCAAAATATTGTACTGACTCTGTCACAGTCAGGGGTCAGGCTCGGAGACCAGTAGCTACATCAGTAGAAAGACTCCCACCGACTAGCAGGATAGTATACAAGCAGGTCACCCTGGCAAATAACACAGGCTCACCTGAGGTGCGGAGTCTAAGTACAAACTGGTGTTCACAAGAGCTCCTGATGGTGCAGATGGGCTTAGCTGCATGTTAGCACCGGATCGCAGTCCCCAGGATTGCGATCCGGTGCTAACATGCAGCAAACTGGGGTTCAGTAGCAGATATAACTGGTAATGATCAAATAGAAGCATAGTCAGTAAACAAGCCAAAGGTTTGTGAGCAAACTGGGGTTCAGTAGCAGATATAGAAGGTAATGATCAAAGAAGCATAGTCAGTAAACAAGCCAAAGGTCGGTAACCAGTAATTGAAGGTTGGGATCAAGCTGAAGCATAGTCGAGGAACAAGACAAGGATTACTAACTAAGTAACTATGTAACTATGAGTGGTAGTAATGATACTGGCTACAGAGAGCACAATAATCTGGCAAACAGGATGTGCAGAGACATGGCTTGAAACAGGAAGTTCATGGAAGGAGCAAAGAGTTCAAGGTTCAGCAGAAGTCAAGGCACAAGGCAGGGCTGTCCAAAGGATCGGAGAGGGTGCTGTTTAACATCTCAGGTAGTTCAGTGAGAAGAGTCATTGTCAGATACAGCAGAGGCCCCAGGTTCAAGTCCAGGCCCTGACAGAATATATGCATAGTATTTCAGCATTTTTACTAACCACTATACCCCAACACCTTCCCCCTGTATTTTTTAAAGGGTAACTCAACTTTGGTGGGGAAAAAAAATAGCAAATAAAGAAAAAACAATATAGCACATATAATTGCAACACAAGTCATATTGTAATTGAATGTTATTAAAAATTGCCTTTCCTTTTCAATCTGCAGCCGCTATAATGTTCTGAAAATGCAGTGAAATATGGCTACCTGGAGTTGTTCTGTACACACATTGTGTACTGATCACTCCCCAGAAACATAATTTCCTGCTTGTGTGATTGGCTCACTGATTTTCCCAGAAGTCTGCACTAAGATACAAGTCAGATTTCAAGCATCTCCTGCAACAAAAATGTAATTTTTGGAGGGATACTTTCAATAAGAACATGTCTAAAGGGATGCAGTCCCAACAGCTTTCATCATTAGTGCCCAGCAGGTGCACACCTGACAGATAAATATGAAACCACTCCCATTAGACTCAATCAGCACAGAGGCACAGAAAAACACAGAGGGATTTTTTTCAGACTAACAAAAGGTAGAAATCTGCAACAAAGTTTATTATAATCCTTGCAATGTAGATAGATCACCCAGAGGGGAATATTTTTTCTCAACAAAAGTGGAGTTACGCTTTAAAAACCTGACTGAAACCAAAAAATAATAATAAAAATGGGAAATAAACAAAAACAAGAGGGTTCAACAAGTAAACAGCTACTGAATCATTGCTAACACATGCAAAAAGGTACCTCTCTGATCATGCTGTGCATGGTAGCTGATCAGCTTATAACCTCAGCTTGTTCAGTTAAGCTTTGGTTAATAAACCCCACTGTCTGAAATGTAGGACTTTTCAGTGGCACTGTAAAAAGATGTCAGAAACTAGCTTTCCTTACAAACACTGTGTGATATCTATGTATCTGTGGTGAATGTGTCTGTGGCAGTAATGTACCTACTGCACTGTAAAGGATGGCAACAATTCTCCAACTGCAAACACTGATCTGTCCTTTAACTGCTAAAGGATGACGTAGTGCAATATATATAGCAAACTGGGCAGGCAAGGATTGGACAATTACAAAGACCGGAACAAGCGCTGATTGGATGTACCGATCTGATGGACACACGAAACAAAGATGAGATAAACAGTCAACATCCTGTGCACCCCAAAGCAACTTCCGTGCGTGTCACGCACCGGAAGAGA
This sequence comes from Glandirana rugosa, assembly GCA_018402905.1. NCBI lineage: Eukaryota > Metazoa > Chordata > Amphibia > Anura > Ranidae > Glandirana > Glandirana rugosa. Next base: position 1,031,167 of record BLSH010391395.1, on the reverse strand, counting down.
GAAATAACATACATACAAGCCCTTCCCCTTCCAGAGAGTGCCTCGTAAACATGAGAGAAGGGCACAAATCCATTTCTCTCATTAAATAGCAATTATGCTCCATTAAAAAACTGTTCACAACATACATAAAAAAAAATGTATGTATAAAATTGGATGTATTCCAATTACAGATACATACACATAAGCTAAAAGGTAATTCTATAGCGTGTTATTGGAAAGGCCCCATCTGGTGGTTGAAAAACAAAACTATAATTCTACACTTAAATACAAACCCACAGCAAAGCAGAAAAATTGTTAAAAAACATAATCAATTATTATTAATAAAAGCATTTATGTCCCATTCAACATTCATGCCGAATGGGACATAAGTGTTAACCCGATAGATCCACTTGGCCTCTAACCGGGAGATCTCACGAACTACGTAAACTAGGGAATGCACGGCACGTAGGGCACCACGTAGTGGTACCAAAGTACCACTTATAGCCACCGGGGTATATTAAAGAGGACAAAAAGGCAAGACATATGTCTAAATAATTTTATTATAAATGTAAAATACAAAAATTGTTGAATAGAAAACACACAGGCATGTGACCTCCTTCACCACATAAACACCATAAAATGGTGTATAGTAATATTACCGAATAAATAATAAATGTGAAAATGCATAAAACACTGCAGTGTACACAAAATCAAAATCAACAAACAAAAAACCTAAAAGAAAAAAGTCCGGACGTCACCCCTACTACCATCCAACCCATCCATTCCACATATCATCATGCATACAGGAACTCCTATAACAGGAATATGATTACTCAAGGCATGTATGTGGATACTGCGGCAAATAGGCAAGACGGCTCACATAACTTGAATTGAAATGTTGTAGTATCAAGACACAAATCCTAGGTGAAATAAGGTTGGCTTGAAATTCAGGAGAAACTGAAATAAAGTAGATGCATCCATCAATGTGAGTTGGAGCCAATAGTAAATGCAAAGACTATTAAGTCCATGTGGCTATATAATAAATGTAACAACAAAGCCAAAGGTTCTCTCCTATAGGATCAAGGATACATCAAAAACGCCAGGGAGTAGAGTGAACAAAGTCACCTGTGCAATACCGACGATGGAGTAGTCCAATGTGCACATTTATGGAGATACAATGACATAGGATTGATTCAGGGGAGGTTATATCACTGGGTGGTCTGCGAGTCCATACGGACGTACCCACAGTCAATGTGATGTATGTAATCACTACAAGACAATTGGAGCGATCTCACCCTGATATGTATGCCTCTCCCCGTGCAGTCATATCCAAGGACGTCTCCAAAGATTGATGCTAAGTCAACGCGGAACAACCGCTTATGGTCTCGCTGGCTGTGGTGATCCGCTCGTGATCCAGGAAGAGATGCATGGCTCCGCTGTAGCGTGGACTGAACGGTCTTTCGTGCCACGACAGACCGGAAGGTTAGACGGAGCAAGGGCTGGCGCCGGACATGACGTCAACGCGTTTCACTGGGTAGACCAGCCTCTTCAGGACTACGTGACTACCCCTCCAGTTGGTAGAAAACCTGTCAATGCCCATAAACACTGTACCCTCCAATCTCTTGTTATGTTTGAGCTTATAGTGCTTAGACAGGCTATGATCCAAAAAGCCTTTCTTAAAATTGGCTATATGTTCTTTAAGCCTAGTCACCAATTTGCGCTTGGATCGGCTTGGATCATAGTCTGTCTAAGCACTATAAGCCTTTTTTTGTGACCTTTTTTTACTATTAAACTTGTTTGAATGTGCTACAACATATTTCTTATTTATCTGCTTTTATGACGCGGGGAGATCCATTGGGAGATCGTGGAGGAGATACCGTTCGGATTGGATCCATCGGATAGGACAGATCACCTTTCCCCACACTAAGGCCCATCTGACCCCTGTAATAGGGGCTGTTTCTGGATGGTCAATTGGGAGATCGTGGAGGAGATACTGCTGGGTTCGCAATGGAGCATTTCCTTAGAAAACCGGCTATACATATTTACTAGGTGTTGAGTTAGGGTACAACAAAAGTGATTGTAATATTTATTAGAAAAGCTATCTAAGCCAGGAGTTTTGGCTGATGGGAGAGAATCTATCACTTTTGAGATTTCTAGTATAGTGAATGGACGAGATAGGTCAAAGCTGGAAGCAGTCAATGATGGCAAGGATAGTGTGGATAGGAATCGGTTTATTTGGTCAGTGGTAGGTTATAAGATATGGAGGTCTTCTTTGAGGTCATAAAGAGAAGCAGGGTACTGTTTAAAGGTTTCAGCAATGTGTTTGCACTCCAGCTTTCACATTGGGGTGGATGGGGAGGGATTTTTGAGGGATTTTTGAGACACATTACAGGCACTATTTTTAGCTAAATAGCACCTGTAAAGCACCTCAGTGTGAAAGGGGTCTTACTCTATCTAAAATTTGAAAAAAAAACATTTTACTTATAGGGTAAAAAACCTTCTGCATGCAGCTCTGCCCCAGTCTCCCCTATACTTACCTGAGCCTGATCTTGATTCAACATTGTGCAAGAGAGCAGCAGCTCTCTCGGCTCTCTCACTCTTCATTGGCTCAGAGACAGCAGCGAGAGCCACAGCCCGTGAGTAAGTCTCCATAGAGAAGTCTGTAGGCAGGTGCAGTTAGCTTGCTTGCCATTAGGTGGCCCTGTTTCCCATTATAGTATAGGAAAGGAAAGTGGTAATTGGGTATTAGTCCCCTTTTACAGAAAACCTTCTTCTAGTGATGTAATGAATGGAGTTAGTGCCCATGCAAATACCAGTATGGGAGGGACATAGTGTTAGACGGGGCAATTATATAGCATATACAATTGTGACACAAGTCATATTGTAATTTAAGGTTTCTAAAAATTACCTTTAGTTTTCAATCTGCAGCACTGTAGTTTTCTGTAAAATTAAATGCAATATGGCAACCTAGAGGACTTCTGTACACAGATGGTGTACACAACATCCCCCAGACATGTAATTTCCTGTTTGGGTGATTGGCTTACTGATTTTTCCAAAAGTCTGCACTGAGATACAAGTCCGATTTTTGACATTCCTTACAGAAAAAAAAAATGAGATGATCCCATGAGCTGAATAAAAAAAATGCTGTTTAAAAAAAGGGAAAAAATGGCGTGGGGTCCCCAGAATCCATACCAGACCCTTATCCGAGCATGCAACCTGGCAGGTCAGGAAAGGGGAGGATGAGCGAGCACCCCCCCCCGAACCATACTAGGCCACATACACTCAACATCAGGGGTGGGTGCTATGGACAAAGCATCCTGGCCCCATGTTGATGGTGACAAGGGCCTCATCCCCACAACCGTAACCAGTGGTTGTGGGTGTCTGGTGTGTGGGCAGGGGGCTTACAGGATTATGGAAGCCCCCTTTAACAAGGGGACCCCCAGATCCCACCCCCCCATGTGAATGATTATGCAGTAGTATGGAGTACATAGTATCACCCACCCATTCACCAAAAAAAAGTCTCCAAAAGTAATAAAAACACAGAGACAGTTTTCCAGTAAACCCATTGTCAATCATACTGCGGCCACACCTGAATAAAAAACACTCCCACTGTCCTTACCTAGGGAAGGTGCAGAGCCACCTGGCGACACCACCTGGTGGCACTGCCCCTTTCTGGCCTTGCCGACCCAGTATGCACGACATCACAAGTTTTGACAATTTTTTGGTGAATGGGTAGGGGTGCTATGTACTCCATACTCATTCATAAAGGAGGGGCAGGATCTGGGGGCCATCCACCGGCTAGGGTTGTGGGGAAGAGCCCCTTGTCCCCATCAACATGAGGACAAGGCGTTTTGGGGGCAGAGCCTCCCTGCCCCAAAGTACCCCCCATGTTCAGTGCATGTGGCCTGGTATGGTTCAGGAGGGGGGAGCTATTCGCTTGCCCCCCCCTTTCCTGACCTGTCAGGCTGCATGCCCACTGATAAGTTCCTGGTATGGATTTTGCAGGGGACCCCATGCCGTTTTTCTTTTTTAAATCTTGGCGTGAGGTTCAGCTTAAAATCCATACCAGACCCAAAGGGTATGGACTGGGGGTACCCCACGCTGTTTTTTTCTTTAATTTTTTTCAATAACAGGGTTCCAGCAATTGCATCCGCAAGTCGATTTAAATGTGATTTGACTTGCTTTTTTCCTTTAGAAATGTAATTTCTGCTGCAGCAGGTTCTATACATGCAACAGATGTGCCACTTTACAGGCAGACTAAGGGGACCCCACAGGCACTATATTTAATGGAATTTTTCATTTATATTGTTGTACTTTGCATCATTAAAATCACTGCTCTTGAAAAAACAATTGTTTTTAAAATGTATTTTTGCATTAATACATGTCCCCCAGGGCAGTACCCAGACCCCCATACCCCTTTTATGGCTAATTACTTGCATAGAAGCCTTCAAAGTGGGCACTTTAGATTTTTCCTGTTTGGCTCCCATAGACTTCAGTGTGGTTCGTTGTTCGGATTAGAACTTTTCCCCTGTTCAGGAGTTCTGCTGCGAACCGGGTAATGTGTGTGTATGTGAGTGTTCGGCCCATCTCTAGAAATCACATCTAAAGGGACACAGACACTGCAATTTTCTTCATTAGAGCTTTGCAAGTGCAGCAACTAATTGATCATTTTGAAACCACTCCTATGCACATTAATTTTACCCATGCACACAGACATATAAACAGCTATTTTTTCTATTTTTTCACTACTGAAAAGTGCCCAATCCTTTGGGAGAGCTGGCACTGGAGATGAGGAGTAGGAGTCTGGCAGGATGCTATAAAGTGACCAGCCTTCTTCTGAGGTTGACACAGTTGTAACGCGCGCTTGCTATGCTGCGTAATCAAAATAGTCCAGGAACTCTATGGACTGGAGTTCCCCTACGTCCCAGAAGTTCTTTTTTGTTTGTTGGAAGCATAGCAGCAGCACTACCATAAGACAGCAGTGTGGAAACACCTACATGTTTCCAAATGATATTCAGTACTCGTTAAAGGGACCTTTGCATCTGATGGGTTCCACCACGTTTATCGCTAGTGGAACTATGAGCGGCACTTTCACATTGATAAGCTAGAGGTGTCTCTCCTCAACAGTGAGGACATCCATTATTATGTCATTAAGCAGGTCCTGGATATGGAGGAGCAGACAGCGTACCCAGATCGCAACTACTTAACCTAAAGGTCTACCTGGCTTATGGTTTTACCTTTTACTATGCTGTGCTGCTATCCCAATATGAATACATACTATGTATGTACCCTATGTATTGCTATTGTATTTTGGTTAAGAAACATTGAAGTTTAGTGCCAGGTATATGGTTATGTTGTATCTCTATCTAAGGCTTATGCAGCCATTTTCCTGTGAGTGGGTTCCTACATGACACAGGGACATGCAGTGTTGCCAACCGCCAGTAAATTTACTGACAGTTTGTAAAAATCTGTGATTTTTACAACTGTCTATAAATATCAGGGTCTGATAATTTGTCACGCTGTGCTGATTTTTAAGTGTAAACCAGGCAAACTACTTGATATGGGTATTGTCTGTTTTTCCATGTTGTGTTTAAATATCAATTGTCTTAGTTTTTAATAGGAGTTCAGTTATTTTTCAGGTTGCCAGTAAAAAATGTGCTCCACCAGTAAATTTTCCATGTTTTGTCAGTAAAAAATGCTGCTGGAGGTTGGCAACACTGGGGACATGCCATACTTAAAAGGAAGGGGGGTGTGGACAGGTGCAGTTAGATTACTTGCCCCTAGGTTGCATAGCAAAGGGAAAGCAGTAATTGAGTGTTAAATAAAACCTTCCTCTGGAGATGTAATGGATGGATTAGTGCCCATATAAATGCCAGTATGGGAGGTGCCTAGTGTAAGATGGAGCATGGAATCTATACTCCCCAGTGCTGCTAAATTTAGTTAGTTAGATATTTTTGTCTGTTTTGTATTGTCGCTGCGGAGAGATCCACAAACAGCATGATGCCTCAGATTTTAGCTTACAGAGGTGGGTTTTTCCTAGCTGTCCTTGTTGCTTTTTCTTCTATATGGTAAAAATGCATCCTGGCTAGAGTTCAGCGAACTTCTAGAAGTCCGGGTTCTGCTGGTTCGGCCGAACTTCGGGACAAAGTCCGGGTTCGGGTCCAGGCAGAACCCGAACTTTGTACCGGACCCCGAACCCCATTGAAATCAATGGAGACCCGGACTTTTAGGTACAAAAAGTGCTGTAAAATAGTCCTGGAAGGTCCTAGAGGTCTATGGATTTTCAGGCCCAGAGGTAACTAAAGTTACCCCAAGCCCCAGGCCATGTTTCAAGCCCAAGACGGACCTGGGCTTGGGCCTGAAACAGGGCTTCAAGCCGGCTTGGTCGTCTTGGGCCTGAAGATCTTCAAGCGACTTGAGATCGGTCCTACGTAAAAATGGTATATCTTCTTTTTCGTTGTTCCTGTCGATCCTTTTTGGGTGGAGACATTCGATTTTAGACTCCGTAGTACGACAAACACCTAGAGAGGCGTCGCTGTTATGTTTTGTCTGTTTTTATAGATTGATTGATTTAAATCGTCGTGACCC
>BLSH010391395.1:1006666-1021488 GCA_018402905.1 Glandirana rugosa | reverse complement strand
ATAAAAGATGTTGAATGATTGACAGTTTGATTTAAAGTGACACACACACTTGAAATAATTGTGCAGAAGAGATGTGCAATGTTTGACAGTTGTATTTAAAGTGATACACACATTTTAAAAAGAAGTGTGAATAACAGATGTTGAATGATTGACGGTTTGATTTAAAGTGACACACACTTGAAATAATTGTGCAGAAGAGATGTTCAATGTTTGACGGTTTCATTTAAAGTGATACACACATTTTAAAAAGAAGTGTGAATAAAAGATGTTGAATGATTTCCGGTTTGCTTTAAAGTGATACACACATTTTGCAGAACAGTGATATGGGTACTCTGGGCTTATTTATACTTTTTGGACATAGTTTGAAGATGATTTTAGAACAGTTCTATGGCCCCTAATGTTAATTAATACTTTTGAGACCCATTTTGAAGATGATCTTCATTTTTGCATTTTTATGTTTTTATTTTTTTTTAAATATTTAAAGTTATTTCCCTGTCCCCATTTCTTTGTAGGGCACTTGTCCCACCCTTACCCACATTTTCCTTCCTTTTGCAGACCTCTAGGACCTTCCTGGGCTTTTTTACAGCATTTTTAAGATTTTTCATTAAAATTACCAGAACACCGGACCCGAACCCGGACTTTTTTTTAAAAGTCCGGGTCCGGGTCCCGGACACCCCAAAGTTCGGTACGGACCCGAACTTTACAGTCCGGGTTCGCTCAACTCTAATCCTGGCGATGACATTGTGCCATGTCTGTTCAGGTAGGAAGGCTGGATTTGGGATACAATGCTCTCCGTCAGTAACAGGCTCCCATTCTTTTGCATGGAAGAGAAAAAAACAATGGCGCACTGGCCTGGCGCATTACCTTTGACACAAGTGTTTATTAAAAAAATTAAAAATATATATTCTCACAAACAAGCTTGATAGATGAGCATTAAAAACAATTGGTAAAATCCTGCTCGTTCCTCCAAACTTTGAGTGAGAAAAGTCCTCACACCATAAGGCATACGCATTTCAAGGTTCTTGGACCTCTTCGTCGAGGCTCTGACAAAGAGCTCATCTATCAAGCTTGTTTGTGAGTATATATATTTTTAATTTTTTAATAAACACTTGTGTCAAAGGTAATGCGCCAGGCCAGTGCACCATTGTTTTTTTCTCTTGCATTATAGTATTCTGGACCACCCCCGGTCGTATAGTGGCAGCAAGGCGGCTCATTACCTAAGTGCATGTTCATAAGAACTATCCATATAGAACCAACAAACAAGGGCACCATCCCCCCCGGAGGGCAGGAGTACAAGCTTTTTTTGTTCGAGTCCCATTCTTTTGCATTCTGATCTAATTTGCACAGCAATTGATACAGAAAGTCATGCAAGAGCAGTTGGTTGACAGTTTAAGGTATACCTCTGAATTTAATATTGTTGTGTTGTGATCTGTCCTCCAAGTCAGCTAACTTAGCTACTTTGCTGTTGGGCCCTGTTTGCAGAGGGCAGGAAAACATGTGTAAGTTTCTGTGGACTCAATTGCGGATTCAGTCACTTGGGCATGTTCAGGTCTGTTCCGGAAGCTGGGTGCTCCATCACTGCAAGTAAATCAGGTGTCCTGCATTCACACGTGCTGTCTCGGGACAAGTTGACAGCAGGAGTGAGCAGAGTGATACATTCATTAGTCTATTACTGAGGGACCTAGGGAGGGACCTAGCTTTATTGCCTTACTGCAGTAGAGACAAAAAAGGCCACCTACATGGCTCTGCTGTCAAGCAATTCAGTGTAAATCTCAGGAATTGGTGGACAAAATATTCAAAACTTTTGGAAGGTAAAACACCTGTTTTAAATGTTTTCAATTGTATATTCATCTGTGGAGTTCAGCTTTAAGATCTTCCTGTTGGATACAATGGTCCTCAGCAAGACATTTATTGCTTTACAAAGGGAAAGTGTGAAAAAATAGACAACGAGCGAGTAATGTTCCTGCTATTTGGACTGCGTATGAGTGGAAACTGCAAAATGTGTGAGAAAGAATAAAAGAACAGCAAGCTGCTCCAAAGGAAGCATGACAGTGAAAGAGCTCAATGATGAGCAATGTGTTCATAGAAAGGATTTTCCTGAAGTAATTTTCAATATATGTATATATATTTTTTTATTTTTTTCTGTAGTTATTCTGTTATTCTTTTAATGCTTTTGCATAATTTCAAAGAGACCCTGTCACAACCACAGACTTTCTAGGATGGAAAAATGTAAGAAAAGCCAGTGAGGGAGCCTCTATTTAGTTTTATGCTGGAATCAACACTTCCAGGAGTGTCAAAACATACAGGCTCCCCTTGATCACACCCCTTCTCTAATGTCACTTGTCAGAACTTCAAGCTGGAAGTGCAGATCTCTTTTTCTCCTATATACAGATTGTGTTCTCCCTGCTTTTTTCTTCTTTATACATGGCCGCCCGCTGCTACCTGTACAGTTTTAGATTAGAGGGAGAGACTTGTATTCACAGCTCAGGACTCAGGTAAAGAGCAATGACACCAGAGAGGGAAGGTGATCATGAAGAGCATCTAGCATTGCCCCAGGCTTCCACAGTAGAGCATGATGTCACTATCCTTCCTTCAAGATCCTGGGCAATGAGAAACTCAAATCTCAAGTTGCCACAGACAGAAGCCATGGGTAAGTTAGCTGTATATACTAACTTCCCCCTTGGATTTTTTATACTTCATTGCAAAAAAAGTTTAAAGTGTAATATTTAAAATTTAAATAACAAACATGGTGCAAATTGAACTCAAAAGGCTTAAAGCAGAGTTTCAGCCTGACATAAAAAATATTTCAAAGTCAGCAGCTACAAATACTAATGCTAACTTTTAATACACAGTATCTCACAAAAGTGAGTACACCCCACACATTTTTGTAAATATTTTATTATATCTTTTTATGTGACAGCACTGAAGAAATGACACTTTGCTACAATGTAAAGTAGTGAGTGTACAGCTTGTATAACAGTGTAAATTTGCTGTCCTCTCAAAATAACTCAACACACAGCCATTAATGTCTAAACCACTGGCAACAAAAGTGAGTACACCAATAAGTGAAAATGTCCAAATTGGGCCCAATTAGCCATTGCCCTCCCCGGTGTCATGTTACTTGTTAGTGTTACAAGGTTTCAGGTGTGAATGGGGAGCAGGTGTGTTAAATGTGGTGTTATCACTCTCACTCACTCATACTGGTCACTGGATGTTCAACATGTCACCTTGTGGCAAAGAACTCTCTGAGGATCTGAAAAAAAGGATTGTTGCTCTACATAAAGATGGCTTAGACTATAAGAAGAGTGCCAAGACCCTGAAACTGAGCTGCAGCAAGGTGGCCAAGACCATACAGCAGTTTAACAGGACAGGTTCCACTCAAAACAGGCCTTGCCATGGTCAACCAAAGAAGTTGAGTGCACGTGCTCAGCATCATATCCAGAGGTTGTCTTTGGGAAATAGACATATGAGTGCTGCCAGCATTTCTGCAGAGGTTCAAGGGGTGGGCGGTCAGCCTGTCAGTGCCCAGACTATACACCACACACTGCATCAAATTGGTCTGCATGGCTGTCATTCCAGAAGGAAGCCTCTTCTAAAGATGATGCACAAGAAAGCCCGCAAACAGTTTGCTGAATACAAACAGACTAAGGACATGGATTACTGGAACCATGTCCTGTGGTCTGATGAGACCAAGATAAACGTATTTGGTTCATATGGTGTCAAGCGTGTGTGGCAGCAACCAGGTGAGGAGTACAAAGACAAGTGTGTCTTGCCTACAGTCAAGCACGGTGGTGGGAGTATCTTGGTCTGGGGCTGCATGAGTGCTGTCGGCACTGGGGAGCTACAGTTCATTGAGGGAAGCATGAATGCCAACATGTACTGTGACATACTGAAGCAAAGCATGATCCCCTCCCTTCAGAGACTGGGCCGCAGGGCAGTATTCCAACATGATAACACCCCCAAACACACCTCCAGGACAAACGCTGCCTTGCTAAAGAAGCTGAGGGTAAAGGTGATGGACTCGCCAAGCATGTCTCCCGACCTAAAACCTATTGAGTATCTGTGGGACATCCTCAAACGGAAGGTGGAGCATTGCAAGGTCTCTAACATCCAACCGCTCCGTGATGTCATCATGGAGGAGTGGAAGAGGACTCCAGTGTCAACCTGTGAAGCTCTGGTGAACTCCATGCCTAAGAGGGTTAAGGCAGTGCTGGAAAATAATGGTGGCCACACAAAACATTGACACTTTGGGCTCAATTTGGACATTTTCACTTAGGGGTGTACTCACTTTTGTTGCCAGCAGTTTACACATTAATGGCTGTGTGTTGAGTTATTTTGGGGGGACAGCAAATTTACACTGTTATACAAGCTGTACACTCACTACTTTACATTGTAGCAAAGTGTCATTTCTTCAGTGTTGTCACATGAAAAGATAGAATAAAATATTTACAAAAATGTGAGGGGTGTACTCACTTTTGTGAGATACTGTAAGAACACTTGCCTGTCCAGCGATTCCACGATGTCAACACCCCGAGCCGATTCGTCCATCGCATTTGGGTGCAGGCGCCGACATTGCAAGTAAGAAAAATCTTCAGGCTTCACAGCCGGTTTTCTACTGCCCATGTGCAAGTCTCAATGCGCTTTCTGAATGGTCCCATCATCTTTTGGGAAACACACAGAAGGCAGCAGGGGGGAGGAGGGGCTGGACATGACGTAGCTCGCCGTGCGATGATCTTACCAGGAAGTGGGAGTGGGTACCTGTCAAAATCAGGTACCCATTCCCCCTCCTCCCCAAAAAGTACCAAATGTGACAGTGGAGGGGGGGAGGGTGCGAACAAGTGGAGCTTTCCCTTTTAGGTGGAGCTCTGCTTTAAGTTAAATCCACCTTATGTATCTGTATCACCGTCATTACATAACATCACCAGTTAAGTAACAGCACCCATGAAATATGCAGTGAATTATACAGTGTGTGATAAAGGTGACAAAAATATTTAACAGGTGAAAAATGTTTTCTTGTTGAAAATGGTGTTCAGTTAAATATAATTTAAAGATCTGTATTTAGTGAAAACAATGAACACCACTAAAATTGCATGTCGCAGTTAAGCTCATGCCATTTGGCAAAAGCAGAAAATAGAGAAAAAATTACTTATTTCAATGCAAACCTTTTAAATTGGCTTCAGGGGATTATAACAATAGTGTAGAAATGAAATTAAAATATAAATAAATAAATGGGTATACTAATAAAAAATAAGCATAAATTATAACCAAGCCCTGCACACAATTTCAATTACAATGACTAAAATATTGCACATACTAATTTTACAAAAAAAACTCATGTTTTTAGGTTTAATATTTTTTTACATTTTTTATTCAGCCAGTGAAATCAGGACTACTACTATATTGCTAAATAACATGAATGCCTTATTGTCTAGGTCCTATGTTTATGCTGTTTTTTCAGAAAGAAAATCAGTGCCAACACTGCTCAACATCTGCATGTTTGTGCTGTTATCATGCAGTTCTCAGAATTGTATAGAACTGGCTCTACACAGAACTGCCACTTCATCAGTCTGAGCTAAAGAGAATAACATCAGTATGTTGGTGTCCTACAAACAGAATGATTTATCTGGCACATATGGATTGTTTAATCACTATTCACATGTATGCATATTAACATGCATGTTTGTCTGCTTTGTTGGGGCGTTGCCTGCATGAAGGTCAACTTCATTTTTAGGACCAATTCACTCCAATGTGTTTTAATGCTGATGGGTTCCAAAGGGTATCTAAAGCCTAGGAGAAAAATGTAATATACTGTATTGCATTTAACCAGCCCTTACCAGACTATGTGAATGAGTAAATCTTATGACACTGTTTTTAAACTTTCGACTCTCGTTGACTTTAGGTCAACAGTTTAACCACTTCAACAATATTTCCCATACAACACAGATAAATAACAATGCAATACATTCAATTAAGACATGTTGCAGAGATTTACTATAGTTCTAAATGGTGCTAGTTCACATGTGTAAAATTTATTGGCCACAAAAGTTTGCGTCTGTTTTTTGATCCATTGACTTGCATTATAAGGGCTTTTGATGATAATAACAGTGCACAACAATGCACCTGCTCCAAGAAAAAAATGTGGGAAGGTACAAACGCATGAGTGTAAATGTAGCTTTAGATGAGTTGTCCTTTAAATTTGCTCCCCCCGCCTGCTTAAATACTTACCTTTTAGCAGGTTCCCAAGATTTGTCCCTGTCCTGGCTATGTCCCATGTCTACTGCACATGTCTACTGCACTGCTATCTCTATTCATTACTATGGCAGGTCCGTTCTCAAAGCAAACCCCAGCAATCATGCACAGTATGATTCCAGCCATAGGAGTGATGGAGGTGAGCACATGTGCAGTAGGAGGGGCAGGGCAATTTAAAAGACCACTTCACTTAAACTGAAGTTGCCCCTTAAGGCTGGGTTCACACTATATGTGTCCGTGGGGCACAGCAGGGGGGTCCAGTGCATCCCCGTTCACCATTTCAGGTCCGAATTAGGTGTGAATTTTTGGCTAAATTCTGACCTGAAATGGAGCCAAAGACGCACAGGACTCTTCTGCTGTGCACTCTGTGGCCGTCCCGGAGATGTGTGAACCGGTTTCATTGAGAGCCAGTCACAGTCTCCTGTCATGTGAATTGGATGTGGGGAAACCCTCATCCAATTTGCATAAGTGTGAACCCAGCCTAAAGGGTCAAAAAAGTGAAAAGTGAAAATTGTTGTATGTTAAGGAAACCATTAGAAATACTATAAAAATTAACAAAGCCTTATAACACTAGTGTATATAATATTTACCTGCCGTGCCCAGCTTATAATTAATAATATTTTTACTTGTAAAATAAAGATTGCAAAAATTAAGTGAAAAATACAAACATTTTCAAATAGTATATACAGTGTGTTGAAAAAGTATTCATACCCCTTGAAATATTCCACATTTTGTCATGTTACAACCAAAAACATAAATGTATTTTATTGGGATTTTATGTGATAGACCAACACAAAGTGGCACATAATTGTGAAGTGGAAGGAAAATGATAAATGGTTTTCAAATCTTTTACAAATAAATATGTGAAAACTGTGGCATGCATTTGTATTCAGCCCCCCTGACTCAATACTTTGTAGAACCTCCTTTCCTTGCAACTACAGCTGCAAGTCTTTTTGGAGATGTCTCTACCAGCTTTGCACATCTAGAAAGTAGAGTTGAGCGAACCCGAACTGTAAAGTTCGGGTTTGCACCGAACTTTGGGGTGTCCGTGACCCGGACCTGAACCCGGACATTTGAAAAAAAGTTTGGGTTCGAGTTCTGGGTTCGGGTATTTGATCAGGTATGTTGAATAGCTGCAGGGCAGCCAATCAACAAGCGTTTCACTGGTTTTCCCTAGAAGCCATCACAGCCATGCCTACTAATGGCATGGCTGTGATTGGCCAGTGCATCGTGTGACACAGCCTTTATATGAGGCTGGAGTCACAGTGCTGCATGTCACATGCTCTCTGGGTAGTGTAGGGAGAGGATGCTGCCGGTGCTGTGAGGGACAGATTGCAGATAGATAGATAGGTAGAGATTACTACTACTACTGCTTTTAGGGACAGATTGCAGATAGATGGATAGGTAGAGATTACTACTACTACTGCTTTTAGGGACAGATTGCAGATCTCATCCTGCATTACAGAAAGATCTGACTGGACTAGGTAGAGTCTACTGCTTAGAACGACAGATTATTGTTCTAAAATCATCTTCTAGTTCTATAGGGTCAGGTTCCTGCTGTTGCTGTAAGGGACAGATTATTGTTCTAAAATCATTTTGCAGCCCTCTAGCACTTTCCAGGACTCTTGTACAGTCATTTTTGTGCCGAAAAGTTTGGGTCCCCATTGAATTCAATGGGGTTTGGGGTAAAGTTCGGGTCAAGTTTGGTACCAAACCCGGACTTTTTTCCGAGGTTCGGCCGAACCCACCGAACCCGAACATCCACGGGTTCGCTCAACTCTACTAGAGAGTGACATTTTTTCCCATTCTTGTTTGCAAAATACCTCAAGCTCTGTCAGATTGGATGGAGAGCGTCTGTGAACAGCAATTATAAAGTCTCGCCACAGATTCTCAATTGGATTTAGGTCTGGACTTTGACTGGATCATTCTAACACATGAATGTGCATTGATCTAAATCAGGCATCCTCAAACTACGGCCCTCCAGCTGTTGCAGAACTACACATCCCATGAGGCATTGTAAAACTCTGACATTCACAGACATGACTAGGCATGATGGGAATTGTAGTTCCTGAACAACTGGAGGGCCATAGTTTGAGGACCCCTGATCTAAACCATTCCATTGTAGCTCTGGCTGTATGTTTAGAGTCATTGTCCTGCTGGAAGGTGAACCTCCGTCCCAGTCTCAAGTCTTTTGCAGACTGTAACAGGTTTTTTTCTAAGATTGCCCTGTATTTGGCTCCATCCATCTTCCAATCAACTCTGATCAGCTTCCCTGTCCCTGCTGAAGAAAAGCATGGTGTGTTTAGGGTGATGTGCAGTGTTAGTTTTCTGCCACACATAGCGTTTTGCTTTTAGGCCAAAAAATTCAATTTTGAACCAGAGCACCTTCTTCCACATGTTTGCTGTGTCCCCCACATGGCTTTTTGCAAATTGCAAACGGGACATCTAATGGCTTTCTTTCAGCAATGGCTTTCTTCTTGCCACTCTTCAATAAAGACCAGATTTGTGGAGTGCACGACTAATAATTGTCCTGTGGACAGATTCTACCACCTGAGCTGTGAATCTCTGCAGCTTAGATGGGAGCACCTTCCGAGTTACCATGGGCCTCTTGGCTGCGTCTCTGATTAATGCTCTCTTTGTCCGGACTGTTCGTTTAGGTGGAAGGCCATGTCTTGATAGGTTTGCAGTTGATTAATTGATTGATGACTTGAACAGTGCTCCGTGAGATGTTCAAAGCATGGGATATTTTTTATAACCTAACCCTGCTTTAAACTTCTCCACAACTTTATCCCTGACCTGTCTGGTGTGTTCCTTGGCCCTCATGATGCTGTTTGTTCACTAAGGTTCTCTAACAAACCTCTGAGGGTTTCACAGAATAGCTGTATTTATACTGAGAATAAATTACACACAGGTGGACTCTATTTACTAATTAGGTGACTTCTGAAGGCAATTGGTTCCACTAGAAATCAGTTAGGGATTTCAGAGTAAAGGGGGCTGAATACAAATGCCACACTTTTCACATATTTGCAAAAAAATTTGAAAACCATTTATCATTTTCCTTCCATTTGGCGCAGAATCTTGACACTGTAGGCTTAGAAATTATGCTGGAGGTTTAGAACCCAAGAACCCAGAAGAGAATGAATGAATCTTTAAAAAGGTGAGTCTGCAGGGCACAGAGACAGAGATCGGGTGAGCCTCCTGGGATACTTTTTTAAATGTATTTACCTGTATTTATTTATTTTTTTTAATGTTGGAGCAAAAAAAAAAAAGCCTAATGCCCAAATTCCAAATTAACCAACCAGCACTCTTAGTCATTTTCCTAATGTAGGATTAAGGTCAAACCTAAATGGCTACCACTCCTTAGTTAGTTTGTTAAAGTATTTATTGCTGTTATTCTATTGTCCATGAAAAAAAACAGATTACAGCGTTTCTCCAAATCCTAAACAGACCAGATTTATAAGCAATATAAGTAAACATCATTTTTTAAAATAGAAAGGAAAATAATAGTGGCTTCCCCTGTCATACGGTGTAAATAGAGCATATGTCAATTAATCCAACAACCAATCAGATATTAGTTGTGATTAGTCTAGTGCAGGCTGAACTAATGAAAATAAATGTGTGACTCTTTGCTATGCATTGCAGCGCATCTGTATTATGAACATATGAGATTAAACAAGCCTAAAGAGGAGATAGCATGGTTTTGACATCTTGAACAACCAGGGAATTCAAGATGAAACCAGAAAAGATACATGGGGAGAAAGCAAGATTGTATGCCTTATAAGAAATAAAGAGGTAAGGCATTTCTCCCTAAGTAGCTACTACATGCTCAGGAATGTTCAGAAAAAATTCTCCTTTCCATTCGCAGAAGTAACACCAAATCCTATGATTAGTGATGAACCAAACTGTCCGGGGTGCAGTTGGAGCAGGCTTTGGCAATCTTCAAAGAAGTTCAGATGCTAAATTCAAACCCCAATGAGATCAATGGGAGCCAAATCTATCAAATTAAAAATGCTAATTTTCTGGGCTAATGGGCAAGGGAGTGTCAAAAAATAGTATGGGGTGGGCACTGGCCTGAGTAACGTGTACCAATGCAAAAAAAAGTTTCAAATATCCAGGCCAGGAGCAGGGTTTTCAAAATGTTCAAAGTGAAACTTTAAAGATATCCAATTCCTTTAAATAGCATGCCCAGGTAGTGCCCAAACCCTGCCTGCGAAGAAGCACATCTCTGTGAAGTACAGAAAGTGCTACAGCAACACTAACCTTTACAAAGGAAAATGTTTGAAAATTGCAGGCAAATGTCTTTGACCTTTGGAGGGATTTGTGTGCTGTTTAAAAATTAGAAGCTGACAATGAATGTAATTTGCCGGAAATGTAAACTGTATAATTTTGTTTTACTTTGTAAACCTCATAATTGGTTGAGTCTCCCCAAATGCATATCAGACTATTTGTGTCTGAACAAACATGCCAGACCCTTAATCTGAGCATGCAACATGGCTGGCCAGGAAAGAGAGGAGGAAGGGATGTGTGCCCCTTCCTCTCCTAAACCATACCAGACCACATGCCCTCAATATGGGGGGTGCCTTGTCAGGGGGTTGTAGAGGTCTGTGGGTAGGGGGAATATTGGAATCTGGAAGCCCACCTTAAAAAGTAAGGGGACTCTAACACTGAATATTGGTTCGGCAATTATCCCTTGATAATAGGAACCCATATCAGTTTCAGTAGAGGGCAAAGAAGACATCATGGGTCTAACAGATCCAATAAAGTTTCAATAAAGTGGTATTTAAGGTTGTTTTAGAAAAAAAAAAGTCCCCCTGCAAGTCAATGGCATAATGTGCTAGTATGCATCGCATGCTAGCACATTATGAAAGACTTACCTTAAAATGAAGCCCTCCAGTGGCACACTGTCACTGCTGACAGGGCTTCCATCTTTACCTGGTCTTACTTCCGGGTTCAAGGGCTCCAGCTGTTTGAATGGGTGAGCAGCGATGACGTCACTTCCGTGCATGTACACAGGAGCCACGATCGCAGCCCAGTGCTCTTAATGGATGGCATACTCAGTATGCCATCCATTCAGAGTGCACTGCGCATGTGTCAGTGTCTTCACTGGCTGCAGAAATAGAGACTATCTCCTAAACTGTGCACGTTTAGGAGATATTTCTTATACTTACAGGTAAACTTTATTGTAAGCTTACCTGTAGGTACAAGTCACCAAGAGGTGTTTATTCTCCTGATTTAAAGAGAACCTGTCATGCAAAATTCTATCACAAAGGCGGCTGACAAGCCCCCTATGTGATAGCAAAACCTTATGTGAAAAAAAGTCCCCCAGCCCATAAATACACATGAATAGAGGTGCATGTATCAGGGTGCCTATGTACAAAAACAGCAATTGTGTTACAAATGTTGAAAATCACCACACACGCCAGAGTGAGAGCAATACTTCTAGGGCCATCTTACAGTTTACCCTAAACTGATGGCCTGTAAAAGCTTCTAAAGTGTTGCCTATAGATAATATTGTGTACCAAAGTTTGTCAGCATTTCATGCGGCTTCTGGGACACCTATCACTCTCTACCATTGCCTGGAGCGTAGACAAGCTCCCTTCCCAGCCAGCACTCACAGCGGTGGGCACAGGACTTCATTCCCATACAGCCTGAGTGGCTTACACACAGCATAAAAAAATGGAACTACCACCATTTTATTTTGCAGGGTCTCTACTTCATAAAATACAGACTATCATATCTGACAGTTTTAACAAATGTTAAGGTCTAAAATGTGGATTTTAACTTGTGTGCAAAAACACCAAAAAAGATGTATGTATTGTCAATGATGTAAACAAAGCAGCACAAAAGATCCTCTCCCCACTGTACAACATGTTTTTAAATATATTTTTGCATTGATACATAAAACCCATTCAGATGCAATCACTAGTGCAAAGATTTACATATATTGATAGGAAAGTTTTAACCTGCTGACAGGGCCAAGAAACCGAAAGGTTTTTGTTATTAGGATGCCAATCATATTGTGGCAAACTGTCTTTTGGTGGATAAACCAATGCAATGTGACTTTTCCCTGTGGGACAGACACAAATCTTAGCTCACTAATATTGTCTGTGTTGCATTGAGCAAGCTGTCCCACCAGGTTGGAGTAGTTCCCCAAGTTTCACATAGTGCAATTATTGTGAGGAATTTTCCCCAGTTTTGGAGTCTCTGGGATTGCCCAGACCTTTTCTAAACTGTTCTGCCTTTCCAAATATAAGCATTGCAATTGTGATCTCTATAACTGATCCAATGTTGGGGAGATAACTATAACTTACCATCTCAGCAGCGTAGGCAGCCAGTGAATCTATCCAAATGACATCTTGCAGATTGTGGAAAGCTTTAATTGAAAATTTGTGCAGATCTTCACAAATGAACATTAGATAGGTCAAAAAAATCAGGATATGCACCTTTTATTTCCAACAATCCAAAACCTTGAAGATCTTACTGCTCCTTCCATAAAGTGCCACCCTTGGTGCTGAACTTGCTCTTGGTTATGTTGTTGAACCAGCAGTGCAGTGATGTGATGTAGGCATGAAACAAGGAATTCTGTTCCTCATTGAAAACTGCTGTACCCAAAGGTACTGAATGAGTTCCTTTAGGTCCAAAATAGGACATACCTATTCACCCGGGTTTCAGACCATGAATACATTCGAATAAAAACCCCAGAATTGTTCTCTCTGACCCAAAGATTATAACTCTCTAGGATCTAAGTTGTGCAGACTGTAGTTCATCTCTCTTGTGAGGAGACAAAGACATGTTATAATTCACGATAGCGGCAAGCCGTTAAATTCCAGCCTGTATGCTACAGACAATATGCTACACATCTAAGCATAGGCCACCTTCTGTTTCCAAATATTTACTATTTTTTTAATTGTCTTTCCACTTGTATTGGTGGGGTTCCCCCTTCTTTGTGAAGTTGTCATCCCCTGATTTGGATAGTTTTGGAGTTCAGTTCTTCTGATGAAACTGAATCTTTTCTGTATTCTGAGAACCTGATTCAGAGAAAAAAGAACATTTCCTGAGGTGGCTATGTCTCATTATTAAAAAGCAAGTTTTGGCATTTTTGGTTTTTGTGGGGTATAATAGAAGATCGATTCCCTATTTTGCTACCTTAGCTACCTCATTGACATTCCCCAGAGGCAGAGCAGTCATTTTAAGCTCTAAAAAGAATCCTTTGTTCTCAGACAGTGATTTACTCTCTCAATTCCTAAAAAATAGTTATGCAGACTGATGCTTCAGTCAGGTTTTGGGGGAGTATTGTCTCAAGTACAGAATGGAGAGTGCCATTATGCAATCTTTCTAAGCAGCAAACTGAATGATCATGAGAAGTTATATGGGCTTTGAAAAAAATACTTAGCAATTGTTGGATCCCCCCATCCCACTATCCCTGCTGGATAGACACTCTGAGCTGGTGACAGATCATGTCCTTTTTGAAGTAGATGGTCCAGAAAAAAGAGACAAATTGATGGATGACATGCTAGGTTCTTACACTAAACTATTTCAGTTTCACAGTTATGCAGCTTCAATGATCCAATGGGAAATGAAGGCACATCCAGAGTACACTTACTAATTGACAGCTGTGTTCAAACTTTAGGGTTGAAATAAGGGAGTAGGGATGACCTCAAGTGTGTTTTAATAGTAGTCCAAACCCATCTGAGCTATCCTTCCAGGAAGCCATCACTGGAGACTGCCAATCATAAATGGCTGAGATATTCCTTGCAACACAGCTGTACATAAGGGGCATGTATACAGCTGTGGGACAGGAAATGCCTTGGCCACTTATGATTGCTGGTCCGTAGTGACAGTTTGCTGATGGCATAGCTCAGGTGGGTTCAGACAAGGATTCAAACACATCTGAGCTTATCCTTGCAAAGATGGGGGAGGGGGGAAATATGTGACAAAAGAAGTGAGACTGACAGAAAGCGTCCTGGATGGGGTTTCTTTTCCCAACCTGCACTTGTACATGCTGTGTAGTGCCTAAATTAACCCCACATAGACTGGATTTTCTAGAGACTGTGTGTTTTATTCATGTTGTGGTAACACCCCAGAGAGCCTAACACACCTCGCTACCAATCCCAGTTCACACCCCATGCAAAGTAAGACCTCATTATTAGAGTTGAGCAAACTTCTAGAAGTCCGGGTTCTGCTGGTTCGGCAGAACTTCGGGACAAAGTCCGGGTTCGGGTCCGGACAGAACCCGAACTTTGTCCCGGACCCCGACTTGGGCCTGAAGATCTTCAAACGAGTTGAGATTATTACTCCAGAATGAAACGTACCCCACACTTGACCCTAACCATCGCTCCACACAATCCGAGAGACCCCACAATGGTGTTGTACTTATTTTGTGTGTCAGAGATCTTTTAGGTCAGATACACCCCAATTAAATCCGTGATGTGTCGTACATGTTCACGTCCAACCCTTTTCTTTGGGGTAGGTCCTGCGAAAGACAGTCAGAGTGAAGAAAACAGTGTATAAAGGGGGGAGGGGGTAGAAACGTTCCTATTCGAGTCTACACAAACTTAGGAACAGACTTGGGT
>BLSH010391395.1:990092-1006656 GCA_018402905.1 Glandirana rugosa | reverse complement strand
GTGAAATCTCTAATTTCTGCTATCTGTCCTCAGAGCAACAGCACAGACAGCAGTAGTAAAGTAATCTATCTCAGGATGCAGGATCAGGTCTTAAAATGTCTCAAATCTGTCCCTCACGCAGTCAGCTACCTTTCCCTACACTAACCCAAGGAGCATGTGACTGCAGCACTGTGACTCCAGCTTATAAAGAGGCTGGGTCACATGATGCACCGGCCAATCACAGCCATGCCATTAGTAGGCATGGCTGTGATGGCTTCTAAGGGCAAACCAGTGAAACACTTGTTGATTGGCTGCCCTGCAGCTTCTCAACACGTGGAGTAAAATGGCAGAACCCCGGACCGAACCCGAACGATTTTTGAAATGTCCGGGTCCGGGTCCGTGCCACGGACACCCGAAAGTTCGGTACGGACCCGAACGTTACAGTCCGGGTTCGCTCAACACTACTCAACTCTACTCATTATCTTAAATATGTAGCTATGGTTAAAGCCTGGTACACACTACTATTTTTTTTCATTCAACAAAAAAAAAAATTGACAGCTCAGGTCGGAGCCGCTGTACTAACAATCCAATATTAGTACAGTGATCTCCCCTGCTGCTCTATTGTTTTCTGACAGGGGGTGCCCCCTCCCCCACCGCAGAACACTCCGCTCAGCGCTCCCAGCAGGGGTGTTGCTAGGTGGGAAAAAGACCAGGGGCTTCAAAAGATAAATTTGATAACCCCCCCCCCCCACACACACACACACATTTTGTGGCCAATGGCCCTACCGCCTGGTATGTTTTTGGATCACAGGTAACAAATTGCCAATTCTATCAATACCTTGCCAATGCCATTGATTCATTTAGGCTATATGAATCAACGGCATTGGTAAGGTATTGCTAGCTTCAGCTATTTGTTATCAGTAATCCATGAAACTTAAAAACATACCAGGCGGCAGGGCCGTTGGCCGCAAAATATTACTATATGGTGAATGCGCCGGCAGTTGTACTTACGGTGCTTGCTCTAAACTACATGAAACATCCAATGGGCATTTAGAGAGGAAATAATAGGGTCCCACTTCCACCATGCTTGATTACGCTTTGACTCATAATAAATAGTAACACCAGGAGCATTTGCAATCTGCCAGGTGCCAGCTCAGCCTCACCTACTGAAGTGTGCTCCTATGCATAAGATTCAGACAGCACTGCAGGCAGCCAGGATAGGAGAGTCGCCTGCCTGCCCGCTTACACAGAGCGAGAGTAGGGATCTCCCACCCGGCGCGGCTGCAATGTCACTCCCACCTCCTGGACCTGGTGGCTCCTATGATGGACCAGTACCACCAAGAGCAGGAGCAGGAGCAATCTGCCAGCTCACTGGCAGACACCAGGCAGCCGGAGCCAGGATAGGAGAGTCACCCGCCCATTTACACAGAGCGAGAGCAGGGATCTCCCAGTGCCCGGCGCGGTCGCAGTGTCATTCCCGCCTCCTGGATCCGGCGGCTCTTATGATGAATGTCACATGTCCCACGGTCCTGGCATTATACCAGTGTGGTGTCCATCATAGGAGCTGGGTCCAGGAGGTGGGACTTTGTGTATGTCACTCAGCCATGCTGGGTAAGCGGGAGATCAATCCCCGCTCTCTGTGTAAACGGCTCGGGGCTAATAATAATTTTATGAATTCCGAGATGAGGGGCTTTTTGGGGGCCCACTTGGGGCTATAGCCCTGGTCAGCCCCCCTCCCGACGCCACTGGCTCTCAGCCAACTCAACATGAATAAAACACACAGTCTATAGAAAATTCAGTCATTGGCTGAGAGCGTTGATTGGGAGCCAGTCAGCAGACCTATTTTGGCCATGCCCTGTCAACAGAAGCCAGCTGAATGGTCAGATTTTGTCGGACCGGCTGAAGTACACATGGGCTGAATATCCCTGCCCAACATTTGGCCCCTGTGTACAGGGCTTTAGGCATTGGTTCACAAAAATGGGATGTTGTAAAACTAAAGAGGATGCAGAAGACTGAATATTTATCTATATGCAAAACATATAACTGCCTATAGATAATTATAAATGAAGACCATAGAGTGTTGATAAATTTAATCTGATTGCCTTATGGGGATCAGGAAGGATTTTTTTTTCACTATTGAAGCAAATTGGATCAAGCGCTAATAGCCATTGTTTGCATGCACTACAAAGGTGATAGTCAACAAGTCTTAAACAGCTGTATGCAGTCTGGAGTGCATATTTATAATATTCAGTTGTATCTGTGCTATAAACCAGCAGTTTTAGATATATAGTTGGCCAAGGGGCATAAAGGAATTATTGGCATAGTTCCGCCCACTATCGTAAAATGAGAAATAAAACTTTTATTTTGCGGATTTGCAGTGGAATAAAGACATGTGGATACCTTCTGTTTTAAAAAGCCTCTGCTGTGCAATAAATATACACTACAACATTGACATTGAATAGAAAATGACTATAACTGAACATATTCTTATTCTACCCCAAAAAGGGTTAAAATCAGGAAATTATATGAAATATTTTGTTGATATAATTTTAATTGAGGCCAGACACAAAAAAAATTGTATTAAACTGTGCCCAAACCTAGTGATTATGTACTTTTTGTGTTTGACAACAGCTTTTAAGAGATCAGTTTTCAATAAAACAAGACACATTTTCTGTCTTGGGCTCCTACCAACGTTTGCTGTGAGTTATGATTTGTTCACAGACTTAGAGGCTCCAAAGCTATAAGCACAGCCACTGACAGTCCAATATCAGTTCTGAATTCTCCACCGTACTGTCTGTGAGCGTTCACTTGTGTCCTCTTCGTATAGAAATTCTCTGCATCCATTCCAACGTTTAATTATTCTATGTAGCTTAATGCGTTATGATCTTTGTTATGATCTTAAATGGGTAAAGCAACTAAAGGATCTGCAATTCATAATTGCTGCTCTCTGCGGTTAACAAAGCTAAACAGGTCCCAGATTGGGACGAAACAGCCAAACTGCCTTAAAACATTGGAAAAATCTATACAGAGTGTCAGAGTACTCTCTGCCCAGAAATACTGTTCTTTCCTGAATTATACATATTAAAATTGGACATTTTTCTCCTTTAACTAGCCTCTTGCTGTTTTAGGTTCGCCAGTTTCAAGCCAATGCCTGTTAGATTCTCCCAAACTGCCATTTTTAGCAGCAGAAACATACTAAATTCACTAATGTACACAGTCAAATGGAAAGAAAAGCTGCAGAATTTTACTGTGTATGTTTCTGTAAAATTAATTATTTCCACAGTCCTGGGTTGACTTCACTCTTGAAAGTGTGGCCGAGCCACTTTCTACTTAGAAGAGGCATTAGGAATCATGTTTATTGATTTTAGCAGAAATGTCAGTGTAGCTGGTAACAGTGGCTGGTTGGAGTCAGCAAGCTGTGTTCTACTGTTTAGTTTTTATGGAAGCAGCAGATCCTAAAGTAGCTGCAGACACTTTGGAGCAATTCATCCTCAAAGTTCACAGCAAGAAACACTAAAGTTGTTTTCACAGTAGCTCAGCACATCCTGCTCCCCCTCTCAGGGCTCCTGCATTGCAGTACAGATGAGAAGGCTGTTTAGTTACTGCTGAGTGCAGGGGAGTCTAGCCTGCTGAGAGAACTTAAACAATGCCATTGTTTCTGCTGTAGATTTTAAGGGTTAATTACTCCACAGTGCCTGCAGCTACAGAGTTCAGGAAGGGCTCCTTCTAAAGCTCATTTACTGTTTGTTAGGAATATATGAGTGCTTCAATTTTCATTTTCAGTCTGATACTAGCTTCACTTTAAGTAGTACCAAATGATATGTGTTTTTCACTGTCTCTAAACACCTACCTGAGGTCCACTGTCACCACCATTAGATCCTAAATGGTCTTTGCCGCTTCCGTAATCTTACAGGTTCAAGAGGAGGGTACTAAGAGCAAAAGAGTGCTAGGCTCCTGCTGTCATCAGTTAAATTGATTGGAGGAGGGAGCAATGGCGCTTGTTGGACATGCAGCACTCTCCATGAGTGAACACTCACAGGTGTCTCCTTAGCACCCGCACACACGCAAAAGCAGTTGGGGATCAGCCAAGGGAGAAAATAGCATTAATATTAAAGCAAAACAATCATTGCCTAATGCAGAGGTGGACTTCTTCTTCCTAGGAAAAATGAACGGTTGAATATTACTGTAAGTCAGTTTTTGGCTTTAGGGCTGATTAAAGCTCTATCAGCCCAGGGTAGATCTCAAGATGTCATGTGTGGCTGGTCTATAACTGAGGGTGCCAAGCAACCTTCTTTCATTAGATTTGCAACTTAGGCTTTACTGCTTCAGTACTGGGATGAACATAAATTATGTACTGTATGTACTATAGTGTATTTTATGTGTGTGTGTTTTATATATAGATATATATTCAATAGGTACTTTTCATACACATATTTATAATATATAGGTATCTCATATGGCTGGTTGATCACACTTTCCAGCCTCTATAAAGTTCATAGCATCTGCCCTATCTGCCAGCTTGATGATATTGGGAGTTGACATGGATCCCAACAATGTAGTTATTGATCCAGACCAGGTTACTCAAGCATGTCAGGATGGGTAGAAATGATTTCTTTTATTTTTTTTCCACAAAAAAAAGCTTTATTGTATCCATCACAGTATACAATCCAAGAAAATTCCACATATGGGACAAAGCTATTAATCATAACCAAAATATACAATGAATAAAACCAGTGCACTGTAGTCTAGTAAAATTCAGTATCAGTGGCCTGCCTATGTCAGGCAGGTATAGCACTACGGTAAGAGGAAATAGCTAAACCGAATGACCTTTTAGATGGTCTAAGGCGCATATAAATTATAGGCAGAATGGATAGGTGGTTGTCAACGTGGAAGTCATGCTGATTCGCTTCTGTATTTAAAGTGCATAGCACCATTTCCAAGGCTTATTTATACCAACCCATGACAGTGGAATTAAAAAGGCGAGGGGCTGGAAGAGGGGGGTAAATGGAGAGGAGGGAGAGAAAGAAAGGTAGATGGGAAATGGAAGTAAAAGAAAGGGAATAGAGGACAGAGTTTCTTGAGGCAGAAAAACATAAGAGGGCGTGGGGGAAGGGGTGATGGGGTATAGGGAGGGAGCAGGTGGAGAAGAAGAAGGGCGAGCGGGTGTCTCTACTCCTTTCCTCGCTGTGCAGATGTCTGGTGTCTCACAATAAGTTAAACCTAATGAATCGTGCCTTTCTACATAGGTGGGTCAAAGGGTCAAGATATAGCTGGAGATATTCAGTTGTTTGGTTTTCTTTGTCTCCTGAGCTGCTGTCCTAGAACTGGGCACATCCTTATATCCATCAGAGTTGCTACCCCTTGCTCTGCGGACTGGTAATGTAGTTATGATTGTATCAAGAACCCAACAGACTGAAGATGAATGGCATTGTTTTCCCAAGCCTAATGATTCATGCATGTAATTGTGCTTCACAAGTATTTGTTTGCTGTATGAAAAAAAAATTGTATTCAATGAGAACAATATTTTATGTGCTCAATAAATGTAGACAATATCAAATTGGTAAACAAAATTATTCCTGTCCTTAAATAATCTTTATTTTGATATAACATATCCTTGTATGTGTTGGGCTGTGATCGTACTTCATGTTCTCACCTTTTCCTTCTTTCACAATCCTTCATTGACAACAGCCTTTGATTAGAATATACGGTAGAACTATTGATTTACTCCTTTCAAAAACAGTCCTTAGGAAGAAAGGTTTCTAAAGCAGTATAGAAAGTTTGTCATT
Source organism: Glandirana rugosa (assembly GCA_018402905.1). Classification (NCBI taxonomy): domain Eukaryota; kingdom Metazoa; phylum Chordata; class Amphibia; order Anura; family Ranidae; genus Glandirana; species Glandirana rugosa. The sequence goes on along the minus strand of BLSH010391395.1, from coordinate 1,000,891 downwards.
AAATAAATCAATTCTATATAGTAGAAGGAAATCTTTTTGTACAACATTTTGCAGTGTAATGTTTGGGGTTGTTTAGCTTTAGTGTAGAGCTCACCAGTGAGCCATTTAAGGACTTGTTGGCCCACTTTTATTGCAGAAAATATCCAACAAAATGATCTGTTGCCCACGCAGGGGTTTCCACCATCAAACACAAAGACAAAGTAATTCAGATTCAGCCTTCTGGCTCTCTTTTGGAGCACCACTGCTCAGACTTTATGCCTCAATCCTCTTGACCATATAACAGTGTCCCTGTATTCACGTACAAACACTGTACCTCTGTTAGCACTCCTTTTTTCCACAGCTTCCCTGCTGCTCCAGCCCACAGGCTTGGGTCCTCCATTTTCTCTGTCAGACTGCACCATGCAGACATGGACTCTTGTGGCTGCTCCCTTACACCCACATGGACTCCTCTGGAGGGTGGAGCCAAGAACCCTGGTCCTGACACTACAAAAAGCTCAGAACCCACCTGCACAATCAGTGTCCTGGCTACTCCTCAAACTTGATCCCAGAATTAGAGATTACCTCCCACCCAGATCACTGCAAAGTCTCCGGGCTCCAGGTCCCAAACAGAGTTTTACCAAGCACTGAGGAAACTGAAAAAACAGTTTCCTCCAAATTAGACAAGCATCCTGGTGCCCCTCAACCTGCCAAGTTGAGAATCCTGGATGACATACACCATGACATGGGACCATACTGTAACAGCAGATAATGGTATGTTGGAGGGGCCCCTTTGCCTGATGCACATGGGGCCTTTTACTCTCTTGCACTCTTCTCTTTCCTCCAGACTTTCCGATATATGTGCTCTAATGGCCGGGACCAGGCAGGGCCGCATTCATGTGGTATCAATGTTATGGTGGCCCCCCAACTTAGAAGCGAGCCGTACACCCCTGTGTCTTTGTATCATAACCTGACACTGTGGTACAGGTGCCTCTCTATCCCACAATACATACACCTGCTCAGGATGTAACATTTTGAAGGAGACACCACATAGCAGTGTCCCGTTCCACCAGTCCAGCTAAACTCTGCCAGCTATCTCCCAGTAAAAGAGCGGGTCCTGTCAGGAACCAGCGCAGACTCTATGCACACACACAACAAACTCTTTCTCTTCTGTATCTTATGGCAAGGCCCATAGGGTCTCCGCCTCCATGGTTCTGGCCCTGGTTACTGGAGCACCGACTGCTCGGAAGGTAGGCTATGAACTGCTCAGGCAAGCAATCTTCAGTGGTGACAGTCAGAATAGAAGGTACCTGAAGGCAGAGAGGAATAAAGCCCCACAGATGAGTGTTTGTTGGAGGATTGGGTTACATCTTTTCATCTGTCAGCTTTCCCTGCTTCCCACGTGGCAGGAACTCCTATAGGCAGAGTCTCCCTCCTGATTCTATGAGCACAGGGAAGGGGAGCAGAGCCTAGCAGAAGTGCACCAATGCAAGAGACCTAGGAGATAGAGTTAACCAACTTGCTTACAGGTATAATATGTAATGCTCTGGAGCCCATTACATCATGACAATTATCAAAAATAGACCAATTAAAATTTTGGCATACCAAACCTTGCTATAGGTTAACCTCACAGAAGAACATCTGTGCTGGAAAAAAAGAATCCGATTGTCTGTTGCTTGATAGAAACACACATATATAATTTATATGATATTTGGGGTGATTAGCTCAGTGGTAAAAGTGTTTGTAATGAATCCATGCCATTCCAAACTGTAATTTTAAGGCTTTCCATTCCACTTTTATGAAACAAACTTAAGTGGTTGTAAACACTCAAGGTTTTTCACCTTAATGCATTCTATGCATTAAGGCGAAAAACCTTTTCACCTGCAGCAGCCTCCCCGAGCCCCCTTAACTTACCTGAGCCCAAAACAAACCAGCGGCTGGGATGAGCCTCGCTGCTTACCCAAGCTGCTCCTGTTCTCATTGGCTGGATTGACAGCTGGGGAGCTGGGGAGCTGAGGAGCGCGCCTGCATGGGTGACCACAGGGAAGTGTGGTGGTCACTGGAGAAGAGGAGGAGCCTGGAGCACCGCAGGAGGACGCCAGAAGATGGGCTTAGGGGCTACTCTGTGCAAAACTGTTGCACAGAGGAGGTGAGTATGATATGTTTGTTATTTTTTTTTTTAAAAATGTGAGCCTTTAGTATCACTTTAAAGTTCCACAGAAAAACAGTTGCCCACACAGGGGATTTTCACCAGCAGAAACAGGTAACGGAAAAATGTCAAGCCACTTGGTTTTTCAGAAATGCCACTGCTTAGAACTTCACCTTGGCTTCTGGCTTTTAATTGATCTCTTAGACTGTCTCACTCTCTCCTAGCTCCTTGGGTTCTCCTGTCCCTGATTTGGAACAATGTCTCTCCATCCCTCTTTCCTCATTTGTCCCTCATTTTGGTCTGATCTATATAGTTGTATATAAAATTAACTTACTTTTTGGCTTTAAAAAAGTGCCTCACAGTGCTAAACCTTTCATCCAATTTCTAAATTGCTGCATTTGTAAATGTCAAAAGCCAGTATAAAGCAATAATAGTGGTAAAAAAAATAATTTGTGGGTTTAACTAATCTTTTTTTTTTTATATATATATATATTTTTTTTATATATTTTTATATATAATTCTCTTTTAAGGCTGCATGGCAGGGATGTGTCCTATGCCTGCATACTTTTGCTAACAAGTGTCCATTGTTCCGATCTAAAAAAGCTGGGAGGTATGCTAGCCTGTTACCTTCTGACTTTCAGGTGGAGCATAACTTTCTCCTGGATGGAGCACACCTGTTTCCTGGATGAAGCTCTACACTATGATCAGGTCCTTGCTTATAACGAGAGTTCATTCTTGCATACTCACACAACCTTCAGCTCTCAAATAAGACCTGGACACAGGATTGAAGGCTTCATCCCACCTAAGACTCTTTGAAGCCTTCGGTCTCTGGACCCTGATCTGGGATTACAAAACCTAGAGAAAAACTGAACCTCTAGTCTTCTCTGCTCATGCTCAGACACACTAATCCACAGCTCCACACTCTGCATTAAAGCGGAATTTTACCCAAAACAACTTGATACAAATTAATTTTCTTTAGCAAGGAACATACATTCCACATTAATAATTATGCTTCCAAAATGAGTGTGGCCTGTAAATTGTCTCCAACATTGTTTCTGTTTCTTCTTACTGGAGGTCACCATTTTGCTGAAGCCCAGAGCCCCAGTGCAGAATTAAACCATAAAGTGACATTAAACCCAGCAGTTTAAAAAAAGTTACATTCCTGGAATGCCAGGAATCCTGTCACATTTGCATGTTTCCTTAACTAAACTGTCAAATCTTCAAATAACTGGTTTCATAACTGACCACATGTGCAGCACTATGGCAGTTGCAGAACAAACAGAAGCAGCTTCCTTGGCTGTAAAAGTTAAGAGGGTTTAATTCCACTTTAAGTGTGCCAGGAGATCGGCCTCTACAAATTCATCAGTGCCAAAAAATGCTTAAAAATGGAGAGCAGCTGAGCATGTGCAGAGCAGGGTGAGATGTGTATTATTAGATTTTAAACAGTATAGGCCCTTTTTTAATGTTTTACATCGATTAGATAGAGATACATAGATATATACCTGCAAAAAGGGCCAGTGTAAAGTGATCTAGAAGGACCCAATTTTCTCACTAAAGTTCCACTTTAATGTGAACTCTGTGTCAATTTTACCTTAATGCAGCGCATATCACTTTCACAATATATATACACTGTAAATACCTGAATGTCTATAGCCTGGCCATGGATTCACTTACTACCTGTGCATTGGTGAATAATGCATGGTACTATAGCACCTCCAATAATATGGTTTCTTTCTTACAGTGATATGGATCTAAATAATTTATAAAAAAGTGACCTAGGCTAAAGTACAGCTGCAGAATGCCAGATGTCCCTGCAATATCTCTCACAAATGAATTTGATGGATAAGTTTACTCAAGTCAAGGTTCATTTTAGAATATAAACAAGCTTGCATACATACAGATGTTTGGGGTTAGTTACACCTCTCGGTGTAAGATATGGCTTCAGGTTTAGTATCCCTTTATGAACAACGCAAGAGCTCTATTTACTCTGGATCGGGTACAATCCAGCATATTCACATAGAGAATGTTCAATATCATAAGATGGATTCTTTACCTTGCATCTGCATAAGGTCAGATGTTCTCTTCCTCTCATTCTGTTCCTGCTAGACTTCAACCTGACATATATAAACTTTGTCAGTTTCCATGATCCTGCTTTGTTACTAACTACGTACGTATAAAATAAAACACTCTTTTTTTTACATTGTGATCAGCTGTTTTATAACATTATAAAAAGTTGAATAAAATCTTCTTTTCTTCTCTGTAGACAAAGCATTTCACAGTCAGTGACCTTCTGTTCAGACTCAAGTTTAATGGTCCTGAGTGAAACATCTATACAGGAATAACAAGTTGTCTTTGAAGAGCTCTGCCTGGTGAAGCTAAATCCTGATATTTTTCATTTCCACCTGCAGAACAACTCAGCCCTGCTTAACCTCTAAAGGGTCTAAAATGTGTGAATCCTCATCTAGTTATTTTTGTTTGAGTCTTTCAGAAGCTTGCTTAAATTTTTTCCATTGTTATTATATTTCCTTGGTTGGGAAATGTCTTCTCCTCACCTCCACGGTGGTAAGTAAAGGAAATCCTTCCCAGTTGAGACCCAGACAGCAACACAAACATGACAGATTAGAAACTCTGCCTATCCTATCAAAAAACAGCTTTGATGGGGTACCGATTCAAGGGCCTTTTCAGTCCATTGCGTGACTAATCAAATCTGCATTACAACACTCCATAATGTATGATCCGCAATACTGTGCAGTGCCATTCACGCTGAATGTCACACCAGCACACAATTACAGTGGCAGGCTACACACCCATGCTGCAATGTACCCCAGTGTATATGGCATACTTGGTGATGGACTGTGATAAAAAAAGATTAGAACCTGATTTTTCATATGTTATCTTAAAGTGTATCTAAACACTATCTGTACACTATCTAAAATGTTATATTCAGTCCCTCTGGTCTGTTAAACAAGGCAAGGAAAGTGTTTATATTAGTTTGATAAGTTCCCAAAATAGTTATTGATCTTGACAGAAATCATATGAGCTGAGGACTACAGAACCATTCCTCTCTGTTATGTAGAATAGGAGAGGAATAGGGGTTTCATAGTCCTAGCTTGTTTCTGTTGTATTGACACAGTACAGTGAGTATTATACTTGGCTTGGAATTGTTATACTGGAAGAATCACCCAATGAAAATCAAGGTAAAGAGTTATTTTAACTCAGTTGCATTAAAGCAATGCATAGTGTGAATGGACCATAATAGACTACTAATTAACAGAGGTAGATTTCAGCGGGTGTATTGAAAGGTGATTTGGCTCATGGAAGGATGACATGGGGCTAGAATAGCCTATTGGCTTTAAAGAAAGGCATAAAGGCTTACAATTGGCTCTTCCAGCTTTAAGAGTAGGAATTAGGGTTTCTCTTCTTTGAGTATTGAAGAGGAGGAATTATTACTTTTTAAACTAAGTTATGCTGTGCTAAAGATATCATGATACAAAACACATCAATAAAGTAAAAAGTAATATATACAAAAAGTATATATTATAAGTACATTTTAAATGTACAAATGGTAACAACAGTCCCATTTAGAAGATGTGTGCACCACTGTGTAGTGAAAGCTATCAGAAAACTTCTAGGTTCTCACATGGGCCATCACCAGTAGTCAGGTGGACTCTTACCAGAATGTATGGACTCTATTACAGAGTTAATTTGGCCTGCAAACAGTATCCCGGTGTTCGATGCTAAGACCCAGGTGGTTACATCAGATCCTCTTGATATCTCTGATTGTTCAATGGTATATTGGATATATATGGCAACCATGATATTGCAGGATTCCTCAGCTCCTCACAGTGACTCTGAGCTGCTGCCCGCTGCCTGGCTCTGTGTTTCTTCGCTGACCTCTCTCCCAGCTGCTCCATCTCCTCCTCCGGGTGAGAGGTCAGTGGAGAGACAACGAGCCAGGCAGTAGGCAGCAGCTCAGAGTCACAGGGAGGAGCTGAGGAATCCCGCAAAAGCATGGTTGCCATATATATCTACTACTGGTGATGGCCCACGTGGTGAACATAAAAGCTTTCTGATACCTTTCAGAACACAGTGGTACACACATCTTCTGATTAGACTGTTGTTATCATCTTTTTACATTTAAAACGCACTTATTATATATACTTTTTGTCACAAACATTTTTTACTTTTCTTGATTGCACAGTGTGTCTGACTGTCTTTGCCATTGGCTTCTGTGCACGTGCCAGCACATTTTTTATTATTAATCATTATTACTTTTTGACCTCCTGGCTACCTCCCACCCTCCCCTCTTCATTATTATCACAGCTTTATTGGCACATTTAAAGTGCTTTTACTGCTTGTTCAGAATATGTGATTACTCTAATGTGCTAGTATGGGCATAGGGTCACTGTAAAGTTATAAATGCATTTAAACCTGCCATTCAAGAATTGAAGGACACTGATGCTGATCCTTTTGATGCTTTCAGCCTGAATACCCAGTTAATGCCCAAATTCAGCATATTAACAACCCCAATACTCCTCTTAACTAACTGCTAGTGTGAGGAAAAAAACCTAACCAAATGTCCATTTTACTTACCTGAATCCATGGTCGTATGAAAATGTTTTTCTCTTCTGTTTACTTCCTATGGTCTTTCTTCAGGTGCCCACATCACTGCCTGCATGATGTGGGCTTCTCCCATTGGTGGTGGTGACAATTCAAGTGGCCAAGTACTCTCTCATAGGCTCCAGAGGCAGGAGAACTTGTGGGGGTGGTGAAGGGACCAGATGATAACGAGCAGGAAAAACATATCCGGTCCCAATAACAGGAAATTAGCTTGACTTAAATATAAACTGGGACTTTAATCCATTACACCGCAGGATAGCTTGGAAGAGGTGTTTGGAATCAAGACTGATGAGTAAGGTAATTGATATACAAAGCACTATTTAAATATCATTTTGACTACAGTTGTACTTTAACAGCCTATGCTCCCACTACAAGTATGTACATGTGTACATCCCAAAGGGATTGCTGTGTGTAGCCTTCCCTGGGCTTTCCCTTTCTTATCTTGCAACCAGTTACTAGGGGTTTTCACACAACCACCCATACTCTCATTCACTCGTTATACAATAATCAATCCAGGGGTTTGTTTTTTTTGGTATTTATTGTTGGGACTTGGATGGGAGAAGGGGATAGTGGGATACTCCAACTGGAACTAATTACAGATCACCAGGTTAAATGTGATAGCTGACTCTCTGCTATACCATACGACACTTGTATGGGAGAAATACGTCTTTGCTTGCTCCGGCATGAAACTTGGTGAAATGGATTATCTTCAGTACACTCACTAGCATCTTCTTTGACTGACACCCATCCACTGACTCTACTAGCTGAAGGGATGGCCCTCACAGGACAGGCCACGTGACACAGATCTGTACTCACTGTAGGCTGAAACAGATCCTTCCTGGTGTGTCTCCCTTCCAGTCAGCTCTGCAGGACATCTGGGTTGCAGCTTTCCTCGGATTCAGGCCTTCAGATCATCCACCTGAGGCTGCATAGCAGCTTATTCAGAGGGGGGGGCAAGCACCCCTCCCTCCGGGACCCTCCAGCCAAAGATCCCGAGCACATGTGTCCTTGGCATATATTCAGCCACCCTTTCCTTATAAAAGCTTGGTGGTCATTGTAAATTATCCTGATATACAGAACGCAGCAAGGGCATAACACTAGTGGTGATACTCATCCAATCCTTTCTGGACTCCGTTGCCACTGGTGTGGTGCCCTTGCTGTGTTCTGTATATCTGTATCTTCCTCAAAACCTCCTCCACTGTTTGGGAGTATTCTTGTCATGTGGAACCAGGCCCACCAAAGCAATTCAGCTTAATAATTAAAAAGATGGGCACTCGTAATTTCAGACATTAATGATTGGAGATCTTGTGCATGCTATGCATGTATATCATTGATAAAAACCCTGAAACATTGGTAATTAGTGGGGCGAGAAGGGTTTACTTAACCTTAGCCAGTAGGAAAGTGCTTCTTTACATTGGTGGTTAGTGAGAGAAGGCCCCTCCTCACACTGATGTTCAGTGCAGAAGGGTCCTCTTACATTGGTGTTAATGGAAGAAGGGCTTCTTCACACTGGGGGTCAGTGGGAGAAAGCACCTCTTTACGTTGATGTTCAGTAGCAGAAGGTGCTGTCTTACATTGGAGGTCAGTGGGAGATGGGCACTTTATACTAGTGGTCAATGAGAGAAGGACCCCTTTACACTGGTATTCAATAGGTGTAGGACCCCTTTATATTGGTGGTCAGTGGCAGAAGGACCCCCTGTAAATACCCCAAATAAGCTTATGCTTATTACAGGTAGGGTTGCTAAATTTGTGAATTAATATAATTTTATTTTCAATCTGCACAGAACCATACAATTCATGAACCATGTTGGCCTGGATTCCTGTATTGCATGCCAGATATGACATATGACCATGGAATTTTCTAAGGTGAATTGACAGCGAATTAGTAGGTAGTTCTGAATCCATCATTAGTTATAATCCAGCACTTTATCTGGCATTACAGAGTATATATTTATACAATACCCTTGTAGTCCTTTTTCTCTAAGGGCCGGTTCACACCTAGGCGATCCGACTTCAGAGGTGACTTTGCTAGGCGATTTGAACGCGACTTCAAGGCAACTTCAAGGCATCTTCAGCGCGACTTACAACATGACCTGAAGTGACCTCCATGCCAGGTGACTTTGCCTGTGGCCAATCAGAGAAGAGAGGGAGGGGGGTTGCCTTAAAAAATAATTTTCCTGTAAAGTCGCTTCAATATAGATGGGGGATCTGACTTGGAGGTGACTTCCATTGAATTCTATGTGCATATGTCGGATAGAATTCACCATGAAGTAGTACAGGAATCTTTTCTGAAGTCGCCTTGAAGTCGGAGTGACTTCAGTAGTGTATAATAAGATGGCTCCCATTAATTTCAATGGGATTTTGGATGTCAAGCGACTTGGGGCCACACAAGTCGGATCGCAAGTCGCCTAGGTGTGAACCTGCCCTAAGACTGTCCCCTGCCTCCAAGACTGGACTGTCATGGGTGATCACTGGTCCTTATGCATACATCATTAGCAGCATAAACTAAAAAAAGACATGACTTTGGATGTAATATTTTTCATTTTACATTGAAAATAGGCCTCAACACCACAAGGTAAATTCAAAATGTGAACTGCTGGCATGCAAAATCTGAGTTTGCAAATCAGCATAATAGCCAGTTTTACCTTATGCGCTGACAAGCTCTGTGTTGTCTTATGATGAACTGGATTTTCCATGATGCAGATTCCCCGTAGATGATGGCTAGCATAAAGTTCAGACCCTGAAGTCTGCACACACTCTGACTTACTACAACCTTGAGCTAGAAATTGACAAAACAAAAGCCAGACAGTTTACTAGAACAGAATACACTAAAATATTATAAATATTAGTTTTAAAAAAAACTTTATTTTATTGTCATTATAGCAAGGAGATAGCTTTCTAGTTCCTTCCTCAAAATTCATTTATTCTTGCTTGGTTTAATGAGTCTCGCAGCTCTACCATTGTTCTACCTATTGAACGAAAGTCTGCAAATGAACAGAGCTACGGAAAAAAAAAATAGCTGCACCAGCTGTGGTTTGTTATTTATCAGAGCAGGAAGAAAAGCCAAAGGAAGAAAAGCCACTGCTCGCAAGTAAGACTAAAATAGCAGCCCCTTCGCACAGCTGTTGCAGAAATGAGATGAATTAGAAAATAAATGGGGTATTCTTGCAAAAAAATAGGAAGATATTTGCTCTTTCCTGAAGAAGAAAAAAAGTAATTTAAGTAATTGAGGTTACAAGAATTGTTACACCACCCTGGTCCACCTGCACTACGGCAGTAGATGCTATATCTCTAAGCACACATCTCAAACCCCTGCATTATCCAGGGATTAGACAAAGGTGTTTCATTCTATGCTGTTTTTCAGAGTAATATACAATATTGTATTTTATTGGACATGAAGATACTAGACTTACTAGTACAGTGACTTAGGCCTGTATCGATTGACTTTGGTCAAATACAGTTGCTTGCAGGTAAATTTTGCTTTCATTTAAAGGTGAGCTAAACTCCACGATAGTTAACCACTCCAGATCCGCGCTATTGCCATAGTACGGCTCCAGCGCGGATCTGGAATGCCGGGACGACGTCCATGGACGTCGCCCCCTGTGCGCGCTCCTCGCGCGCCAGATTGACTAGGGTCACTGTCCCTAGTCATCTAGACCATACAGGGGACAGTGTCTTGCCCCTTGGCGGCACAAATGTTGCCGCCAAGGGGCAAGACTCCGAGGACTTCCTCTAGCCGCCCAGGCCCGCCTGTAGCTCAGGCGGGCTCCGTGCCCGTGCGCGCGCGACGACGGTGATCCCCCGCGCGCTCCTCGCGCGTGTCCCCCGCTGCAGGTACCTGCAGCAGGGCCGTAAGGTCTAGGCGCGACCTCGGCATGATACCGTTATCGCGCCTAGACCTCACCAATTGATAGCACCTCAAATCGAGTGGAAATTTACTTTCGTTTTAAATGGACGTTCGTTGACATAAACTGGTTTCAGTTAGCTATGTCCGGATTCAGTGACATGATCATTCAGATCATAGAAGTACAGGTTATTTTATGTTATAACATAT
>BLSH010391395.1:970334-990082 GCA_018402905.1 Glandirana rugosa | reverse complement strand
GTAAAAAAAAAAAAATAATAAAAACGCCATAAATCAATTCCCAGTTTGTAGACGCGATAACTTTTGCGCAAACCAATCAATATACGCCGATTGCGATTTTTTTTTTACCAAAAATATGTAGAAGAATAAATATCAGCCAAAACTGATGAATATTTTTTTTAATGGATTTGTACTTTAGCAAAAAGTAAAAAATATTGTTCTTTTTTGCAAAATTGTCGCTCATTTTTTGTTTATAGCGGCGATCAGAAATGACGCAGAGGTGATCAAATACCACCAAAAGAAAGCTCTATTTGTGGGAAAAAAAGGACGCAAATTTTATTTGGGTACAACGTCGCACGACCGCGCAATTGTCATTCAAAATGCGACAGCGCTGAAAGCCAAAAATTGGTCTGGGCAGGAGGGGGGTTTAAGTGCCCGGTAAGGAAGGGGTTAAAGTGGTTCTAAAGGCTCAAGGTTTTTTACCTTCATGCATTCTATGCATGAAGGTAAAAAACCTTCTCTGTGCGGCAGCCCTCCAATACCTTCCTGAGCCCCATTGCGATCCATCAATGAGCACAAGAGCCTCAGTTCTCCAGGGACTCTCCCACCTCATTGGCTGATACAGCAGCGGGAGTCATTGGGTTCTGCTGCTGTCAATCACAGCCAGTGAGCCAATGAGGAGGGGGCAGGGCAGAGGGGCTGCTCTGTGTGTGAATGGACATGCAGAGCAGTGGATCAGAAGTGATAACAGCAACAAGGTTGGAAGTAGCCGCACTCAAACGATCCAATTTCCAAAAACGATTTATTGCATGAAAGGGTGATATAGACAACGAACGAAAGGTCCAGCTGACGCGTTTCGCACCCTACAGTAGGTGCTTACTCATAGCTATGAGTAAGCACCCACTGTAGGGTGCGAAACACGTCAGATGGACCTTTCGTTCGTTGTCGATATCACCCTTTGATGCAATAAATCGTTTTTGGAAATTGGATCGTTTGAGTGCGGCTACTTCCAACCTTGTTGCTGTTACTACTTGATTGCTTCATCAGCCTGCACCTGCCCTTGTGAGTCAGCACACCAGATCCACACGAGCTGTGTTACCCTCTGAGCGGTGAGCCTGCACTAGTGGATCAGAAGTGAGCCTGCTTGGGTGCCCCCATAGCAAGCTGCTTGCTCTGGAGGCACTCGGCAGAAGGGAGTGGCCAGGAGCGCTGGCAAGGGACCCGAGAAAAGGAGGATCGGGGCTGCTCTGTGCAAAACCACTGCAAACAGCAGGTAAGTATAACATGTTTGTTATTTTTTAAAAAATCATTTAATATCACGACATCCTTCGCCAGCATCTTCTACCCAGCTTTTTCCAGATGCTGGGCTGAATCTGTCTTCATTGGTCAGTGCAGGATGACGCAGTCATCCCAGCACACAGGCGCTGTGCTGGAATATAAACAGAGCTACGCTACGAGGGGAGGGCTGGGCCAGGGGGCAGGGTGGCAATTGCCCCCCAGGCCACCCTAACTTACATTCCCAAAATGGCCAAGGGCCGCTGCCCTCTCATACTTTTTTCTTCTTGTGGAGGAAGGAAGCAGGGGCCAGGGGTGCAGCCACCAACTAACTGCGGCAAATGTGGGGAGGGCACCCAGGACCGGCTGTGCTGAAATGTGGGTAAGATTTTTACCTTTTAAAGTTGATTCAGGGTCTCTGGAAGGTCACAGCTGCCTGAGGGGAATTATATACTATGAACAATAGATAGAAGGTGGCAATGCGCTGCCTGTTGGAAGTGAAGGAATGAATGAATGGGAATTTAGAAGAATAAAAGCTGCTGCTGCCACTAATTGTGTTTCCCACAGATAAGAGACTAATAAAATGTAAATGTGGAAGCGCTGCTTAAAAATGTGAAACTAATCCACAAATGCATAAAGTGCAAATACACATAGTAAAAATGCAAAAATTAAGTGCTAAAAGAAATTAAATAATTCTTGGGCTGCAAGCTCAAATGGGATTAATTCTCAAGGTGCATATATACATGTGGCTTGGTAAGAGATTGTTACTACAGAATCCAGAGTTGTCGGCATCGCCACTGATTTCATGGGAAGCAACCTTTGAGCGGCCAGGGTTCTGAACACCAGAGAAAGGGAGTAGGCTTTACAGCAGACTGCATAATGGTGAAAGGGTGCTGGCCACAATTGTGTTACCCTCCTCCTAAAGGGAAGATTTGAGCACTCCAATGCAGGACTTTGGGCCCCAATGCTAGCCAACCTCTAGAACCACATTGGTCAGTGGGAGGGGTTGTAGGGAGACTCTAACACTTTTATCCTCTTAACAGGTATCACCTATATCCCCCCCCCCCCCCCCCGAGTCAGAATTCAGATATACAGTGAAGTTTGGGTAAATAAATACTTGGTTCACACATTGATATCATTGTATTGTATAAATCTGCTTTACTTTTTGACTCTTTATGCTGTTGCCATTTTTGGTTGCCTTGTTGGGCATGTAGCCCAAGTAAATTTTGCTTCTTCAGTCTTGGTGTGTCAGAGTGTGTGGCAGTCGTTGCCATCTGGTGTCAGAGAAGCTGAGGGCTAGTGTCACGCACCTGGTGGTGGAGTCTGTCTTGTGCAGGAAGCAACCACTTTTACTGCCCTGGTTTGGGAACCCCTGATAGAGCAGACAGAGGTTTACAAAGCACAGGGGGGCACGAGCGTTGGACAGGAACACTGATGGTGGGATGGGTCTGTCAGTGGCAAGTGGTACAGAGGGTGCGGACTGAAGAATTGTCAGGGACAGGCAGGGCCGTTAACAGGCAGGCAGCGAGGTACAAAGGGGTCAGGCAGAAGAGTCATCGTGGGCAAGCTGGGGGTCGGTGCAGGCGAAAGTCAATCAAGGACAGACAAGCCGGGTCACAGGATACAGGTTCAAGGTACAGGTTGCTCTCAGGAATGCACTAACGCTGTAGAACGGACAGCACTGGCTGCTGGGCATTGCAGGTTTAAATAGGGCCATCTGGCGCCGTTTCCGGCACGGGCATGCGCGAACATGCACAGGCGCATGCACAAGCGTGGGAGTCTCTTAAAGGGCACCAATCTCTCCTAACTTTACCCCCCCAAGGGGCAGCCTCCAGATGCCTCGCCGGACACCACCTTCCAGGCGGTTTCTCTTAAAGGTTCGGATTAACGCAGCATGGAGATTGGACTCCGGTTCCCAAGAGTTTTCCTCTGAGCCGTAACCTTTCCACTTCACCAAGTACTAGGTTACATTACCCCTCTTCCGGCAATCCAAGATGGTCTCGACCTCAAACTCCTCCTCTCCATTTACAAGAACTGGTTCTGATGGGCCCTTTTTCCATCCCGGGAAGGGATCTGGAGGGACTGGTTTGAGTAAAGACACATAAAAAACCAGGTGTATGCATAAGGATAAAGGTAGGACCAGTTCATATGTCACCCTGTTTACTTTTCTCTTTACCGGGAAGGGTCCGACAAATTTGGGTCCCAGCTTCCTTGAAGGACAGGCAAGTTTCAGGTTTCTGGTGGCCAACCAGACCAAGTCACCCGACTTAAGTTCCAGCTCTCCCCGCCTTTTCCTGTCAAAAGCTTGCTTAGTAAGTTCTGTGGTTCTGGAAAGTCCTGCAGGAGTTGAGTATTTTCTCTAAAGAAATCCAAGGTTTCCTGTACTGCCGGTACTGTACTTTCAAGAGCCAAGCCAGGTAAAAAGGTTGGGTGGAAGCCGTAATTTGTCCAGAACGGGGACTGTTTGGTGGCCGTGTGGACGGTGTTATTGAAGGCGAATTCAGCCAGCAGCAATAAGGAGGCCCAGTCATCCTGAGAGAACGAGGAGAAACAACGCAGATATTGTTCCAGAGTCTGGTTCGTTCTCTCAGTTTGGCCATTCGTCTGGGGGTGATAGGCCGAGGACAGGGACAGTTCAATTTCCAACGCTGAACACAGGGCCCTTCAGAATCTGGAGGTGAACTGGACCCCACGGTCTGACACAATACTAAGTGGTATCCCATGGAGTCGGACAATCTCCCGGACAAAGATTTCTGCTGTTTCTGCAGCCGTGGGTGTGCCCTTCATGGGAAAAAAAATGGGCCATCTTGGTCATGCGATCCACGACCACAAAGAAGGTAGTAAAGCCTTTGGGCGGGGGTAGTTCCACAATAAAGTCCATAGCTATCCGGGTCCATGGACGCTCAGGTACAGGGAGACAGAGTCTGTCTTGTTTTGCACACAAGTAGCACACATGCTCACATATTTCCTGCAGTCTTCTTCTGCCGACGGCCACCAGAAAGAACGTGAGAGCAGCTCCATACTTTTACGGACTCCAAATTGCCCTGCTAACTTGTGGTCATGGCATAGTTTCAGGACAGTGGGACGTTGCTCCGCCGGGGTGAAGACTCGCTGACCGTACCACCATAGCCTCTCCTTCACCGACAGCCTGGGATCTAGAGGGCCGGTTGAGCCAGCAAGGGACTGTCTAATCTGTGCCAGCAGATCCTCCTGGGACAATAGGAAATTCTGTGATGGAAGGATGGTATCTAGAGGAGCACAGTTGCCGGGATAGCTAAACATTCTCGAAAGGGCATCAGGTTTAACATTCTTTGACCCTGGCCTGTAAGTGAAACAGGAACCTAGAAAATAAAAGTACCCAACGGGCCTGACGTGGCTTCAGCCTTTTGGCCGTTCTAAGATATTCCAGGTTCTTGTGGTCTGTATATATCAAAATAGGGTGTGTGGCCCCTTCGAGCAAGTATTGCCATTCTTCAAGTGCCGATTTGATGGCTAAGAGTTCTCAATCCCCCACGTCGTAATTCTTCTCCGGAGCTGATAATTTTAGAGAGAATAACGCGATGGGATGGAGCAGAGCCTTGGAACCCTGTCTCTGGGAGAGAACTGCCCCCACAGCGGTCTCTGAAGCGTCCACCTGCAGGACGTAAGGCAAGGCTGGATCAGGATGCTTTAGGATGGGCGCTGCCGTGAATAGCCCTTTCAGAGTCTGGAAGGCCGTTGTAGCCTCGGTGGTCCATTGATAACGGGTGTTTTGTTTTGTGAGCTGCGTGATTGGAGCAATGATGGCGGAGAACCCCTTTATGAATTTTCTGTAAAAGTTTGCGAAGCCCACGAAACGTTGGACCCCTTTCCTGTCTGTAGGTGCCGGCCAGTCAAGGATAGTAGGGACCTTCTGACGGTCCATTGTGATACCGGTCACTGAGAGAACTAGTCCCAGGAAGTGAATGCTGGTTTGCTCAAAAGCACACTTCTCCGCTTTGGCATAGAGCCCATGCTGCCGGAGGCGGCTCAGGACCTTGATGACATGTTCACGATGTTCCTCGAGGGAGGAAGAGAAAATCAGGATATCATCTAGATATATGATGATGAACAGATCTAGGAAGTCCCGGAAAACATCATTCACAAAGTGCTGGAACGTGGCGGGGGCATTGCACAGGCCAAAGGGCATGACTAAGTACTCCTAATGCCCAAAGCGAGTACGGAAGGCAGTTTTCCACTCATCGCCTTCTCGGATGCGGACCAGATTATAGGCACCCCGTAAATCAAGCTTGGTGAAGACGGTGGCAGACCCCAGTCTTTCGAATAATTAAGGAACCAGAGGTAAGGGGTAACGTTTTTTGACCGTTATCCGGTTTAATTCCTGGTAGTCTATGCAGGGACGTAAAGAGTGGTCCTTTTTCTCTACGAAAAATATGCCCGCTCCTGCAGGGGATGTGGAGGGTCAGATGAACCCTTTTCTAGACTGTGGTCTAGATAGGCTTTGAAGGCCGCCAACTCAAGTTCTGACAAGGTGTAAATCCTCCCAAAGGGCACTTCAGCTCCCGGTAGAAGCTCAAATACCCCCACATGAGCCAGTTCATCCTTGAGGGGTTCCGATAGTCAGAGGTGGAACTGATAGTAGAGTGCAGCGTCGTTCCAAGCCATATCTGTGCCCCAACACCTAAACTCTGCTACATAGTCCTCCGCAGAGCGGCGACCTTGCTGGAGGGTGTGTAATGCAGCCTCCGCAGTGACCGCCTGGTGGGGGTCTTCATACAAATGGGCCATGGCTTGAAAGAACAGAGCCAAGGTGGAGACTTCTGGGGCTCTTTGCTCCCATAGGTGGTTGGCCCATGCTTGGGGCTTTTCCTGTAGCAGGGAGATGACCAGTCCCACTTTTGTAGCTTCTAGCGAGAAGGTGCAGGGCTGGAGGCCAAAAAAGAGCTTGCAGGAGTTGTGGAAGGCCCGGAACTTGCGACTGTCCCCATAAAACTTGTCCGGCAGGGGAACCTTGGGCTCAGATGGTAGGGCCACAATGGTGCGTCCAGTGGCCTGGCTACCTCCGGGAGCTGTGGGTACAGAGACCTCCTGAACCCGTTCTTCCAGCTGGGTGTAGCTGTCTTGAAGGCTCTTAACTGCCTGCAAAAGGCTGGCTAAGTGGACACATAGTTCATCCATAGCAGAGGGTGCTCCCTGCGCAGACTCAGACATGGCTGTCTGTTGCTGTTACGCACCTGGTGGTGGAGTCTGTCTTGAGGAGGAAGCAACTACTCTTACGGCCCTGGTTCAGGAACCCCTGATAGAGCAGACAGAGGGTTCCAGAGCACAGGGGAGCACGAGGGCTGGACAGGAACACTGATGGTGGGATGGGTCCGTCAGTGGCTCGTGCAATCTGTAGAGTAGTGAGGCAGGCTGAAGTCGGCAACTAGCTGGCAATCGGTACAGAAGGTGCAGGCTGAAGAATTGTCAGGTACAGGCAAGATTGTTAACAGGCAGGCAGCAAGGTACAAAGGGGTCAGGCAGAAGAGTCGTTGTGGGCAAGCTGGGGGTCGGTGCAGGCGGAGGTCAATCAAAGTCAGACAAGCCGGGTCACAGGAACAAAGATCGGGGTACAGGTTCAAGGTACAGGTTGCTCTCAGGAACACACTAACGCTGTAGAACAGACAGCACCAGCTGCTGGGCATTGCAGGCTTAAATAGGGTAGTTATCGGCACGTGCGGGCGCGCACACGAACACGCACAGGCACGCGCACAAGTGCGGGAGTCTCTTAAAGGGCACCAATCTCTCCTAACAGCTAGCTTCATTTTCAGACAGCCAAGATAGGAGGAGGGGTGTCCTGTGTGACCCCACAGCTATCCTTGGACAGCAAATAGGAAGATGGGGCAAAAGTACTAAATGTACAGGGTGGGCCATTTATATGGATACACCTTAATAAAATGGGAATGGTTGGTGATATTAACTTCCTGTTTGTGGCACATTAGTATATGTGAGGGGGAAACTTTTCAAGATGGGTGGTGACCATGGTGGCCATTTTGAAGTCGGCCATTTTGAATCCAACTTTTGTTTTTTCAATAGGAAGAGGGTCATGTGACACATCAAACTTATTGGGAATTTCACAAGAAAAACAATGGTATGCTTGGTTTTAACGTAACTTTATTCTTTCATGAGTTATTTACACATTTCTGACCACTTATAAAATGTGTTCAATGTGCTGCCCATTGTGTTGGATTGTCAATGCAACCCTCTTCTCCCACTCTTCACACACTGATCGCAACACCGCAGGAGAAATGCTAGCACAGGCTTCCAGTATCCGTAGTCTCAGGTGCTGCACATCTCGTATCTTCACAGCATAGGCAATTGCCTTCAGATGACCCCAAAGATAAAAGTCTAAGGGGATCAGATTGGGAGACCTTGGGGGCCATTCAACTGGATATGCGAAATTGCTACATGATTATGTGTTTCCCTCTTTATGCACTGAAGCTGGCACGTTCCCTGAGTTTTTCCAGCAAGATGGTGCACCACCACATTATGGGTGTCAGGTCCGAGCATTCCTAGATGAACAGTTTCCTGGAAAGTGGATTGGTCATCGTGGGCCAGTTGAACGGCCCCCAAGGTCTCCCGATCTGACCCCCTTAGACTTTTATCTTTGGGGTCATCTGAAGGCAATTGTCTATGTTGCGAAGATACGAGATGTGCAGCACCTGAAACTACGGATACTGGAAGCCTGTGCTAGCATTTCTCCTGCGGTGTTGCGATCAGTGTGTGAAGAGTGGGAGAAGAGGGTTGCATTGACAATCCAACACAATGGGCAGCACATTGAACACATTTTATAAGTGGTCAGAAACTTGTAAATAACTCATGAAAGAATAAAGTTACGTTAAAACCAAGCACACCATTGTTTTTCTTGTGAAATTCCCAATAAGTTTGATGTGTCACATGACCCTCTTCCTACTGAAAAAACAAAAGTTGGATTCAAAATGGCCGACTTCAAAATGGCCGCCATGGTCACCACCCATCTTGAAAAGTTTCCCCCCTCACATATACTAATGTGCCACAAGCAGGAAGTTAATATCACCAACCATTCCCATTTTATTAAGGTGTATCCATATAAATGGCCCACCCTGTAGTTTGTCTCCTGAGGAACAGAACACATTAATAAAAATAGAAGTTAAACTTCTTTACCACTTTATCCTAATTCTGAAATTTCTCACATGCATGTAAAAATCTGCATTTTTTGCTAAAAAATTATTTGGAAACCCCAAATATTATATACAGCCGTGCTCAAAAGTTTACATACCTTTGGAGAATTAGTAATATACAGTATGTACCATTTTTAAAGAAAACATGAGTGATCAGGAAAAACACATTTCTTTTATTTCTTATGGAATTCACATTTAACTTTAGATCATAACAGAATGGCACAATCATAAAACTAAAACATGGCAACAAGTAAACAAATTAAATGACTCCTATTCAAAAGTCTGCATACCCTTCATTCTTATTGCTGTGTCTTGCCCACTTTTAGCATCAATGACAGCGTGCAGACTTTTGTAATAGTTGTCTATGAGGCCCTGAATTCTTGCAGGTGGTATAGCTGACCATTCGTCTTGTAAAATGCCTCTGTCACGCCTTGACCGGGGATCGATTCTGTAACAAGAAACAAATACCCCCTAGGCGGGACTGTAATAGGCAGCAAACACCAAAAGTAGAAGGTTCTAAAAAAGTCTTATTTTATTTTTATATTTTAAAAAGGAATTGTCACTCATTCGAGGGATAGGTACAAAAAAAATGATAAATACATACAGTAAATATGTTACAAACGTTGATCAAAATTTGTTTAAAAGTAGATCATACAATCCAACTCAGATTGCTTTTGTGGGAATAATAATACGTAACTTTCTTAAAGAAAGATATCCCTTGTCCGATGATGAAAAGATGGAATTCGGTGCCCAACGTTCAACGTTTCGGGTCCGTTTAAGGCCCTTCATCATGGGTATTGTCAACGGAACAAAAAGTATATTGCTATTTCTTAATATTTATGGATGTTACATCTCAACTGCATGTATCCGTTTTAGGGACAATGTCCCATTGCCAAATGTACTGCTGTAAAAGCAGTGATGTCAATCAACATAAATGATGCCCCAGAAGGGTAAGTCAAAGGTGTGCAATGTCAAACTCACAAATGGCCCCTGGTCGTTTATTATTTATTCTTCTTCTGTAAAGGATTATCTGAACCTTGTCCTCACAGTAAAGGTATGTACCCGGGGGGATCTGCCACCGATTCTCTAAAAAGGAAGGTGTAAATACATCTTCCAGGGCCTTGTGTTGTAAGGTCTGGGGATTACATCGCTCCTCCGGGGATCGATTATGGGACTTGTGTTCTTGTGGTCAGTTCCTTATGGCCTTAGCCGCGGAGTATCTACTATCCTTGTGGAGCCCTGGGTATCTACTGCTTTCTGATGGTGACTCTGGCTCCACCCAGTGGCCAGCTGTAGGCAGTCACCTCAATTGGTAATCCATAAAACTTCACTTCCCCTTCCTGTCCTTGCCTGAATATAGGTTTTGTTACTGCCAGCCATTTATCCTGTTTGTTGCATGTAACTAACTTTGCTTGTTCCCGACCACGCCTTTGGATTACCCTCTTGTACTTCAATGCCCGACTGTTGCCGAACCTTGCCTGTCTTTGATGCTGTCTGTGGTTTATACCTTGGACCTCTACCTGGATTTGCTACTAACCATGAGTCTATTAGTTATTGTTGTTCCTTGATTGGGATTGTTTGCACTTATCATAGAGGTCCCAGAATTCTGGCTGCAGGACCGCAACCATCCTCCACTGGATACCGGGATAACAAGACTACTGGTCAGGAAACTGGAGTGACGGTTGGGGTTCCTGGCAGACCTAACAGTATATTTAGGCCAGATGGACCTCCACGACTTGGTGCAAGCAGTCTCTCATCAGGGACTAATCCTGGGAGAACAGGCTAACCGTGTGCAGTCATTGGAGGAGAAACTAGATTCCATCACGGCTATGTTAGCCTCTTTATCTGCTACACATGGATCCAGTCCTGCTGCACCTAGTGACCCAGGGGCTGGGGCTAGAGAACCTGGGGCTATGTCTATACCATTGGATGTTCCCACTCCTAAAATCCCTCTCCCGGAGAAGTATGATGGGAACCCTGCTGACTGCAGGGGATTCCTCAACTATTGTCAGTTACATTTTAAAAAACAGCCTGCTGTGTTTGCCTCTGCTCAAGCCAAGGTGACATTTATAATTTCCCTGCTCAAAGGCAGAGCTTTGTCCTGGGTGTCACCCCTTCTTGAGAAGGAGTCTCCAGTGCTCCCTGACTATCCAACCTTCATGAAGACGTTTGAAAAGATTTTTGACGTTCTGCAGCCGAGTCCTGTATTCTTGACTTACTCCAGGGTAAACGCAGTGTAGCATCTTACGCCAATGAATTCTGTAGGCTAGCGCCTTGACCGGGGATCGATCCTGGAACTTGTGTTCTTGTGGTTGGTCAGTTCCTTACGGCCTTATCCACGGAGTATCTACTATCCTTGTGGAGTCCTTGGTATCTACTGCTTTCTGATGGTGACTCTGGCTCCACCCAGTGGCCAACTGTAGGCAGTCACCTCAATTAGTACTCTATAAAACCTCACTTCCCCTTCCTGTCCTTGCCTGAATTACTGTTTACTGCCAGCCATTTATCCTGTTTGTTGCATGTTACTAACTTTGCTTGTTCCCGACTACGCCTTTGGATTATCCTCTTGTACTTCATTGCCCGACTGTAGCAACCAGTAACAAGAGACAGATAAGCCAGAGACAGCGTCAGAGACAGGCAAGCTTTCTAACAAATGAAACCACCAAGCTCCTCAATCACTCCCTTGTTATCTCTCGCCTTGACTATTGCAACTCCCTTCTCATTGGCCTACCTCTCCATAGGCTATCCCCTCTTCAGTCTATCACGAATGTTGCTGCCAGACTTTTCCACCTTACCAACTGCTCAGTGTCTTCCACCCCTCTCCACCAATCCCTACATTGGCAACCGATCGCCCAGCGAATAAAATTCAAAATACTAACTACAACATACAAAGCCAGCCACAACTCTGCCCCGAGCTACATCACCAATCTTGTCTCCAAATATCACCCAAACCATCCTCTCTGCTTCTCTCAAGACCTCCTACTCTCAAGCTCCCTTGTCACCTCCTCCCATGCTCGTCTCCAGGACTTCTCCAGAGCCTCTCCCATCCTCTGGAACTCTTTACCTCAACCTGTCCAGCTATCTCCTACTCTAGCTGCCTTCAGGCAGTTGGGATAGGTCTACTAACTTTGCACATCTAGATTTTGCAATATTTGCCCACTCTTTTTTGCAGGGCTGCTTAAGTTCAGTTACATTTGATGGTGACTGTTTATGGACTGCAGTCTTCAAGTCATTACACAGATCTTTAATATGCTCTGACTAGGCCATGCAAGGACATTCACATTTTTCTTCTTTCACCGCTTCAGCCCCGGAAGGATTTCCCACATTAGGACCAGAGCACTTTTTGCGATTCAGCACTGCATCGCTTTAATTGACAATTGCACGGTCGTGCGATGTTGTACCCAAACAAAATTTATGTCCTTTTTTTTCCCACAAATAGAGCTTTCTTTTGGTGGTATTTGATCACCTCTGCATGATTTTGATCACCGCTATAAACAAAAAAAGAGCGACAATTTTGAAAAAAAAAAAACAATATTTGTTACTTTTTGCTATAATACATGTCCAAAAAAAAAAAATAAAAATAAATGTATTCATCAGTTTTGGCCAATATATCTACTTCTACATATTTTGTGGTAAAAAAAAAACAAAAAAAAAAACGCAAATCGGCGTTTATTGATTGGTTTGCGTAAAAGTTTACAAACCATGAGAATTAATTTATGGCGTTTTTACAATTTTTTTTTTCAATAGTAATGGCGGTGATCTGCGATTTTTATCAGGACTGCGATATTGCGGTGGACATGTCGGACATTTTTGACACTTTTTTGGGACCATTGACATGTATACAGCAATCAGAAATTTAAATAGCCACTGATTACTGTGTAAATGCCACTGGCAGGGAAGGGGTTAACCTGCAGGGGGCAATCAAGGGGTTAACACTGTTCCCTGGGTGTGTTCTAACTGTGAGGGGGCTGGGCTGCCAGGGGCATAAGAGATCTACCTGATCCCGATGACAGGGATCAGTAGATCTCTGTCATGCCGCTTGACACAGAGTGGAACTGCCGTGCTTACATTGGTGGTTCCCCGCTTTCCTTCTCTAAAAGACTATCGCGGATCGCTGGCGGTCATCGAGTCTGCGGCGGGCACGAAAGACAGCGATTTGCGTTGCGCTGCCACTCTGCAGCAGTAAATGTACGCGAGCCGGTCCGGAACCAGTTAACCACTGTGTGGTCATTTTTGCTGTGTGCTTTGGGTCATTGTCATGTTGGAAGGTAAACCTTCTTTCCATTGACAACTTTCTGGCAGAGGGCAGCAGATTTTCCTCAAAAATTTGACGATATTTTTCCTCATCCATTTTTCTTCTATCCTGACAAGTGCTCCAGTCCCTGCTGCAAAGAAATATCTCCATAACAGGATATTACCAAAGGAATGGTGTTATTTGGATGGTAAGCCGTATCGCATTTCCGCCAGACATATTGATTGGTGTTGAGGCCAAATAATTCAATTTTAGTCTCATCTGACCATAACACCTTTTTCCATATGGCCTCAGAATCTTTAAGAATCTCTATTTTCTTGCAACCCTCTCATACACGCCACAGTTGTGGAGAATTTGTGATAAGATTTGTCATAAATTCCTGCAACTGCTTCAGAGTTGCTGTAGGCCTCTTGGTAGCCTCTCTGACCAGTTTCCTTTTGGCTCTTTGATCCAGTTTGAAGCGACATCCAATAGTTGCCACCCACGGTTGAGCGTTTGCTTCAGTTGCACTACCAAGGACTGAAATGTTCTAGGAAAGCTCTTTTCATGCTGAGCTAATCAAAATGGCCACAGCTGATCACAGTTGAAAGTCAAATGGCTTTGTGAGCTATTGAGAAGGTGATTAGCTATACCTGATTGAGTTTACAAGTTATTTTTAGGAGGGGGAGTGATTTTTTTTCTGACATGTTGGTGTTATATCTTTCACTTGGATGTTATAAGTTGCACTGAATTAATACAGCTGGATAAAACAAAAAGGGTGTTTGTCTTTGTTTCAGACTGCAAAACAACAAAATGCGATTATTTTAAAGGGGGTGATTCTTTTCTATACCCACTGTATATACACTATTTTGTCAAAAGTATTGGGATACCTGCCTTTTACTGCACATGAACTTTATTGGCATCCCAGTCTTAGTCCGTAGGGTTCAACTCTTCTGGGAAAGCTGTCCACAAGGTTCATGACTGTGTCTATGGGAATGTTTGACCATTCTTCCAGAAGCGTATTTGTGAGGTCAGGCACTGATGTTGGTTGAGAAGGCCTGGCTTGCAGTCTCCACCCCAATTCATCCCAAAGGTGTTCTATCGGTGAGGTCCGGACTCTGTACAGGATAGACAAGTTCCTCCACCCAAAAAATGCTGTTCCCACACAGTTGGGAGCATGAAATTGTCCAAAACATCTTGGTATGCTGACACCTTAAGAGTTCCCTTCACTGGAACTAAGTAGCCAAGCCCAACCCCTGAAAAACAATCTCATACTACCAAATGAAAAGCAAGGTCACCAGTTCACAAGCAAGGTGACCTCAACCCAATAGAACACCTTTGAGGTAAATTAGAGCAGAGACTGCGAGCCAAGCCTTCTCGTCCAACATCAGTGCCTGACCTCACAAATGCGCTTCTGTAACAATGGTCAAACATTCCCATAGATACACTCCTAAACCTTGTGGACAGCCTTCCCAGAAGAGATGAAGCTGTTATAGCTGCAAAGGGTGGGCCAACTCAATATTGAACCCTACGGACTAAGACTGGGATACCATTAAGTTCATGTGCCTATAAAGGCAGGTGTCCCAATACCTTTGACAATATAGTGTGTGTGTGCGTGTATATATAAATATATAGCCCTAGAGAATAAAATGGTGAGTGTTGAAATTTTTTAGGTCACATGATATTTGTGCAGCGGTTTTTCAAATGCAATTTTTTTTAGAAAAATACACTTTAATTAATGTTATTGAACACAAATACAATATAATACCCATTTTTTTGTCAAATATAAAAGATAATGTTAAGCTAAGTAAATAGGTGCCAATCATGTCACATTTTATAATTGCACACGCCCGTGGAATGGAGACAAACTGTTTTAGAGTTATGCAGGAGGTCTGGTGCTAGAATTGTTGCTCTCGCTTTGACATTCATGGTGATCAGCGGCAGCCGGTCAATAAGGGGTGCTAGGGCACCATCTCCCCGCAGCTGACAAGAAAAAAAAAAAAACTGTCAGCCCGACCCCCTACAGGAGACGCCGGTATATTGACTTTTTTTTTCCTCAGCTCCTGACAGCAAGTAGTGAGCCGATTGGTCAGTCATTAAAGACTATGTATGTGCACTGAGCAGACACACACACATAGTCTGATTGGCTGCCTTGAGCAAGTGACTGACTGTCATTGGATGCAATGGGCGGGGACGGGACTGTAGTGGATGTGCTGGCTGCGTGATTACTTGTGCAGGCGCAGCACTCCACCGGATTTCGGTCCCGACTCCTGACTGCCGTGCAGACCATCCATGAGTCTGCACCGTCCAGCACGCTCCCTGCTCGCCAGCTCTGCACACTGCCAGCCCGCCTAAGAGATGGGGTAAGTGTGGGACTTTGTCCTGACTTCAGGGGGGGTCTGTCTGTCAGTGCCGCGAGCCCCTATCTGGGGCTCTGTATACTGCTATATGGTGACTCTGTATACTGCTATATGGTGACTCTGTATACCGCTATATGGTGACTCTGTATACTGCTATATGGTGACTCTGTATACTGCTATCTGGGGCTCTATATACTGCTATATGGTGACTCTGTATATTACCATCTGGGACTCTGTATACTGCTATATGGTGACTCTGTATACTGCTATCTGGGGCTCTATATACTGCTATATGATGACTCTGTATACTGCTATATGGTGACTTTGTATACTGCTATATGGGGACTCTGTATACTGCTGTCTGGGGCTCTATATACTGCTATATGGTGACTCTGTATACTGCTATATGGTAACTATGTATACTGCTATCAGGGACTCTGTATACTGCTATATGGTGACTTTGTATACTGCTATATGGGGACTCTGTATACTGCTGTCTGGGGCTCTATATACTGCTATATGGTGACTCTGTATACTGCTATATGGTAACTATGTATACTGCTATCAGGGACTCTGTATACTGCTATATGGTGACTTTGTATACTGCTATATGGGGACTCTGTATACTGCTGTCTGGGGCTCTATATACTGCTATATGGTGACTCTGTATACTGC
Source organism: Glandirana rugosa (assembly GCA_018402905.1). Lineage (NCBI taxonomy): Eukaryota > Metazoa > Chordata > Amphibia > Anura > Ranidae > Glandirana > Glandirana rugosa. The sequence continues at coordinate 974,384 of BLSH010391395.1, read as the reverse complement.
TATATGGTAACTATGTATACTGCTATCAGGGACTCTGTATACTGCTATATGGTGACTCTGTATACTGCTATATGGTGACTCTGTATACTGCTATTTGGGACTCTGTATACTGCTTTATGTTGACTCTGTATACTGCTATATGGTGGCTCTGTATACTGCTATATCGTGACTTTGTATACCCCTATCTGGTGACTCTATGTACTGCTATATGTTGACTCTGTATGCTGCTATATGGTGACTCTGTATACTGCTATATGGTGACTCTGTATACTTCTATATGGTGGCTCTGTATACTGCTATATGGTGACTTTGTATACCCCCATCTGGTGACTCTATATACTGCTATATGGTGACTCTGCATACTGCTATATGGTGACTCTGTATACTTCTATATGGTGGCTCTGTATACTGCTATATGGTGACTTTGTATACCCCTATCTGGTGACTCTATATAATGCTATATGGTGACTCTGCATACTGCTATATGGTGACTCGGTAAACTGCTATATGGTGAATCTGTATACTGCTATCTGGGGCTCTATATACTGCTATATGGTGACTCTGTATACTGCTATCTTGGGCTCTATATACTGCTATATGGTGACTCTGTATACTGCTATATGGTGAATCTGTATACTGCTATCTGGGGCTCTATATACTGCTATTTGGTGACTCTGTATACTTCTATATGGTGGCACTGTATACTGCTATATGGTGACTTTGTATACCCCTATCTGGTGACTCTATATACTGATATATGGTGACTCTGCATACTGATATATGGTGACTCTGTAAATTGCTATATGGTGAATCTGTATACTGCTATCTGGGGCTCTATATACTGCTATATGGTGACTCTGTATACTGCTATCTGGGGCTCTATATACTGCTATTTGGTGACTCTATACTTCTATATGGTGGCTCTGTATACTGCTATATGGTGACTTTGTATACCCCTATCTGGTGACTCTATATACTGCTGTATGGTGACTCTGTATACTGCTATGCTAAAGTGTAAAAAAAGCCACACTACACAGGTTTTTAAAGTATTTTATTCAATCAGCGCCGGCATCTTCTCCCTCAGATTCCTTCTCCCCTCTCCGGTGTTTTCTTTCTTCTGCTTTTTTGCAGGGTCTTCTTTCTTCTGTCGATTCTTCCCCCTCTCAGCGGCGTCGGGAGAAGAACTGACAGAAGAAAGAAGACCCCTCAGAAGAAAGAGCAGAGGAAAGAAGATGCCGGAGAATGGAGAAGAAATCGGAGGGAGAAGATGCTGGAGCTGATTTAATAAAATACTTTAAAAGCATGTGTAGTGTGTTTATTTTTGACACTTTTTTTTTTTAGGTGAATGCGTAGGGGTACAATGTACCCCATACTCATTCACATAGGGTGGGGGGCCAGGATCTGGGTGCCCCCTTATTAAAAGGGGGTTCAAGATTCCGATAAGCCCCCACCCGCAGACCCTGACAACCACCGACAAGGGTTGTCGGGAAGAGGTCCTTGTCCTCATCAACATGGGAACAAGGTGCTTTGGGGTGGCAGGCGCAGAGGCCCCCTGCCACAAAGCACCTATACCCCCATGTTGTGGGCATGTGGCCTGGTATGGTCCAGGAGGGGCGCTCACTCATCCTCACCCCCTTTCCTGGCCTGCAAGGCTGCATGCTCGGATAAGGGTCTAGTATGGATTTAGGGGGGCCCCCATGCGTTTTTTTTGGCATGGGGGGTCCCATTTAAAATCCATACCAGACCTAAGGGCCTAATATGCTCTTGGAGGGGGACCCAATGCCATTTTTTTTTATTTAGCAGGGCTTCCACTTCAAGAATCCCAAAGCACAAGGTGCCTGGTATTTTGGGGATCAAAGTCGGATCCCATTTACAGAAGTCGGACCGATGTAGGACACAAGTAACAGAGCAAAGTAGGATCAAAGTCGGACCGTTTTCATGTTGGATAGTGTGAACCTAGCCTAGTCTTCAAAATAAGCACTTTTGATTTTTCCTGTTCTGCTCCCATAGACTTCAATGGGGTTCGCCGTTCGCGTTATAACTTTTCCCCTGTTCGGAAGTTCTGCTGCGAACCGCACATGGGGGTGTTGTACCATCTCTAGTTTTTACAAATCATTGTAGTGCGATGTCAGCAATAGCATACAAGAAATATATGATGGAAAACACAATACCTTACCATTCCAGAGATACAGTCAGGTCCATAAATATTGGGACATTAACACAATTCTAATCTTTTTGGCTCTATACACCACCACAATGGATTTGAAATGAAATGAACAAGATGTGATTTACCGTATATACTCATGTATAAGTCAACCCATGTATAAGCCGACCCCCTACTTTTGCCCAGAAAATATGGGAAAACTTATTGACTCGCTTATAAGCCTAAGTGGGAAATGCAGCAGCCACTGGTAAGTTTCAAAAATAAAAATAGATACCAAAAAAAATATGACAGGTCCTCTTTAGAAGAGATTTTGGGTCTTTTAGAACCCAACATAGGAAGTGGGCATGTAATCGGGAGTGTGTGTGTGTGTATGTACAACTGTTTATTTTTTACAGTACAGTATACTTACTTCCTATGTATTGAATAAGGCTGCTGTGTTCTTCACATATGTCAAATGCAAAGAAAAAAACAAAACACAGTTTTGTCATTTGAATATCTGACCATATTAACCTTTATTGTTCACACAATAAAGGTTAATATGGTTAGTTAATCGAATTGCCAAACTGTTTTTTTTCCTTTACATTTTTACATATAAGAAGGACACGGCAGCCTTATTCCATTCATAGGAAGTGCCTGTGTCCTCTGCCCTTACCTTCAGCCCAGTTACGTCACAAGTGTGACTGAGCTGAAGTTCCGACCTCCAGCAGGCCGTCAGCGGACGTGACGGCATCCCTGGAATGCTTCTCAGCCACCGCGGAATGTGCCCTCGCGCTCGTACTGGCACTGTTGACTCGCGTATAAGCCGAATCTCGGTTTTTTGACACAAAATCTGTGTCAAAAAACTCGGCATATATGCGAGTATATACGTAACTACAGACTTTCAGCTTTAATTTGAGGGTATTTACATCCAATTCAGGTGAATGGCGTAGGAATCACAATAGTTTGTATATGTGCCTCCCACTTTTTAAGGGACCAAAAGTAATGGGACAATTGGCTGCTCAGCTGTTCCATGGCCAGGTGTGTGTTATCCCCGCATTATCCCATTTACAAGGAGCAGATAAAAGGTCCAGAGTTAATTTCAAGTGTGCTATTTGCATTTGGAATCTGTTGCTGTCAACTCTCAATATGAGATCCAAAGAGCTGTCACTATCAGTGAAGCAAGCCATCATTAGGCTGAAAAAGCAAAACAAATCCATCAGAGAGAAAGCAAAAACATTAGGTGTGGCCAAATCAACTGTTTGGAACATCCTTAAAAAGAAAGAATGCACCGGTGAGCTCAGCAACACCAAAAGACCCGGAAGACCACAGAAAACAACTGTAGTGGATGACCGAAGAATTCTTTCCCTGGTGAAGGAAACACCCTTCACAGCAGTTGGCCAGATCAAGAACACTCTCCAGGAGGTAGGCATATGTGTATCAAAGTCAACAATCAAGAGAAGACTTCACCAGTGTGAATACAGAGGGTTCACCACAAGATGTAAACCATTGGTGAGCCTCAAAAACAGGAAGGCCAGATTAGAGTTTGCCAAACAACATATAAAAAAAAACTTCACAGTTCTGGAACAACATCCTATGGACAGATGAGACCAAGATCAACTTGTACCAGAGTGATGGGAAGAGAAGAGTATGGAGAAGGAAAGGAACTGTTCATGATCCAAAGCATACCACCTCATCAGTGAAGCATGGTGGTGGTAGTGTCATGGTGTGGGCATGTATGGCTGCCAATGGAACTGGTTCTCCTGTATTTATTGATGATGTGACTGCTGACAAAAGAGCAGGATGAATTCTGAAGTGTTTCGGGCAATATTATCTGCTCATATTCAGCCAAATGCTTCAGAACTCATTGGACGGTGCTTCACAGTGCAGATGGACAATGACCCGAACGG